>CM057822.1:75842303-76359803 GCA_030067965.1 Latrodectus elegans
ATACATTTTTTGGAATTATCATTTTAAAAACAGAAATCTTCTGTTTACATACAGAACACATAAAGGAAATGTCTCAGTCACTTAGAAATAAAAGTTAGGACTTAGTTATCTAAAAGAATGCTAATTTGTTGGTAATCAAAATGGGCTAACAGATGATAAATGCCGTCTATTTTTTTTGAGAAATGAAAATTTAGCAGATAAATAGCATTACCCTTAACATAGCCAAATATTTAGCAGATTCACAATAACAAAATCAGTTTAATTTAAATGCAAATAAAATGAGAGAAAAACAGACATTATTTATACCTCTGTGTAAAGTAGTTTTGAGTAAAAAATGGATAAAATATTCTTTTAATTTTAATAGGATTTGAAATGAATAAAACTATTTCACTATTTTTTAATGCTATAATTATATTTTTTATTTATTTTCATACTGTAACAGTCTAATTAGGAAATTAAAATACTGTTGAAAATTAATAAAAACATATGTATTAAAATGTATTTAATCTAGACAAATTGTTTCAAAGCAGATGTGAATATCACAAACAGGTGTTCATTTACATTACTAAAAATTTTCCTCAAAAAACATTCTACTTTTAAATTTAATTACAAAGTAATCTTTATATTCTGATTGAAACAAAGCCTAGAAAACTTTTTTTAATGAGAAATATAACTATCTTTATCATGCAAATTATTTTTCTGCTTTAAATACCATTGAAAACAGACTTTTAATTAACAATTACAATATGAAATATAATAAAAAAAACATATGAGATATCTGCTTTAATTACATATCAATTTTACTGACAAATTTACGAACAATAAGATGACATATTCTATCACAAAATATGATAGATTATTCCCTTAAGCTCATTATTTTGCTGTCATTTTGCAAGCAGACAGAATGCAATGACTGTTTTGTGGCACAGTAAATCAAATGAATTTAAGAAATATGACTCTTATGGTCTGTTAGTACTGTTGAAAATTGAAAAAAATATTATTTCTTATTATTTTCTACCAGAAATTTGGGGTGGTTTTTTGTAAAAATATTTAAAAAACTAAAAAGGAAACTTGTTTTCATCAACTTTAAATATACATTAAAATCTGGATTGGAATCTGAGAAAATGTGTAATATTTTTATTTAATTTTCATTGCAGAATCTAAAATTGAATTACATTTTATTTCCTTATTTCAGTTTTTATGAATGGGTTTAGTTTTTAATGAAGGGAAGACAAAATACCTGCTCTTCTCCGAAAGCAGATTACCAGACCCTATGATACTTATCAGTAAATTGTTTTATTTATTTAGTTTCAGTCATTACTACTTACAACAGAAAATCTGTTTTGGGCAAAAATGTTTTTCGCATAAGAAGATTCTTTTAATCTAGAGTTCTTTCTAAATAAACAAAGCTTTGAATTTACAAAATTATTGTGAAGCCTGTCTTGACATGTGTTTCAGGGATCTGAACTATAAACTAAGTTAGAGGAAAATACTATTGGGGTGCTTGAGATTTAGAGGAATATTTGATGGTGTAGAGTAGAATATGGCTGGAGTAGTACATTTAACTAAGAATTATATAGGATATATAAACAACACTATATTGTTAAATATATAAAATTAAATGGATTTGACTGGATTGCTCATAAATTTCGAATGCATGGCAACGCAGCAAAAAAGTTTCAGCGCTTTAGACCAACTGGTACTAGAAAGCAGGAAAAACCATGGTTAAGCTGAGATAACTAGGTGGAGTCAGATTTTCTTATCATTAATAAAAAGAATTGGAGGTCTAAGATAATTTTTCAGAGGTTGTCATAGAGAAATCTTACGCGGAAGACATTGGCTTATATTGACTGGACAGTCTGGTTATGATTTTAATTTTCAATAATGATTTATCTAAATCATACATAAAATTCTTCTAGTAAAACGGTAAATTATGAGTATCAAAATAATTAAAACGCAATTTTGGAAAAATTTTATACACACATTCATCATAGAAAACGACAGAATTAACTCATGGGCATTTTCAAGTTTACTGAAATTTTGTCTCCTATAAGCAAAATATTTTATCAATAAAAAAATAAATACTTGGTACGAAGCAAATATAAGTAATAAAAATTTTGGCTAAATTGAGTATTACGGTATCACCTCATGGATCACGAAATCTCACCAATGTCTCACGTTGCGAAGCGCGAAAACACTCAAATAATAAAATAATAAAGATTTTGAAAATATTCTTATTTATTTTCAAATGTTCCTATTTTCAACAACAGAATATAAACTTCTTAATAATCGGTCATAAATACATAATCATGACATAAATGGAAGCCAATGTTTCGAGATAAATAAAATCAACTTACTGATAACAAACTAAGCAGATACTTTGTTATTTTGGGTAACAAATTATTCACTCTTTCCAGATGAGAATGTAAGTACAGAATGACTCTTTATAAGTAGTTTTATTAAATATACCCACACACACCGTGGACAAATGTTTACATCAACGACCAAGATATCAATACAAATATTGTTCTGTGGTTTACATTAATATTATGAATCCGAATACTTAAGCTAGCATTTAGTTGGCATACTTATGCCAACTAGACACATTTTATTGCATTTCTAAGATCAATGAAATTCAAAGTGTAGCTCATTCTCTAAAGAAAATAAATAAAATAATAGTGTCAATCAACAAAAAGCAAAATATATAAATGGCACTAACACAATATATAATTTCAGTTTATTCATATTACTTTTAATATAACTTTAAATAGTGCTTCTGAAAAGAACAGAAAAATGCATTTTTAAAAACTGTTCACATGAGTATAATATTTCCATAATCATATGAGTCTTCAAAAATTCCCTGAAATTTTGAAAGACTTCAAGATTTTGAAATTTTTCAGCCCATTTAGAAATATTTGAAGTTATCAAATGTTTCGTAAAATAAAAAAAAAATCCAAATATTTTATGATTTCTACTACTAATTACGACAGTAGAAAGATTTCTAAAAAAAGAATATAATTTTATGTTAATGACCAAATTAGCATAACTTCAAAAATTAATGTTGAGAAAATATTATCTTTTTTTGTTTCTTTCTCTGTATGAATTTTGTAATATATAAACACAGAAACGTGAAAAGGTTAATATTTATTCTGACAATCTTAAAAAATATATCTTGTAATTTTTCATTAAATTCATTATTTTTATTATTTTAAGAAGTATTTTTGTTTTTCTCAGTACGAAACTAATTAACTTCTTTACTAGAAGACAGAACAGACATTTTTTTGTATATATTCGTAGTCTATTTTACTTTTCTACATTTATATAAAACAAAGTTGTACATTAATTATAAGATCCCTCAAAATTCCTAATATTCCCTAAAATTCTCCGTTTATTCCCAAAATTATTAATATTTCAATTAGGAATAATGATATAGAGGAAATCCATAAAAACAATTGAATTTATATAAAAAAAATAAAGCTCAATTAAAATTTTCTTGATTAATATTAACTTGATTTATTTTATCAATATTAAAATATTCATTGATTTGTTTTAATAATTCTTTTCAAGCAAAATGGGAACTGAGGTGAAAAATAGAATACCTCAGAAAACTGCCGGCCGACAACCACTTGATTTTAAATTACAGTTAGGAGATTTCTACATACCTATAAATCATACAATTTGTTCATTTAACTTTTTCAATATCTGAAAATATACGAAAGCATATGGAAGACAAAGAAATTATCCTAAAATTTGTTAAATGTTAAATTATCTGAATTCTTTAAATAGTTTTTCTAAGACATGAGTGTTTATTTTATTGTGGATATAAATAGAACATTTTTTACAATGGTAATAAAAAGGTTTTTTAATAAATTTTTTCAATAATATTATTGAGAATTTCTGAATTTTTTTCTTCCCTCTAATCTTAACTTAATTTTGACACAGTGAACAAAAAAATGTTAAAGTATGTGATTTTTCTCCAATTGCTTTACAATCATATATCACAGGGTCTTTAAATATTTTCACTATTAAAAAAAAAAAAAAAAAAACTAAGATAACTTATTTAATTGTACACCTGAAGTTTAATTTTTTTAAACTCTTTTAATAAATTTATATAATTACACGAAGAAACTTCTTAGATAATTGTTAGAATATTTTTAAATAAAACTTAAGACATTTTAGATTATCTAATCAATTAATTTTGATTAGATTAAAATAGAAATTTTTGATAATTCAGTAAATAATGAAAATGTGGTCTGATAATGTCCAGAGAGTTAAAAACTGTATTTAAACTGATGACCCCAAGCTTTCCTATTATCCTCAGAAAAAATATTTCACAATGCGATAATGCCATAGAAAACTTGAAAGATATTGCGATATAATAACCCATTTTATACATCCTTCAATTAGTACAAATTAAAACAAAAATTATAAAATTTTTCTTTTTATGAATGAAACAAGTGAAATGAATTAATAAGTGAAAATCATTTATTACATGTTAAATATATGTGTGTATGTATGTATATATATAAACATATATATATGTATGCATGATGCATACATGTATTTGGTTAAAGTAAAATTTAAATAATAATTAAATTAAAAAGCGAAGTAAAATCATTTATAAAGTTTTAAAACGTAAAGTAACTTAAGCTTGCATTAAAAAGATTTTTAAGTAATTAGGAAAATATTTCTTCTAATAATAACAAGATAAAACATTTAAAAAACAAATGAAAAAAATTAGAGTGATAATGGTCCACGTAAAAATGGAAATTAGAAAAAAGAATTAGAAACAAAGAATAATGAGAAAGGAGAGGAATAAAATATTCCTTCTTATTAGGAAGCAAAAGAAAGGCATATATATATATATATATATATATATATATATATATATATATATATATATATATATATATATATATATATATATATATATATATATATATATATATATATATATATATATATATATATGTATGTATATGTATGTATATTTGATTAGAAAATAGATAACAGTGTGAAATAATATTGTACATTTGGGTAAATAGTTTTCAAAATACTGAACAGATTTCATGGGGCAATCTGACCACTATATAAATGTTGTTAATAAGGAAACACCAAAACTTCTACTGAAATTATTAATAACAGTCTTCTTGATGAATCTGATATGTGAAAATAAACAATGATTATGTTTTTAACGAAGTTGTGCTTGTGTTAAAGTGTATTTGAAGTCAAATTCAGAATAGCGAAAGAAAGAAAAGACTAAAGACGCGATTATTTCAAGTGAAGAAAAGCGTCTCAGGTTGTTTGATCTGTTCAAGGGTAATCGTATAGCAACCCACAATATGATCAAAATTGTTGAGTACGCCTTCAGAACTAAGATAAATCTGAGTCATCAGGACCAATTGAGAGGGTATTTTCTTTGATCAACAATGCATAGACTGATAATAGGGGTTTGATGAAGGAATCTTAGGTTAATGCAGCTCTACAGCGGAATCTTCAACATGATGACATATAAAATTAATATCAGATTAGCTTGTGAACACTTACAACAAGATTAAAAGAAACAGAAATATTTTTTTTAATAAAAGTCAACGCAAATGAAAATTACATGTAAATATTGTTCAACTTTTTATTTCTCATTCAGTCTTTCTTCTTAATAAAGGAACATATAAATATTAATATGTAAAGAATAAAGTGTTTAAATTTATATGCTTGTGTCCTTCATTATTATTCCTAGTTTAAATTTCTAATCAATAATCATTTATTCATAGCATTGAAAATATAACTACCTTTTAAAAATCTTCCAAGAGATGTACCCTTGAATATCCACAATGCCGGGATGGTTCTATGGTCCTGGTTGAACATTTCAGAACTATATATAGTATATATATATATACTTCATAAAGTTAAGCACGGAGAGAGGAAAATGCTAATTTCCAGAAGCTAATCAGAATTGAAAAAGATGCAAATCGCTGCAAAGATAGTTGAAAGTATGCAGGTATATTAGGTAACAGACAATCGAGCTTTCATGTCAAGAAATATACAAAAAGGGCAGTGTGATAAGATACCAGCCTTATAATGGGTTATAGAAGTTAAATGTAAGTGCTGATAGAAGGTGTTTAATACTTTCGTACAGTTTGTTTTCAAAACATACGTGTTTCTGTGACTTCCAGAAGACGAATGGAAGATTCTAAGCGCTGGCGTGATGTGAGGCGCATTGAAGCAGGACAGTCGATCTCAGATGTTGCTCTTTTTTTCGGCGTTCATCATTCTGTAATTTCACGTTTATGGAAGCAATTCCAAACCACACAGACAGTTGTCCGAAGGGCCGAGGCTGCTCACTCAATGGTTAAAAACCCCACGTAAGATCGATATATTGCGATTTTAGACAAGCGGAATCACAGAGCAGTGATTCCACACGTGTGATATCTAAGGTTACAGCGACCATTGGTAAGGTGATATCTGCAGGTGCTGTACGCCGAAGATTACATATAAGTGGACTGTACCTCCGGGTACCTCCAGTTTGTATTTGTCTACCCATCTAATCAAGAGGGGCACGATTAAAGTGGTGCCGTGACCATGTCATTTAGACTGTATCTGACTGGGACAATGTCATGTTTACTGATGAGTCAAGATTTGCTCTTGAGCCAGATGACAAACGTATAAGGATTTGGCGTGAGCAAAGAACACGCAATCAACCTTAAAACATCACCCAACATCACGCATTCCGAGGCGGAAGCATTATGGTGAGGGCAGGTTTTCATTACGATCCCACACCGACTTGCGCATCTTTAAATGGTGTTCTGCTACGGCTGTTCGGTATCGAAATGAAGTCCTAGTACCCATGGTGAGATTATACGCTGTAGCAGTTGGGACTATTTTTGTTTTAATGGACGATAACGCACGTTTCCATAGAGCTGACATCGTCGATGACTACCTGGAGAGTGAAGGGATTGCGCATATGACAGGGCCAGCATATTCGCTCGACCTTTACCCCATTGAAAATCTTTAGGATGCTATCTTCACATTTCTAACCTCCAACCACTCTTATTGAGCTGGAAACTTCTCCATAAGAATAATGGCTATTGTTTAATTCTGCGATGATTGACCACCTAATTGAAAGCATGGTCACAAGGTGTAAACTTTGTATACAGATGAGGGGAGATCACATACCTTATTAATGTCCTTCTTTTCTTTTTATGCTGTTTATTTACACTTAATAGGTAATTCTGTTTAAATCTCTAGTATGTTATTAGCTGATAACTTATCAATATTTAATATTGTTTTCATTTCTGTATATAGTTAATGATTTTATTTTATGCATAAATATTTATGCTACCTTCCTGCCCAGTTTCGTGTCAATCAAAGCAGTATTTGTTGATTTTTTGCTTGCTTAACTTTTGGAAGTGAATATATATATATATATATATATATATATATATATATATATATATATATATATATATATATATATATATATATATATATATATATATATATATATATATATATATATATATATATATAAGTTTAAAGACACATGGAGAGTCAGTCAGCATAAGAATTAGAAGTAGTAAAAGAATTTATTGGAAAAAAAAAGCTAAATTGAATGTTAATTTAAAGTGGAGATGAGAAAGCAAGTTCTTAAGTTCTTGTTCTCGTAAAGAAATATAAACATTTTAAAAATGAATAAATAAAATAAACAGATATAACGTTGTGAAAAGACTGAAGTGATTAATATTTTATGGGTGAAGCTACATAAAAAAGATTAGGTTAAAATTTATTCAATTTAGTTATTATGGAATGAAATATAAATTATAGTTTTCTTGGTTACTGCTTATAGCATATGTGTTAACTCTTTAAATTATTTAAATAAACTAGGTATTCGCAAATCTCAAGTGGAACAATAATAATTGTTCTATTAAATTATTTTTATATCAGAATCAATATTTTTTTTATTTTATCAAAATATAAAATTAAAATAATATATTAAGCCCAATATATTTGAAAAAAATTTATCATGTAATAATGAAGTTTGAAGTGATTTAACTGGATTTAATCTGTGATTCTGATTGAAAGAATTTGGTTAAAAACTGTGAAGAAATGTTATACGTAGGAAATGTGGCAAGGAAAGTCTCAACGTTTTTATTTGATTAAATATTAAGTCCTTGATGTTAGTTTGGAACAGTTTCTTTACTTGCACAAGTGTAATGCCACCCGCTCATGTTATATCACTCAATGCATTTTAAAGTTCAGAGAAGGGAAAAGATCATCCTTCAAACAATTTTATACAGGTTTTATCTGAAATTTTATAGCTACACACCGAATATTTTACTATTTGCTGCACAAGAATCCGATTTAGCAACTTGTTCTTAGTTAAAGTGTTTTATCCTTTTTAAAATGAAATGAATTATGAAATTTTCTCAAAATTGTTTCGTTAAAAGTCTATAAAGCGGAAATTTGAATGTCTGCATGTTATTATCTTTTATGGGGAAATATTAATTAGATGATCTTTACACATAGTTTTCAATGATGTAAAAATTAAAGAATGCGTAAAATTACGAAACAAAAAGAAAAGGATATTTATTCCTCATCCTCCTATTTCTGATCTAAATTCCTTTAAAAATAACAATAAATTAATTAAAAACAATACCAAAATTGATATTTATAATATATTGATTAATTAAAACAAATTAAATTTAAAAATAAACTTAAAAATGATATGCTTTTTTGATAAATAAACATTTTTATCTCGAGTATAAACATTTTAAAATTAATTATTAATTAAATAAATTAAATTAGTCATTTAATTAAAGAATATCTTAATCATAAGTATAAAATTAAAACTTTAGTCATGTTTAATTCCCAATTCAAGTTATTTTCTTCAAGTTATTTTACATTGAATTATTATTAAAAGTTCTTTCTATCTTCAAATTTCCTGTGAAAGGAAAATCTAAATAAGTGTGTATACAAGCACTATATCTTTTACGTTAAACAGATAGCTTTTCTTTAGTATTGAATGTTTTGATTAAGTAAAAGTTGAATCTGTGAAGTTAAGATATAAAGAGATATGTTCCTTTAAATATAACAAATTTATATAAATTGACTAAAAACTATGTAACTATTTAAAAATGTTATCTAGGTTTATCAAAGAGAATAAAATTTGAAAATAAACATAAAATATATTCATTTGAAAAACAATTTCTTAAATAAGCATTTTCTTAAAAAAATTGTGGATAAATATTTTGAAACATGTTGTCAACTTTAATTTTACATTCTAGTAATTTTCCCTTATTGAAAGAAAAGAATCGTGATAGTTTATAAAGGTTTAATTTCAAGTAAAAACAGAAAAAAAATACTAGCATTTAATTTGTCTATATCAAAATTATTACTAGAATTTTCAACCCCCACCAGGTCAATTGTCAAAATTGAGGAAGTGGATCCTCTAATGTTGCCATCTGTCGGAGGCGTTTAGAGCAAAGTCGTAATTTCACCTTCGTGCTGCTCAGAAAGGCGCACCCTACATACATAAATTCGCATAGCCAACGGCATAGCGAGCTTGGCTTGTCCAAGTATCATAAGCAACAACAACAACAGAATTATATTTTTCATTATATTACTTTTCATATATATTTCATTAAGTCAAATAAACAATGGAGCCTAAATGTTAATTTGTTTTCAAGTTAATTTACTGAAACATCAATTGATATTTTCTTTAGTTTTTCAGTAAAACAATTTTCACTAAAGTTATTTGCTGAATCATGTAAAACGCAACATAACCGCTATCTAGCGGCAGCAATAGTGGCACATTTTACATTCACGCGACTACCCTTACCGTATGATCGCCTAATTTACCTTAACCATTTATTGTCAAATGAGGTCTTAATATTTGCAGATATTTCAAATATTAATAAAAAGTTACAATTTTACTATCAATTCCTGTTTGGGTTTTTATCTTTTTAAATAAGATTTTTTTTTTCAGTAAATATTGCAAATTAATTTCTAAAGGTTTTTGCTTCCATAGTAAATACGGAAAATTTTATTTTTTTTTTTTTTTTTTTTTTTTTTTTTACAAAAGGATAAGTTAAAGAGCAGTTGTTTAATTTTTAGAATAATTAGTTGATGCATTTAAATTTCGAACATTTTAGGTTCGTACACATTCTTGTATTTACATCTGATAAAAAAAAAAAATCAACTTGATAAATAATTAACATAAACTGCTCTGAGGTGTACCCTGAGTAGGTGCATAGCTTTGAGTTAAAATCGAACAACAAAGTTGAAATGTATGCTGCCATTAACATCTCTAATCGTCGTCACACCATACCACCTGAATACTTCGCCTACAAGTTAAACCGTCGAGCTTATCAACATGATTATCTTTGATTGAATCGAAAAGAAATAGTTATGGATCGTTTTCAAGTGTAATATTGTTAACAATTAGATTGTGTTTAATTCAACAAACTGCATCAAATACATCAGACAATGCTATATGAGTGTTCAATTATTGGTCTATATTTAGTGCATATATGGAAAATGTAAGAGTTACGAACATAAAAACCAATCATGTTAAAAAAAACAATTAAATAATTTGACATATTTTTATCTGAAAAGAAGAATTTTTTGCTTTATCATTTTTATACAATATAAATAAAACTTAGAAATTAAAAACACAATAAAATTAAAAACGCAAAATTATTAATCCATTTGTGAGTGTAACTTATGCAATAACTTATACAATAAAAAAAAGAGCAAATAACAGAAACCTGAAGCTAACAAAAAAGTATTTACAAATAATTTTTAAATAAATATTTGTGGCAATTTTTTACGGTTAAAAGTTATCAAGGAAATAATTGGTATTATTCTTTCCTAAGTTTCTTTGTTTCAAGTCAAGTGTGTCTTTTTAATATTTGAGTTTGTTGCTTATGAACAATCACTGGTAGAAGAAATTTTTTTAATGAAAAAACAACGATGACGAGGTCAACGAAGTGCAATGTGCTTATATGTATAAATAAGATATTTGGAGAAAAAAAAAATCTTTATGACGTCATCCAATTTAGATATGAATAAAAACCTTTATCACCTTAAGTTGATCTGCCTTTTTTTTCGCTCTTTGTATTTATTTAAAGTATACTGAATGGTTTATTAACCATAATAGTAAAAGTGGAACCGTAACTACATATTTGGCTTCGTAAAAAAATTTATTTTTATATCCCATGACTCCCCATTAGCTCAGGATAAAAAGTTAATCTTACGTATTTATTACAATATATTTATAGTATAAGTATATTTTAAGTATGTAAAATTTACTAAAATTAAATGAGGATTACGTTTACATGTGTATTTCTTTGTAATAGAATATATTATTTATGGCTTTATACCTTGTTTCAAATGTATCTTACAACATTTAAGAGAAACCTTTAACTATTGTTAATGATATAAAGATAGTACTACATGCGCTCGGTTTTACGAACTCGTAGGAACCGGTAAAACAGTTCGTAAAATAGAAAAATATGCCACCCAACTTAACTAGTGGTCAATGTTCCTGACTGCTGATAGGGAGTTGTCAGGTTCGAATCCCGGTTCGGGCATGGATGTACTTTCTCTATCTACCCTGTATTTGTCCTTTCCTTGTATGAATAGGTTGCTTACCCTATAAGCGGGTACCTATGGCATGTGTGTACTGAGGAAGTCGGACTCTACACCTAAATATGGTTCAGTTTGAAAAGTGGTGCAGCGCACCCCATAATGGCAGCCTAGTTGGCATACGACAACTACAATAGAAAAATATGATTATTAAAGTGTTTTTTTTATACCAAATTACTTTTTATTTATAAATAAAATACTGTTAGAAAAACTACATATTTTGAATCCCCTAGAAGAAACACGTGCAAAATAAGATTTATACTTAAAAACTGTACTTACTTTCACTTTATTGATGAAATATCAAGCAAAGTAATCCTTCATTTTTTTTCTGCTTAGAAACTATATTTTTGAAAATGTAATTTTCCATTTTTTTTTTTTAAGTTTAAAAGATTTCGCTACTGTTTATTCTGAAATAAATACTTTAGTTGCCTCATACATTCAGCTGTTTGTTTAGCAAGCAATCTTTGAACTACACTATTTTCTTCTTGTTCAATATCTGAAATCTCTTTTTCATTTTTCATTCGTCATATTCTCAATAATTTCATCATCTGAAATTTCTTCTGCGTCGATCTATATTCCAAAAATCCTCGAAAGAAATATCAGTAAGCAAAGGGATCGAGTTCATATATGAGTGACTCATCTTCGCTCAAGTCATGAAATAAATTACTTGGGGTTTCTTCAGTTATGGTGCTTTCGTTAACAAAGCCAGAATGTTGAATTGTTTTTAATATTGGCTTCCTTTCAGCATCGTTCCAACCATTCATTGACAAATTCTGTGGTCCTTGAATTTCATAAGGACGCTCCAACTCCAAACCCATAATCACTCTTTATAAAAGTACCCTATGATAATTAATTGCTCTTGAAGGTGTTGATTATATCATGGGTTGTAAGAGCAAAGTTAGATTAAGCGGGAGAAATTCCACATGAATCAAGATCCGATGCTTCAATGTGAACAATGCAGTTATCTACAAGATTCTACGATATATATCTCTCAGCTCATTCATAATTTTCATAAATACTAGATATAAGTCTCTCAGTTAATTCTCATAAATGTTAACAGAATATGAAGCTAACAATTAATGAATAGTTTTGAAATATCTAGGCTTTAAATATTTTGCTTTGAAAAACAGTATCAGTTTTTCTGTTTCACTTATCTTGGCTTAGTCGTTAAAAAATGTTTATGTCCAGAAAAGTGATGTTTTATGCCCAGAAAAGAAAAACAATTTCGAGGCTGTAATCGTGAAACGGTGATTTCTAGAACCGGAGCCATCAATAAAAATTTGATATCATAATTAGAGTTTGCTCCATAGCTATTTTTGATAGCGCTGATATAAAAGATACTGATCAATTAATATTATTTATAAGAGGTGTTAATGAGAACCTTAAAATTACAGAGGAACTGGCGTGCATGTGTTCTTTAAAATGAATTACAACAAGATGTGACCTATTTCATGGATTACAAGGAAGGGATTTTAACTTTGAAAGTACCTATAACAAATATATGTAATATTACGACTGATGGAAAACTAAATATTGAAGGGAAAAATGTGATTTTCTAGGATTCTTTAATCAAAACTATCTCGGGAACCATCTTATTTTTCTGTATTGTTTTATACAGCAAGATGCTCTGTACAAATCTGCACTGAAATAAAACCAGTACTTGATGCGGTCTTGAACTTATAAAAACATTATTTCATCTCGTGACTTACTCTCAGGCAATTTTGAAAGATTCTTCAATCCGTGCAATCTATCCCTGATGTACTGTTATGCATAAAAGTAAGGTGGCTTAGTGTAGGATGTGTTTTCGAGCGAGTATGGCGCTGAAAGACGACATTGTGTCGTTTTCCATGAAAAACAATATTCTGCGGCGAATGAAATATTTAAAGATACAGAATGGCTTTCGTACTTTGTATTTTTCACAGATCTTCTTTCTCATATGACCAACTTGAATGTCAAGATTCAAGGGAAAAATAAATTTATAGATGATATCTGAGCTCATCTCAAAGCTATTTTACTAAAACATAATCTGTTTGCTGGGTAGCTAAGAACGGTTTGTCCCGTTTTCCGAGGTTAAATTCAATACCCTCTGTAAATTGGAAAAAAAAAAAAAAAAAAAAAAAAAAAAAAAAAAACGAAGATGGCTTGAAAAATTGTGTTTTGATTTCGAATGCAGATTTCAAGATTTCGGTAACATTAAAAAAGAATTGGTTATTTTAACTATTCCTTTCAAAGAAAATTGTGAAGCAGTGAGGTTAGATTTGAGCTTGAATTAAGTGAGATGCAACCAATCAATCTTCTCAAGCACAGTTGTTTTTAAACATGCCAAAGTAAAATCTTTCATATCATAACGGAAGGTATGCTTCCCAAATTTAATATCTCATGCCCAGAAAATCAGCGCTATGTTTGCTTCATCTTATTAATTTGAACAAGTGTTTTCAACTACCTTAAAAAGAATTATTTCAGAAGTAGACTAATAGACGAGCATTTAGCTTACTTTCTTAGTATAAGTACATCTCACTTCAAAACTAAATAGAAGGAACTTTTTAAAATGAAATCACAATTTCTCTCATCATTTCCTAAACATATCTAAATTGTAATACTTGTATATTGTTTTTAAAATTTTACAAAAATTTATATCTTGGATCGCCAAAACTTTTGTTTTTCGATTCTTGGCTCGCGACTGAAATATTTGCCCATCCCTGGTCTAGCCACTAGAAAATAGTGAGAGTTTCTTGTAGGAAATAACTATCCGAGCCACAAATATAAAAACTATCCTCAGCAATAATTTCATTTTATCTAGTTTAATACATGGGATTATTCATAAAACTTAATAGAGAAATCTTCATAAACCTCTAATATTTACACTGTGGCGTTCGTTCCAGTGATGACTTTCAAGCCCTTTCGCTTTCTGGAGCTACTTCAATATTGTGCGAGACTTCAATATTGTAGAGTACGCTTCATGTCTGAAAAGATGATGGCGGGCACAATTAAAAAAAAAAAAAAAAAAATATTTGTAGTTTTCAAAAATTGTCTCGTTTTCCAGGTATTTTCTTGTTTTTTTTAAAAATTAGTTAACATGGTTGTGTTCTGAGACGTTTGTTAGGTTTTTGCTTAAGTGAATGGAAATAATCTCGAAGTGATTCGATGATTTCTGCTTAATTAATTAATTTTATCAAAAATTTCATCTTTTTGTTCGTTTTTCCGTGAAAAATAACAGAAAGTAGAATGTTTTAATTCCTAGCATGCAAAACATGATAAAATTTTCACCATTTATAAAAAAAAAGGTGTTTGGAATAGTTAATTATCCAAATTATCTTCAGTAAGTCCCAGAACATAGATTTTTATTTTGCACAGTAACACTTAAAATCTCTCATTACTTCATTACATCTCATATTTTCCAAAATTATGTAGTAATAAATATAAGGTAAAACTCCAGGAATGTATTAAAATAATTTTAAAAAAATTTAAATTACTTAATATTCATCAGAATAATTTCTTATTTTTATAAAGGATATTTTTAAATAAAAATATTACAAATTATTTAAATAGTTTGCATTAGAATGACTGTAGTCAGGCATTCAAATGTAAACAATGTCATATTTGAAATGTAATAAAAACACAATCAATCTATAAAAAAACCCAATAGACTTATCTTCATCAATAACTAATTAAAAGAAAATTAGTAATGATAGGTTTTGATATGACCTTGATTAAATATTCATGGTTCCGTTGCGTGTTCGAACCCCGCTGTGTTTCTAAGTAATGAATGTTGTAACTTCCCAGAGCAACGAACTTTTTGAGAAGGAATGATTGAGATCTCATGACCCTATCAAGTGGCATAATTCACCAAAGGAGGTGAATAATTAAATTAATGCTTTTAAATTAATAAGGTTGAATTGGATATGGGGAACAAGTTCAGATTGCCTTGGTTATCGACTTACCTTTATCAAAGGTGGGCATGATATTAAAAATAATATTTTTTCTTTATTTGACATAGGCTGAAATATTCCGTTTCGTCTAGGAAATGATCGGAATAACCGCGTACTACGGTATCTACGTGACCGTATTCCATTCATAAACGGTCACAGCTGCGGAAATCGCATAATGTTACCGAGTTAGGAAGCGCTGAGAAGGGCAGATGAGTCAGCTGCGAGTCAGGAATTTATTACGCCATGGTTCAACAGATATCACTCAGGATTATCTCTTCTAAAGTGTGATATTCTTTTTATTACCCTCTGACCAAAGGAAGAGCTTCCGAATCCGCAATGGAAACAATTCAATCTATGAAAGAATGGATAATGAATCGATATATTCGTCTTTGTTTGTGGGGTTATTTTGATTGAATAATTTTTAATATTGTTTTAAGCTCTAGACAGCGGTGACCTAGTTGGTAAACTATTATTTTTCTCGTGACTGAAAAGTAATGGATTTGGTCTTCATAATATCAAAGACAGCTTTACTGACTGCATTTGTCTAGTTAAAAATTATATGTCAGAAAATTTGTAAGCATAAATATATGTACCATCATAAAATTGCTTTTAAATTAAAACTCAGTTCATTCTAAGAGCATTGTTCTTGCGTGATCAAAAAATTAAAACAACTTAAATTTACATTCAATTATATACTTTTAAGAAACTTATATCTTATAATAATATGAACGATATTACATACAAAGTGAACCTTAAGGTATATGTTATTAGTATTAAAAATATTTTTCAAATTAATATTTTTATAGGAAATATTATGTATAATAATAACACACACACACACATATTTGCGTTAAGGCTTACATACCATTAGAATCAATAAAATGAATGATTCTGATTTGTGGAAATCATTGATGTTTTCAGTTTTTTTCCTTAACACACTTCAAGCATAAATTTTCATTAATTTCAAGCAAAATTTAAATTGAAACGTTCTACATTTATTATCGTAGTTTCACATCTAATTTATTAAGAAAATTGAAGTTTAAAAATTTCTCCAACTTTCAATCTCAAATCAGGAATAAGTTAATTTTTTTAAATATAGCACAGTTTCCTTTTGAACTTATTTACCATATTATATATATATATATATATATATTATATATATATATATATATTAGAAAAAAGTATTTTCTCGAATTATCTAATATAATGTCTGAAATAAAAAATTTCTTATCCAATTTTTATTTTTCAAATTTCTAAAGAAACACTTTATTTATAAAATGGTCATCTTTATTCATAACTTTTTTCGATTTCTTAATAGTTCAGCCGAGGAATTAATAGAGTAAAAAAATAATTAGATTCCATTCAGTAGTTTGATTAAAATAAAATAGCAGAGGATGAATTTGATCCAACGTTAGGTTGGATAGGATATTTAGGAGTTGTAAAATTTTTTGATGAAATACATTGAGTGAAAATAACAGGGTAAAAAATACAGTTTTACATAATTCAAAACTTTATTTGAACCTAGTGATTCTTAATACACTCAAGATAATTTATTATAGTCAAAAATGTTTTCTTGGCTACTTTATAAAGCCTTGTTGCTTTCATTCATGCAAGATTTTAATAAATAATTTGAATATTCTCTTCACAAAGGAAGAAAGCAAACTTATCAAGATAAATGAACCCCATGCGTGAGACAGCAATTTATTATTTACCTCTCTTTCAATGGCAAAATGTGACTCTATCAAAATATAACTCTCATTTTGCGTAATAATTGTTAAAATCGGTGTTACCTACTTCTTAAAAACATTTCAATATTTATTTTTGATGCATGGAATTTTTTATTTTCATGACGAAGAAAAATATTTTAGCCAAATGAAATTACTTTCCTAGTTTTTTTTCCTTCAAAAATATAACTCGTATGTAGGCAAATTCTCGTTATCTTTATTTCCAAAGGGAAGAATTAAAAATTTTTTAAACTATCTTTAGTCTCAATGCATGCGAATTTGGAAATAAAATAAAAGTTACAATATCATTTTTAACATTTAAGGTTTTGTGTAAATTTTAATTAAAATAATGTTAAAATAATTAAAGTATTTCTTAGCTAAAAAAAATTAATTTCTCCTTAATCCCAGTAATTATAATTCGTTGGAGAGTGATATTCTACCTTTTCCCGATATTAAATTTGATTTCTACTAAATTTCTAGTCAAAATATCTTAATGATTTGGCAACAATGAGTACAAATTGTCTTACTTTATTGCAATTAAAATTTTACAATTTTATCTTACTTCATTTGTCCTTTTTAAAGCCTGACCTAATTTACTTATAGTAAACGATCTTATTGATGACATTACTTTCAGTCATAAATATGTGAATCAAGAAATATTCTGCATCAAAATGCTTCTATATAACTAAAAACAGAGTGCATATTGCAACACTACCAACCCCTAATTTACTATTTTTAAGAATCATTATAATTGCTTTGGGAAGCAATAAAGTTAGCCACAAGCAGTAATATAGCTTAACCCAGATTTAATAAAGTTCCACGAATTTTCCCATTACAGAATAAGACATTTTGACAGACTAATCAAATTTATTACTAAACTTGACGAAATTATTCTCGTCTAAGCTCAAATTCATTTAAAATAAGTCAGGATCTTAATATTTTATTTCTTTCAAGAATAAACATAGTCATAAGCATTAACGACTGCCTTGTCCTCATTCTAACTGATAGGTTAAAAATATGAGAGCCTTTTATGCACGCGCGATGGAAAAAATTAATTTTTTTTATTGTTAGAATAAAAATATTTGACTTTTCTTGAAATGTTCTGCTGATGAATTAACAAATAAGAGCAAATTTTGCCATTCGTTTTGATTGATGTTTAGTTTTCGACCCACACATATAGTAATCGTGTTACATTTATGAAACTGGATACAAGAAAGATAACTAGAAAAACAATAAATTGGAAAGTCATTAGCTATTTTTTCTACAAGTTTAGAAATTATACGACATTAATAATTAATTATTGCCTTAAAAATTACTAAAATGGCATCTATGTATACTTTTACAACTAATTAAAATTATCAAAAGCATTTGTATAAACTTTCTATACAATATTTTATAAAATCTCATTAAATATCAATGAAAAAAAGCACTGAATAATAATTAATTAAAATAAATTTAAAGCGAAATTACTGGTGGAATAAATATTTTGAAAGAAGATTTTCTATCCTTTTATTCTTGAGTAATTTTGTAACCCCTTTTGTCAACTTATACTTGATTTTTCTTTTTTGAACGATTTCAATTTAAATTCTAATCGTTCCGATAAAAATTCGAAATGCCAAATTCCTAAACCAAATCCTTAACCATGAATCCAAAAATGTTTTCATACTTTTAATGCTAAGTTAATTTTAACATCTTATGTCTCTTCAGAAGTGTACCTCTAAAAAATCTTCTTTGTAATCCCAGTAAATTTAATTAGTTTTTCTCTAGTGATTAATTGTCACTAAAATTCAGGAAGGATCTAATTGAGATAATGTTTTGCATATTGATAAAAAAAAAAAGCATTTATTTGTATGTTGTAAGGCAAAATATTGCTCTGTGAAGTTTTCAAGTTCACCATTCACGCGATTCATTAAAAATTTTTAATAAACAGTAATCATGTAAATCATTTTCTAAAGGGTAGATGGCATCACAAAAATCTGTAATTTTTATCTTCCGTAATTCAGGTAGATTTAGCAATAAGGATAAAACGTTCATTTAATTTTTATGCAACGAATACAAAAATTTAATTTTGAAACTTATGAAATGAACATTCTTTAAAGATATGTAATGAATCTCTGTTTTCTAGTTTGGTGAAAAGTGATTTTGTAGAATTTCGTCTCTCTCTCTCATCATTGAATACTCAACAATGTATTACAAACTATGTATGATGATGTCTTATTGCATTGTGTGCATTCTAATACATTATTAGTTGGATTTTTTCTAAAATATTTTAAATTTAGTTTTAACCAATAAAAAATCGCATATTTCTCGTAGAGATTTCAAATTCAAAAATTAATTCACTAAGAATTTGCCAAATTCTTAAGGAATTTGTCTAAAGAAAATTTGTGGCGTGGTAAAATTTGGGAAATATGAAAATACTTTCTGATTCACAGAATGAAATAAACTTATTCATACAATAAAAAGATGTCTTATGGATGTCAACGTAGAAAATGTGAGCCTTCTCTGAATATTCTATAATGCTTTTGTGGAAATCGACTCTTTTTATTTATTTATTTATTTTTTTTTACTCAAGAATTCCCGTAATTTAATTTAAAGCTTTAACAAAAAAACCATTCAATAATTTTATTTAACATGTATACAAAATACATATAAAACAATGCAACTCGAAATCAAAATAATCTTACTTGTTTTTTGCAATTCTAATAAGTCATGCATACAACAAATTTCCACATCGTATTCCTTGCTCTACCGAAGATTCACACATATTTGCAAAACAAAAGTTGTTTGCAAAGCAAGAGATTGTTTATCAAGATTCAATTGTTTTTTTTTTTTTTTTTTATCACGGATCAATAATTTAAAGTATATCCATAAACACAATAGAAAATATAATAAAAAACGAACAAGAATTACTTATTTCGCGCAAGCTGAGTAATTAATTCTTATGCTATTACTGATCAATTGATGTTTTGTAAACAGTAAAATATCCGTTAGAAAAAGTTTCATCCTTGATACGCTGAACTTATATGCTAGATTATTTAATTATTTAGCCTTCGGATATCTAAATGTTAGGATTTCTTTTAAATTTTACCATTTATGTAATTTGAAATGAAAAAAAATATATATATATAATAATTATTCAATTCGTGAATATAAAAATAATTGTTTGAACATCTTTATAATATTGTATATGTAAAAGAAATTATTCTTATTATTTTGAATTTTTTATCCTGAAAAATTAAAATACCAGAATAGTTGCATATGTAAAAGAAATTATACTTATTATTTTGAATGTTTTATCCTGAAAAATTAAAATACCAGAATAGTTCCTTTATCTATAAAAATAAAAAAGTATATTTTAATGTATTTTTTAATTTTTTGAAGTTAAATATATAGACTAGGAAATCTTTTCTTGTCTCTAAAAAATATATTAAATTTAGGGGAAAATGAGCCGTTTATATACATATAATTGCGTCAAAGAAAAAAAGGGTACATGTGTGTATTGTATGTATATCTTTTACAGTAGACACTGTTTTTACAAGATCAAACATTAAAATATTTCGTAAAATCGAAAATTTCGTAAAATAGAAAAATAAGTGTTATGTTTTAAAACTAATATTTTTTCAAAACTGCTCTTTCTTTATAAATAAATGAATATTAGAAAAAGTATATGAACTAATTATTAAAATTAAATGCATCACGCGTATAAAATAGAATTTATAATTAAAAGCAATTATTATCTTCATTTTCTTTATCCTAATCTTAATCTGGTAAACTTATTTTTTTCTTACTTTACTTATTTTTATTACTTTTTTTTCAATTAGAAACTGCCCTGATAAAAACACATTATTTTCAGTTCTGATTATTAGATTATTCATTATTTTTCCTATTACATTTATCGACAACTAAAATATTGAATGCGGAATAAAAAAGGTTAAAATAGTTTATAAGTCCATAAGATTTCCACAGTTATTTGAAATTGTTTTGTCACGTACAACAAATTTTAAATAGTATTATATATATATTTATCATATTTCAATATGAAATGTTTTTATTTTCCACTAAAAATGATTTGAAAAATATTTTTCTAGCTTAAAAGATATTAGAATAAACAAATGTCCATGCAATTCAACTATTTTACCAAGTGTTTAGATAAGCAAGAATGCAAGTTTTTTTTTCTCCTTAATTGTAACGCTATATTTGAGCTGCCCAAACAACTCTTTGTAATATTAACAACGAAGTAGGGGAAAGAATTTAAGTAATTACTCGTCGCTTAAATGTAATTTAACAATGAATAAGTGTTTTTTTTTTTTTTTTTTGTTTACAAATAATACATATGTAACACAAATACATTAGTTATAAGTTTTACACGAATACAAATACTTACAAACATCGACAATCTCATACCTTATAATCTGAATATTATTTAAAGTAATCCCAGATATTAGAAGAATGCGAATTCAAATATCCATTGTTATGAATTTATTTCGAAGGAAAATACTTAAGTTAATGACGTCTTTTCCGAAATATTAACATTCAAAAAATTAGTTACAGCAGCTGACATAATTATATGTTATTAAGTGCTGTGTAATAATTACGGTATCTCCTTATTTATTAAATTATAACTTATAAGTGTTGTTGCGTAAGTGACACTGCAGTCGTAACTGTAACTAGATTTTTCTCTCTAACACTCAAATGAAAAAAAAAATAATAATAAGTAGATTACGAACCCTTTCTTGTCGGTATTTAAAATATATATCTACTAATATCTGAGTCCTTTTGTTGGCAAGTTTTAATTGTGTATTTTTACCAATAAATCGTTGTTGTTTTTAATTATACACTGTTGATTACTCTACCACACACTAAGTGTAATGATATAATATTTTCCACACACACACATAATATCTATATACGGAAAATATTATATCATTACTTTTTATTTTAAATTGTAGTGTAAAGAAGAGTTATTTTATCCTTTTATCTGTTAGATTATCTTAGAAAGAGATTTTTAAATATCGTTGATTGATTCTGCAGTACACTTTTTTTAATATCTAACTCAAAAATATTTCTCACTAAATAAATTTAAAAAATGTTCTTCTATTTAAATTATTTTTATTCTTTTGCGCTAATATAAGAAACCGATATTTAATTCGTATGAATAAATAAAAAATGTTTAGTCAGAACTCGTTCTAAGAATTTAAGCGATTCTTAGAACAAGTTATGTGATTTCTACATTACTTCAAATAATATATAGAATTCTACAAGATTCCAAATGAAATCTTGGATATCAGGGGTTTCACATTTTATAAATTTAAGATGAATAACGTTTTATTTAATTCTTAATTATTTAAGCAATGCATAAATATATTGTAATCGTTCTTTTTTTTTTCCCTGAATCAAATTATTTTTTAGAGGAATTTCGTAATATATAATTTTATAAACTTAAAAACCTAAACGTTATGACAAATAAAGAATAAGCAATTTAGGACCAATGACGATAATATGCGAAAGCATTGTACTTTTTTTCTATAATATGAAACAAATTTTGAATAAGCTCGTGAAATAGTAACTCATTTACCCCCCCCCCTGGTGATTAAATATTAAAAAATGCAAATCAGCAACTAGAAAAACTGAAAAAATCTCTTAATCTGAGACAGTCAGAAATAAAAATTCCTCTATCATTTTAGTAATAATCAGGCTTTTACATTATTAAACTTATTATTTAATAACGTAGCGTTAAAATGTTTTCCAGGCATTTCCAATGTTTGCTAATCACAATCTTACAAGATTAGATCTTTGATTTTTTCAGTGTTTTGATACGTGATGGATTTTAAACATCACGATTTCCAAGTTAAAATCTTCTTTAACTTATAATAATGAAATGTTGATCCATGTATGTTTAGCGAAATGTGAGCGAGACTCAAGTCTGCAAATAGAAAGAGTGATATCAATAGACAAAGAGTGATATAGTGCGAAGCCCAAAGAAATAAATGAAGAGAAGATTAACTTCATAACTTTTCGGAAATTTGTTAAATGAATTTTAAGGGGGAAAAAAAAAGGAAAAAAAAACATCTTTTTGTTGAACATTGAACCCATATAGTGGTTCTAAGGTTTCATACACTTTTAAATTTATTGTGCATAACAAATATTAATATAAATAATTTTAAACCCGTGTCCTATGCAAAAGAATTCTTAATTGAGAATGTAAATAATATTATGCTTAACCAAGAATTAAAAAAAAAATGTAAGATACCTTTTTAAGAGTGATTAAACTAATTGGTAAGCTTTAATGGTTGATGTTTATTTTATCTTTTTCGAACTTATCTTTCAAGAATATTCTTCGTAAGGAATGATTATTAGCAATCAAGTATTTTATATCATATTTCCATCTTTTATTTATGGCAATCTGTTTAATGATGCAAGTAGATTATGAGTCCAAATTTATCGATAGCATTTTTAGAAAACTTTAAGGAGAATTGTTACAAAGTGTCCTTCATACTTCTTGGCTTCTTCATTTGCTGAAGTACAGATAAATTCTTATGAAAAGCGGCCTGTGGCTTCCAAGGGAAAACTTTAGGAGAGGAAATTGTAATGTTTAATATTCAATATTTGTAATTAAGACAGTAATTATAACTTTAATCAGAACACTGTTTTCCATAACAAAATGAAATTTTACGTTAAGATCACTTGAGAAACAGATGGAATAAAATGTAAGACGCTGGAAAACTTGTTTTAAGAAATTATTAAAATTGGAACTTTTCCTCCGCATTAAAATGCCTTTTTTATCCAGTGTAAAAGAGAAATGTAGAAACATATATTGCAATGGACAAAAACGATAATTTCCAAATAATAATAATAATTATAATAAAAATATAAATAAATAAATAAAATTTTTAAAAAATATGTAAAAAAGTAGGAAAGAAGTGTCGATCAATGCTTGGGATATCTTTTCTCTCCCCTAAAAGGATACGTATAGATGGAAGTTTGAAAAGGGAGGGGATTTAACATCTCCATTCTGGAAGCGAGCAGAATTCCGTACCAGTACTCATCTCGAAAAACAGAATTTTACAGTGTTTTTCAAATCAGCATTTATTACGGCTCCATTCAACAACAAAATCTGTAATTAAATATAGCTTATTTTTTAAGTAAGCCAAAAACAAACATCATCATGTGAGTTTCATTTTATGATTTTATATACTAGATGGTTTGAAGTAATTGATTGAAGTAACTCTTTTTTAAAAACTTACATACATACAGTTAAATTCAAAAATGTACTTTAAATTATTCTTTTAAAAATTAAGTTTGGTGCAGCTATATAATATTTTCGATTTGTAGTATAGATAATATTTATTTATTACATTATATTTATTACATCTAGTACAAATAACACACACACACACACACACACATATATATATATATAAATCAGTTTTATTGCATTAAGTAATTAAAATACATTATTATTTTACTTTTGACTGCAAATTTCTTTTTTCACACGACAAAAAATCACAAGAAAAGTAACTCGAATGGTATTTGGTTTTAATTTGGCGAAGTCAGATAAAATAGTAACATCAGAAATATAAATTTATTTTCTTTGCACTCAGTTGCGTCGAACATTAAATAAATCAAATGATAATTCGAAATGCTTTTATGGTTAGAAAGAAAAACACATCAAATTACAACACTTGCGTGTGTTGCGAATGGCTGAACATCATTCATCATTTCTATAGCGGCAAGAGCAAAGTTGAAATCTTTTATTTGTTTGTTTATAACTTTCTTTTCCTGCTAGAGGAAGTGCTTGAAACAGAGAGCACACCAAAAAGGAAACGAAGCCTTAAAATTATTTTCTACATTTCAATGTTATTTTTATTCTTTAAATTATTATTTTTTCTTCAAATCTCTTTTATCCAGTTACTTTGATGTCACAATTTTTTCATGATAACACAATAATATTATTTCTCCACAGAGAAAAATACTGCTAAAAAAGATACATTTTTTGAAATTCGTTTTCAAAATTTTAACTTTAATTTTGAATTAAAAATTATTTATCGCAAATCAAGCATCAATAATAATGTTTTAGAATGGATTGCTTCATAATGCATTTTTTAAATTATCTTATATTTCTTATTTTACCCTATTTTGCGTAGGCTATCTTATATTTACTAGAGTGATACAATGACCTATTAGTGATCGTCTGGAACCAAGAATTTAGATTACTTAATCCTTACTGCTATAGGAATGCTCAATATTCGGGTCTTTAGTTCAATAATTTCTGGATTAGATTCCCATCATAAATATTAAACCTTCCATTGTTCAGAATCCAATTTTAACCATCGTTTTCGGTTAAATATTTATCATGTACAATAATTGACAAATCCAACCAAAAATCAAATTTTATGGTTTTTAAATTTTCTTAATAGTAAACAAAGCTACAATGTTATTTAAATTAAATCGTAATTAATTACTCTTCACAATAAAGTAAATTTTTAAAAATGAATCTAAGGAACGTAAATTGTTTAAAAAAGTAATTAAATAAGCATATAACGAAATAGTACTAATCGACTAAACAGACATGTTCATTAATATTTTGTCTCTATTAAAAAAAGAAAGAAAAAAAAAGAGAGAGAGACAAATCACTTAATCTAAAATCTAGAAAATTCTTGTATACATGCTTATAGATAGATGTACTTGTATTTTTTCATCACATTATTATTCTGTATTCTATAGGGACAATGTTAAAATCAAGGATCCTTAAAAATAGTTTCGAAATCGGATTTGTTACGTTATTCTTATTTTGAATACACAGTAAATGGAAATTCATGAACATTTTATAACGTCTATTCAAATACTAAAAGAAGTTTAATTTTAAAATATAACCAATCTATGTGACAAAATATTGATGAAAATAATCAGAATTGAATTTTACGATATTGGAACGAATACGTTAATTTTATTCTTTTTATTTGAAACACAGTTATAAAATATTAAATACACATTTTCTAATAATATCTTTATTATGTATAATTTTTATGATTTTTAAATGAATTTTAGAAAATATAATAAAAAATAATAGCAAATTTCTAAATATTAAAAAACTAAACAGAAAAAAAGTATTTAATAATAGAATAATTAAATGTGTTAATACGAATCACATGTAATAAAGTAGATATAAAACTCATGTTGAAGATCTCACATTTCATTTTTTATATTTAAGTGATTATGAAGAAATAATTTGGTGAGTTATTTAAAACATAAATGAAACTTTATTAACCCATTTTAATTATAGCAGGCTGGATTCATGTTAGATTTTGAAATCTTCATAATTGGAAAAGCGCCAGGGTCGTTTCTTTTATGGATTTATTTATTCTAAGTCAAATAAATTTATCACGTGTCACACGAAGCAATTTTTCTCTTTGATACTTTTTTTCTCCTCCTTATCTTGCATAAATTTTTTCTCATCTCAGATGAAATTACATTCTTACATGATTAATGCTATTGAGAAACATTTCTAACTTTTTAACGATGGCTTATGTATCTGAATAACCTTCGCTGCTTAGTCAGAAATCAACTACCATGCAGGTGTTATCTAATTATTTTTCATGAGGAAATTATTATTTTACATTAAGAATATTTAAAATAAAATATTTTTTTTACTTAGATTTTTTTTTATTCAGGCGAGATTATTTTTAACAAGTCAATGTTGTTCGATGGCATAACTTTTAATTTATGTCTTTTTATCTAATAAATTTTGTGTTCAACAAAACAGTGTTTAAAAGATTAAATTTGGTTTGGTTTGCTTTTGTAATCGCTTTATAGTCACTTTTTCACACGAAGGCTAATTCTACTCTCTCGCCTGTAATTATAATCAGGTTCCGAACTTTTTCAAAGATCCACATCTAATGTGGGAATGAAACCATCGAACTATTAAACTGAAAAGTATCCATTAAAATAGAATAAAAAATGCATTGCATTTAACAAAAATAAATAACTATATCGTGTAAAAGATTTTATCATATTTTAAGTTTTATTCCTATATATTCTTAAATATTGAATATTTTAAATAATTTTAACAAATAAGAATAAAATATTAATGGAAATTCAACAAAATAAATCCCAGTTTACTAATAAAGATATAGAGTATTTTTAATTTTACTTAGAAAAACTATAATAAACTATTTTTTTCACTGAAAAAAAGTATTCAGACTTTAAAAATTTTAAGATGATTATTCTCATTTATTTCATCTAAATTTAATTAAATTACCAATTTAGGGAAATATTTCATAATTTTAAACAATAAAAATTATGTTTAATAAAATAGTTAATCGCATTCTTAAAAATATTTCACTGTGTTAAAAAAAAATTCTATTCTACAGGTAAAAAAGGATAATGAGACAATTAATAGAACATAAGAAAAAAATCCTTTCTACGATAGTTGAAAATTTTCCAGATCATTCCCTCAGGCTCCACGCTACATTACTTCTATTGACCCATTGTTACACAACTCACTCGGGAATTATTATGTCTTCAACCCTCCCAACCTCTCATCATTTAACTTTTACCATTTTAGCCTATCAGAGCTTGAAGAGTGTGGTCGGAATGACCAGAACAGTATCGCCATCTACATAGGGACCATTTTCAACCGAAAATGGGAAAGAGCATGCTGGGAAATTTGCGGTGCATCTCCTTGTACATCTAGTTCTGTAGCTCGTAGTTGTAGTTTATTTATTTCTTTTCATTTAATTTTTTGTAATATTAATTAATTTTATGTAGTTGAAAGTTATGGCTTATCAAGGACCTGCCTATGGATTGAGTAGAGACTGCATGTTAAAGGTATATTTATAGTTTTTTATATATTTTTATATCGTCTCTCTCTGTCTCCCCATGTGTTAACAGGTGGTTGTCGGCAAGTTAAACTAAAGTGATTAAAGCTTGTTTTATTTTTATGTCTTACTTTTACACGTGTCTTAGCTTCAGATATATGTTAATGGGTTAGTAATTTCATTTTCGTATTTCCACTTTTTTTTGAATGTATTAAATGTGTTTATAAAAGAAAATCGCAATAAATATTTTTTTATATGAACATTACTATCGATATAATTTGTCTTTATGACTTAAAACATTTAAGAAATTCTGTTAGATAATTAAAATAAGTTTCCTACTAATAAGTAATTTTAAATATGTTTTGTTTTTAGTGCTGAGAATTTTGAAATGAATATGTCTAGTATTACATAGAAATTAATATCTTAAGTTAACTTACTAATAATGAATTCTTATTAAATGTTTTAATTCCTTATAAAATAAGTCATAAAAATAATAAAATAAGTCAGAATTTTGATATTTTTACTCTGTAAAAATATATATTATTATTACAAGTTCTAAAAAAATGTAAAAGTAACTCATGATCCATGAAAAATTAATGTGCAAAAAATTTTAAGAGCTTATGACTTAATTCCAATAAAAGTATATTTTCCAATTATGGCATAAAGTATAAGCAGAAAGGTTTCTTTGTACACAAAACTGATATAAAGCAATCAGTTTTGTTATTAATAGTTTTAACATATTATGATCAAAAAGGTTTTCACTTTATTGTTTAAGTTTCATATACATGAAAATAAAGAAATTAAATATGTATCACTAGAACTAAAAAAGAAAAAAAACTCTTACTTTTCAAATTTCAATAACAAATTAGAAAAGTAAAATATCTCATAAGTTCCAAAAGCTAAAAATGCTGCTATACATTTAAAAAGAACACTCTAGAACTTGGCAAATCATGAATACCAACAGAGTAGAATTTGCCTACACCCTATTTAATTCCCCAAATTATAGAAAAATGTTAAAAATTAAAAGTTATTTTTAATCAAATGTGAAATGGTCTGTGATGTTAATTTATAAGGATTGGTATTCAATTTATAGGAGCATCTAAATCAGTATCTTTCATTTGTTATATTAAGAAGTGTGTATCTTAGGTTGAGGTGCTCTGTTGGTACATCAAAATCCTCATCCTTTTATTATAAACTGTAAATTTGTGTTTCCATTCTTTAAATTTAAAAAAAAAAAAAAAAACTTTTAAAATTTATGAGTTGAAAGTTAGCAGAATAATTTATTTTTAATATATAATATATATATATATATATATATATACACATATATATATGTATAATATACGTAACATATAATATGTATGGTGGTTAATGTTTTCTACCTGTATAATAAAAAACAAGAATTAATTTGAATTATTAATCGAAAATTTAAGTAATTCATTTCTGAATTGTACTAGAATCTTCTGATAATTTAAAAACTTTTCAAGAGAAGAAAAGGTTTAAGAAACATAATTTGAAGTTAAAATGATTGTAGAAATCTGAAATAAGTAAGTGGAATTGTAGTAAGAATCAGTTGTCATATATTATGTAATTCTGAACTTTTAAAGTAAATCTGGCTAAATATGTTTATAAAAAAATTGTTATTGTTTTCATAAAAAAAGTGGTCTTCATTGATCTTGAGTTTTTTTCTAAATGCAAATAGTAAATTCTTTTATCCTTTATTTGATAAAAACTAAAAATGTGTTATTTAATATTGATAAAGGTTATTTTTATATAATTGGTTTTCACTTTTTGTTATGTTTTCTATTCAAAGTAATAAACTTTTATATATTTATGTTTAAAGTAAATTCATAATTTATTGTTGCAATTATGTTGTTTTTAATTAAGGCTCAAGCAAAGTTTGATTTGAATCAAGCTCTTGTTGCATTGGACTGGATAAAAAATGTTACAAAATTAGATCTTGAACCCCCAAATGAAGATAAATTTATTAAAGATCAGTTTGATTTTGCAAATGTCTTAAAAGATGGTACTGCACTATGCACGTAAGTTGATATTTTGTTATACCTGAAATATGTACTTAAATACTTGAATATACAAATGTTAATTTATAAGTAATTCATTAAAATAAAATTATTGATATTTTAATAAAATTTAGATAACTTTTCTGCTGTCAAACATTCTAACTTATTATTAACATATAAAATTCTTTCAGACTTTTACTGTAGCAGTTCACATTCTTATCAGAATTAGTACCATTTCTAATGTAAGACCCGTAAGAATAATTTTCATATTTTTTTTTTCCTTAAAAAATAATGAAAATCTTATGTTTTAACAGTTTATGGGTTAAAATACTATCTCTGGCAGGGATGTTAGTAGTGATTCAGAATCCACTTTAAATCATGAGTTCCAACCTAATAAAAACCAAATCATAAGTTCAAACCATGGTTAGATTTAAATTTGACTGTTAATTGCTTAAATTTTAAATATAACATGAATCAATGGTTTAAAAAAAATGGTATTGAGTCTAATTCTTTTATTCGCCTATGTAAAATTAAATAATGTTAATAAAATGACAATTAAGTTTATAGAATTAAATGTTTTAAAAAGCAGTGCATTTTGCATTCTTATTTGATTGGTTCATCTTGCAAATGGATTTATTCCTAAGTTAAATATTTCAGTGCAAAAATAAACTTTTATTTTATATTTTACTTTTTTAAAATATAATTATAAATTATTAATTTTTAAATTTGAAAAGTCCAAATATAATTTATTTAATATTGAATATTCATTAATTTTAAATTTTCAAAAATTTCTTCCTTATGTGAACCAGTATTGTAGCACTTGTCCTTAAAAAATAAATGTTCAATTTTCTTTAAAATTTATTTTTATTTTTTAAGAAATTTCCTTTTTTTAACTATACATTTTTATTATATCAATCAAAATATCTGTGTGCACTTGATATTGTGATTATTATTTTTCAATAAAAAATTTTGTAAGCAAGAAGTATAATTTGACTAAGTAATAATTTTTATTGTTGTTTCTTATCCTATTTGGCTAGCCAATGGGTGAAATTAGATCCATGAGCTAACAGAAAGTTGGAAATTAGAAGAGGACTTTGTCATAAGTCCTCTTTTTAAAGTCTAAGCAGGATAGTAGATGACGAGTTAAAATATGTAATGTTGCATTTCCTGCACATGGGGAATGTTTTGTCTCCTTAGTCAATTTAAGGCATTTCAAATGTCCAGTTACAAGTCTTGAGATAAATGTCTTTATAATTTTTGCTAAGATATTTTAATGAAAGATGTTAAAATATTTATATTTTTATAAAAAAAATACTGTTGTTATTTTTATGTTATGTTAAGCAATACGAGCCTGTTTAATAAAATACGTTTTAGGAAAGAAAATCATTCTAAATATTCTGAAAACTTAAAAACACTAAGTTACTGTTATTTTCAGTTGGCAGATGACATCAGTAATTCTTATAAGTCCAGAAATTTGATGACAAGTTTGTAGCTTAAATAGAAGTATATTAATTTGATTTTTTTAACAACAAAAAAGTTATTTATACAAAGTTAACCTAAAAAGAAACAAATCTTTTGATAATTTTTTTGCCTGAACAGTAAATAAATTAGACTGCAGTCAAAACAGCAATATTGGAACTTTCCAATCAAGTTCTTTTTCAGAAGTATCTTTGTTTCTTTGAACTCTCATATTCAAAGAAACAAAGGATTTATCAGATTAACAACCACTGTTATTCAACCCTATCTAAATTTTCTCTCTTTTTGTTGGTGAAAAATCGTGGTATTTAATGGCATTTTTACTAACAGTATTCTAGATGTGTGTGTGTGTGTAAGTGGGATTTTTATAATCATGTATGTTGTAATTTTTATAAAGTGTAACATTATCCAATTTCCTATATTTTAATATTTAGTTTTAATTTGAATTTTTTGAAAGGTTTTCATCAGTTATTATTTTACAAGTGCTTTTATTAGGGTATAAAAAAATTCTTTGGAAACATGAAAATGTTTAAGTAAGAAGTTAAAGAAACAAAGGATTTATCAGATTAAAGCTACAAAGGGACATTTTTCACAAATAAAGTGACCATTATTAACAGTAAAACTTAGAATAATTGTTTAGTTAAAACTATATATATATGTATGTGTGTCTATATGTGTGTGTATATATATATATATATCCCCAAAATAGCTAAGATTATTTTTATATCTCTAATTATTCTAACATACTAACAACTAACTTACTAAAATTTTTTACTTTTCTACTTTTACTAACAGAAAAATTCAAAAACTTTTATGGAATTCTCTCCTGTTGTTTTCGGTAGGAAATTCAATTTTAGAGCACAAATTGGCAACAGCCAATCAGAGCAAAGCTCACCATTTGAATTCTCTCTTTTTAACTAACCATAAAAATTTACTAACAGATTGCAATGTTGATAAGAACACAGGAGAAGGCAATGAAGCATTGGATTAACACTAAATTTACAGACATTTCTTACATATCTACTTTTTGATGCGTAAATGAACATGTGTATTTGGTAATTTGATTTTTTTGCAAGCAAAAAATATGATATATTTATTGAAGTTTTTATTCAACAATATTTTAATGCATTACTTGACTATTTTATGTTCATTCCACTTATTTTTTTATAGAAACATTCATTCTTATGTTATTTGTAAAGCTTATTTCATAAGAGATCAATATGACACTAACAATATCATTCATATTTATTATATTTTTAATTCTTTCTGGAGTAAAACTAATTTACAAAAGATTTTATTATGACCACATATAATTGATACTTATCCATAGGTATAAGTATTACATTATACCTATGGATAAATTACATTATTTATACCTATGGATAAATAATGTAATACTTATAAAAAGTTCTGAAATATGTAATACTTGTACCTATGGATAAGTATTACATATACTTATCCATAGGTATAAGTATTACATATTTCAGAACTTTTGGAAGAAAATAGACTTTGATATATCTATTTTTCTTGTTCAATGGATACAAAATTGGTACGACAAATAATATGAGATTATAATTTGTTTTTGTGATTTTTCCTTAAAATTTTTTAAGGTTTCCAAAGGAAGTGTCTCTTAAGCATAATATTAATACTTGATTGCTTGTAAATGTCCATAAATACTTCCAATGAGTAGGAAATTATAAATATCAAAGTATGATAAATTAAAAAATTATACTAATATGTTGATAAAGTCAAAGCAAAAGAAGAAATTAGAAAAATGTTTTACACATTAAATGTAATTATTCATTTCACAAACAATTAAACTTTCATTAAAAGTAATTAAACATCAGCAATAATGAAAATTTCTCATTAATAAAGTACTTTTTAACAGTGTTTTTCAATTTCGATTTACTTAAATTAGGTAATAAAGTCTGTTAAGACCTTAAATTGTTATTTATTAATAGAGTTCTATATAATTTGTAGAAAAACTTTAATGTTGATGTTTTTGTTTTGTACTTGTTTGAGTGTTACTACCTTAGTTTTTGTAAAAATTTATTTAAGTATTCTATCAATTTAAAATATTTTTGACTAAAAAATGTCATGTTAACTAAAATTGCAAATAGCATGGCTGTGAATATTATTGGTAATTTATATCAATTAAGAAATGTGCATAAAATATCAAGAAAGAAAATTAAAATGAAAATAAAACCAAAAGTAAATTTAAGGTTTGACTATTAAACATATATTTATTGTTCATAAATTTACTAATATTTACTGACTATAAATTTTTTAAGCATGATATTTACATCAGGTCATACAGAATACTGTTATACCATATATATATACAACTGAATGAAAAAATGTTTCAGCTCATAAATTTAATATTTTACTTAATTTTGTTAGCAATTGATTTTTGTTTAATTTTGCTTGCTATAATTCTTTTAGTTAACTTGTTGGTCTCCATATATTATCCATTTTGGAAATAGCAGATTTATTTCTTAAGTGTCTGATAAGGTTATATCAGACAATATTTCACACTGTTTAATTTGTTTAAAAGTTCAATTTCTGAAGTATATTAAATGTGTATAAACAATAACAATGTAAATTTTTCAAATGTTGTATCTTTTCTTAAAAATTATTAAATAGAAACTAATAATTTTTTACAGACTTATCAACAAGTTGTCACCAGGTGCAGTCAGTAAAATAAATACAATGAAAACACCATTTAAAGAGGTTTGTAAAAAATATAAATTTGTTATTTTTAATTCTTTTCTAGAATGATGATTATTCAATTAGAATCAATTATTGCTTTAAATCTACTGATGTGTGCTCAGCAATCAGTCCCATATAATGCTGTAACCTTCAAAATGGACCTAACCACCAGCTTACATTATCATAATGCATTTTGCATGATGAAAACCTTTAATTTAGATATTTTAACTGTAATTAAAAGAACCATTTACAATCTTTGCATCTTATATGTTATATTATTAATTAGTATTGATATTTGTTTTGAAAGTAAACTGGGACAAATTTCAAAGTTATTATACTTTTTAAGTAAATTGTTTGTTTTGAAATTTTACATTGAATTATTAATTTTGAAGAAATTTTATTTTTTAAAGTGAGTTATAATTGAAATTCATATTTAATTAAATATGAGTATATAATTTTTTCCTTGAATTTTGCTCAGTTATAAAATGATTTTATTATACATTTACATTAGTATCAATTTTTCTTTCCTTTGATGGTAGTCTTTATGACCGTAGAAATTAAAGAAAAAATTCTTTTAAGATTAATGAGAAATTAAAACTAACATTAATTGCACAAAACAAAATGTTGGAAATCAGTGACAATAAAAATCATTCGATCATCTACTTGATATGGTTGCTTCTCCAGTATCTACACTAAAATATTTGTTTATCATCCTAAATGAATTTTGGTAAACATCCATGATTAAATTAACATATGTTCCCTTTGAAAATTTGTAAAACTACTATAGAATTCAGATTAAAAACATGATTTTGTTTATTTTATTGTGGTATGCTTTAATTACTAATAAAACTGGATTTCTATATTCATGTAGTCTTTATTAGTAATACTTCATAGCGCAGAATATGAATAAATTTTTAAAAATTTTAGTTATTAAGTTTACTTATTGTAAAAACAAAATAGTTTTTATGTTAAGAAGGGCTAAATGAGCCACTTTTATCGCATTGAATCTTTCCAACATTAAATGTTAAAGGAAAATAGATTTTATGTAGAATATTTTTATAATTTTTTGTTCATCTTTAATTAAATTTTTTATTTTATTAAATAGAAATATATTTAATAAATATTAAAATATTTTTTTGAAGAATTAACTCTTTATCATTAAAACAGACCAGTTACAGGCAACTTTTGTAACCTTCTTTTCTGATTACTACCTTAAACTTTATAGCTGCATAACAGTGGCCACATCTATCCTTATTGTATCATAAAAAATATGATTGCTACATTTGTAACATTTGTTTATAATATGTACTTGTTTCTGCTAATTGAACTGTTTCTTATTTTTCTGTGCATTAGATTTATAACCAGTTTTAATTTTATTCCAACTTGATCACATGTTAGTAAAAAATGATTTTATGCATTGCATATTAGAGTAAATTACATTGCTAGCTGTCCATAAAAATGCTACACATAAATATTTCATGACTAAAATTGCTTTTAAAGCTTATCACCTAATGTACTGTTCATATATCAAATCTAATAGTAATCAGTTTCAACAGTTAGATGTATTTTATAATAAAAAATTTATTAATTTTTGCTTCCTTGAAAATAGGTGAAGGCATCCTATTTATTGTAATCAAAATTTGGCATAAAATTTTGAGTGCTTTTTTTTTTTTAATTGTTCTCTTCTCACTATCTGGAGTTATAACATTTCAACTTCAATGAAAATTGATAAATTTGTGACATTTTAAAATGAATTTTCTCTTGTTATTTGTAGAATATTGCAGCTATCATAGTACAGCAATATGTTATTTTTTTCGTTCTAGCGAGAGAACTTGGAAATGTTCTTGAAGGGTTGTGAATTGTATGGCTTGAAACGACATGATTTATTTCAAGTTAATGATTTATATGAAAGAAAAAATTTATATACGGTAATATTTCATGCTTTTGATTTTTATTAGTATGTTTTCAAGCAGTGTTTACTACTTTTGTGCAATTTCTTATTAAAATTTAATTTATTTAATAGGTTGTGAACTGCATATTTGCTTTAGGAGGAATGGTAAGTAATTTTTAACTTTATTTTCTATTAAAAAAGTTTTACTTATGTTTTTGTATTTTGTAAATGAAAATTTTTTCCTTGGATTTTTTTATATTTAAAATCTAACTCTACTTTTGCTGGATTTTTTTATTGCTTTTTTATTGTAAAAACTTGGACACATTGTTTTGAGTCAAGTTATATTAAACAATTTTAGAATCAATTTAAAAATTGCCATCTCATAATTCTAAAAATGCTGCCCATATTTTTAATAAATTAATAAATTTCTATTTAGAAATATTCCAGTATTGGTAGTTCAAATGCATATTTTTGTCAACTCTAAAGAGAGGTTTTTATCATTTAATAAATTTCAATCTCACTCACTTTTTTAACTTTTAACAAATAGTTTTAATTAAAAATAACTTTTACCTAATATTATAAATATCATTCAAAATTTTTTTTATCTTAAAGTATAAAAACCTTGGAAAATGTGCATGATTAATTTATGAAATGTGTCTTATTCCATTTTTCAGAATTTTACTAGGATATTTCCAATTACTTCATGGGAATATTTTCTCATGTTGGTATCCATTTTTCTTTGAGAATAATTCTCAGAATAAGATGCAAATTGAATTCTAATTAAATACTTCATCTTTAAAGGTTTTGAAATGAGTTAAAGAGGAAATTATTGATCTGTGTCTATTTAAATTAATAATTGTTACTTATTTTATGGAAACATAATTTCCTTTCTGAGTTAAATTCAAAGTAAATTCACAGTTAGAAATTTAAAGCACAACTATTTGTATCTTAGTGATCTGTAACATTTGGTTCTTGATGTATTTGAAGAAGTTTTATTTACCTACAATATCTTATTTATGTCTGCAAATCTTAAATTGCTTTATCATTTTATTCTTTATTTTATCCATTAAATTTTTGTGAAGTGATTAACAATAAATCATTCAGCAATTAAATCTTTCCAAAAGCCTTGCAAGTTATTTTCAATTTGTAATGTTTTTTTTTTTTAATTACATTTATACATTTGATGCAAGTTTTCAAATAGTTTAGTAATTTAAGAATGAAAAAAGTAAAACTGAAGAAATCTTTCCCATCATTAGGATAAGGAAAACCTATCAAATTCAATAATTTAAAGTAAAATAACATAGTATTTTAGGAGATGTCATAATTTTTTTCTTTAATATTGTGTATTATAAATTAATCCTTTTTGTCTATATTTTAAAAAGTAAATGATTATTAAAATTTTTATCTGTTTTGATCTAAAATCTGTATACCTAATATTATAATCTGTTTTGATATTAAAATTTTACTATCTTAATTGAGCGAACTCTTAGGACATTAAAATATTATGTTACTATTTTTTTTAACACAGCAGATTTTATGGCCACTTATATGAAATCTCATGATTATTTTCCAATTTTCCAACTATATTTCAACTATTCAAATTTTCATATTTTGAAATACAAGAAGACTTTAAAATAAATTTTCTTTTATATATGATAAACAAATCAAAAAATGTATATTTAATGCACATTCTAAATATTGATAATATGTTTAATTTTTTACTTTAAATTTTATTTGACATAATTCCAAATAATATTTTTCTTTTTTATGATGCAAAAAAATAAATTTCTTCTGAAAACCATGCAATACCTTTTTCTATGAATTTAAAAATAATTATAATTTTCTTTCTTTTTTCTTACCAAGTTTGCATGAGTTTTTTGTTACTTTCTTTTGTTTCTTTTCAGAAAATATTTACTGTGCCAAGTTAAATATTAAGTTTAAGTAAAATGACTTGCAATTAAAAATAAATAGAACAACACTCTAAAGTTTTTTATTATTAGTATATCTGTAAATAATAAGGTTAAAATTTTATGAATTGAATTTTTCCCATATAAAGAATATTTTTATTGATTATTGTAAATTCAATAAGATATTTATCAGTTGTAGGGAACATGAATTTAAATTTCTCGTTATGATCATTGTGTTTTGGGCCCAGAGAGGAAGTATTTCCAAAATTGCTAAGTTTATGAACTGTTTACGTGTCATTGTCATAAAAGTATATCCTTAATGCAAGATGGGTTCAAAATCAATGATGTGGTAAATGTGTTATACCAGGGACTATAGATGATGTAAATGAACAACATCTGCAGACATGAGTTAGGTTGAATAGACTTGCTATTGTTGAGCAACTGACTATCCAGGTGAACCAAGGACTTATTAACAGTGCCGTGATTATTTTTTCTTTTGATGGAGGGTCACATTGATGTGACTGAACTGTGTATCAGAGAAATATAATTTTTTAATTCTTTATAACTTAAATTTTTTGAACTACAATGATTGTAACACAAAATTTTGTGTACAACAAATTTATACCTTAACTCTTAATCTTTATGTATCCAACTTTGGATCTTTATTCAATAAATACCTAGAAAAAGCATGAAACTCTAAAATAATGATACAAAATTTTATTACTTTTAATATCTCATAACTTAAATAAAAATATTTTTTTTTTATTTTCTTTAAAGAAATTCTTGAATTTAAACGTTACAGGAAAGTTACAAAAAATTTTGCAATTTAATTAAGGGATAAAAAAATGTTAGGGCTTTTCTGTTCCAATGATAATCTGCTATATCATAATGATATTTAAACATTTTTAAAGGCTAAAAAGAAAGGATATGATGGTCCAACAATTGGTGTTAAAGTTGCTGATGAAAATAAAAGATTATTTACCAAAGAAAAGTTAGAAATGGGCAAAACTATTATTGGATTGCAATCAGGGTCTAATCAAGGAGCTTCTCAACGTGGAATGACACCATATGGCGCTCCAAGGCAAATACTACCTGATGGTAGATAAATGAGTTGGCATTTAAAATTACATTTTGTATATTTCAATTGCATTATGTTCTCATCTCAATTAGCATTTTTTTTTGTTTGTGTGTGCTTTACTGTTGAATCATTTTTAAAGTATTTATCTTTTTATTTGCATTTCTTTGTGTAATATATTTCACTTTTCCAAAGCTTCTCATTTGCACATTTTATTCATCAAAGTATTTATACATATAAAATGTGATGTGCTATCAAATTTGATATTGAGAGTTCCTGTGTATGTACCTTTAAAATAAATCTATCAATGTTGGAAAAATAAAAAATTTTATAATTGTGTGCAGTATATTTTTATTAAATTTTGAAAATGAATTAGTCTTTATTTCTAGTATTCAACATATCATTTGTTAAAAAAAATGTGTAATACTGGTATAAATATAGTTTTTTATGTCTGTGTAATATTTGATTTAATTAAAATATTATAATCTTATATAATAACGTTTTAATGCTATTACTCTTAAATGCTTCACATGTACATTTTTATTTGTTGACGCTTATAATTATTTTGTACATTAAAAATGTTGCCAAATATTTTGCACTGAATAAATATTTTTGTATATGTAAAATAAAATCATTCTCATTTTTTTTGTCAAAATTACTTATATTACACATAGATGTGTTTTTGAATTATCATTAGTAAAAGTTTATATTTAACAAATATTTATTAAAAAGAAAATTAGCATCTTTTTAAGAATATTAATTTTGAAATAATTTCAATAATTAGTTTTAAATGTGTTAATAAGTTTCTTAAAATTGTACATTTGTATTTTTAAAAATTTAAAGTTCAAATAAGAGGATAAGTTTTCTATGTAGATATAAAACACCCACCTCCTGATAAATTTTTGCTAAGTAAGAATCCTGTCTTTTTTTCTTAACCTAAATAAAATATGTAAAAAAAAAAAAAGGAATTTTTGTGATTTCAATTTTTTTATCTGTAAAGCAATAAGCTTAATATAATTGAATCATCGAGTATCTAAGTAATTATTATAGAAATTAATAGATTTGTGAATTTTGTGTGTAGGCTTTTTTTTTTTTTACAAGATTTTAAACTGTGTGTATGTAAACTTTATCTACAAAACTTTTTTATGTAATAATCTTTTAGAATGATTAACTTTTCATTCTGCTGATATAGGAAACTTTATATTTACTTAAAATAACTTATAAAATTAAACTTGTTTATTCTCACTATTTTAGCTGTCACTCATTACTTATAATTCATGTCATTTCAAATCACTTCCTGTTGAATATTTAAGGGTTCAAGTTTGATATAAAATGTTTAAGAAACCCTTAATATTTTTGGAGTTTTTGTATTTTAAAATAAATAATTTAGAAGTATAATTTTAGTAAAAAAAATATTTGATTTTTTACAAGGTTTTGAAAATGTATGGTCAAAAATCGATTTGCATAAATAAAATTTTAAGGCTGCAAACAGTTTTTCAGAAAAATAATTCAAAAGATTATTTTTTTATTACAAAAATTATATTGCAGTTCCTTTAACCCTTTTCATTTAATGAGAAGTTTAACATATGGTTATTAGTAATCAAACTGATACACAACAGATGAGTCAATTTACTTTTCATTTGTAATCTTTAACAGTGTAAAACATGATGTTTATAAAACTAAATGTAATGTAGAACTTCTATTTAAACTACAAGCCTAGTGTGATGAAATTCAAATAATGAAATGTTTATTTATGAAAGGAGCCGACAGTTGAATGGTTAGAATTCTGATCATAATTCTTGGCTTTGGTTTTCGCATCACATCTTGTGCAAAATGTGACAATAAGTAATTAACAAGTTATGCATTTGAGGGCATGATTTAAGGAAGTCTTTTTTAAAATAAATATCATATATCATAAGAGAAATATCACCAAATAGTCAAAATTAAACATATTTCTAGATGTGTATACAGTCAGATAGTCTAGATGTCAAATACAGTCTGATTAACATAAGTCAGCTCATAGTAAAGCAAGATTTGCTTTCCAAGTCAAGTACACCTGACCAAAAACATCCTACATTTGTTAGCATATCACATAAACTTGCAACACTTAAAGATCTGTTTGTATGACATCAGTATATAAAGTTCTAAATTACATAGTAAGGTTATTTACTCTAAAATGAAAGAATACTGAATGAATATACAGCTATTATTTACATCTATATGACTATCTGAAGACTGAGCACATGGAGCAATCACTATACTCCCCAAAATATTCCTTGAGCAGTTTGTCCTTTTTTACACCAGAATACCCAACCGACCAAAATATCCCTTTTGAAGTTTTCAGACTATTCCATGTCCAAATTTGGCAACTTCTGAGATTATTTAAATCTAAAGATTGATCACACACATCAATTTTGTTGCTTAAAAATAAATTTTTTCGTGTGAGACCAGGACCTAGTTTTAAGTGAATTTTGGACTAGAATAATCTAAGCTTCATGGGATTTGAATCCACAAACAGTTTAACCGAAAGCCAGAGCAATAATTATTTAGTTGCTAGTTTAGCTTGATCATGGCAGAAACTAAGGAATGATGTTTAATATTTTTTTAATAATGGCTCCAATGACAACCTATAAACATTCAATATTTTAGATTTTTATCACAAATTTGTTACTTTGCTATCATATGCATACCAAATAAGCATACAAGCATTTTTACTTTTCCCCTCCTTAATAATTCTTTGAAATAGTATTACCATATGAATTATAGTACCATTCCATATCAGAGATGTTATGCATTAAGAATTAATCACTAGAAATCTTTAAATACAGTGATAAATTTGTAATGTGCTATCATTGTGTGTATCCAGATAATCCTATTACTTAAAAACATAATACAACTATTGTTAAGTTTTTGCGACTCCTGTGTTGTGGTGTGAAATTTCTACTTGTTCACTATCAACTGGAAATTGCTCTTTCAGACACAATGTAGCAAGCAATTTTTGCAAAATTTAAAATTGCAATCCTTTTATAATAAAAGATAAGGTTTATGTGGAGGGTGCTCATATTTACAAACTTGATTGGTTGAATTGTTTCCAAAAATCGAAAGTTTGTAAAATATAAAAATGAATGTTAGATCTTAAAATTGCTTTCTCTAAATAAAATAGTAAAAGGTTAGAACTATATAGAACAAGCAAAATGAATTTCATTTTTAAAAACGATTCTTTTATTCAACTGAAAAAAATAAGCCATCATTCATCTTTTCCTGTTTCAAAATTGCATATTTTTGCTGTTTTATAACATTTTGTGTGTGTTTCTCAAATATAACTTTCATATTGTAAATAAAAAAAATATTTGCTTTTTCTGCAATTGTATAACTGATATTTTGCAAAATTATATTTTTCATCATCAATCAAATTTTCAATGATAATGTGATACACCGTATGTATGAATCTATTTCCAAAGTCTTAAAAAGAAATTTCAAGCACCAGATTTATTTTTAAGTTCAGGGATGAGTAACTCATAAGAAATATATTCTTTCCTTCTCCTTAAATTATAGTGTTGTGCTAAATAGCCTGTATGCCAAATTGCTGTTAATCATTCCAAGCATGGTTTGACAAATATATTATGCTTAGAATACCAATTTCATTAGAGGATTATAAGACATTATCAAAATCTTTACAAATGTACCCTATGATATTTGCACTTTAAATTATTTATTAACTTAGATGAATGAGCTGTAGGTCTATAGAAATTTCACATGAATTGCATAAAAAAAAATTCCAGGATTTGAACTTTTGAGTGCCAACACAATCTTTTCTAGAAACTTGATTATGCTCTGATACATGTGCAATAAAATGGAAATTAAATAAAATGGGTAAAACTAAATAACTGCTTCAGAACCAAGACTTCAATACGAAAAAAGTGCAATTTTTCCACTTAGAAATACTTAAAAATTCTCCAAGATAAAAATGGTGCTCCAAGTTTCTTTGGAAAAAATCAGATATAAAAATAAATTCATAAAAAGATTTTTCAAAATTTTAGTTGGTAAATGAGAAATTATTGCACTTATGTGGCCACTAGTTTGTAAACTAGAAATTCCTAAATACCAACATCCGTAGTAGTTTTCAATACTTGACTGACTTTCAGGTTTTAAACAACCTTCAAATTTTCAATTAGAAAATAATTTCTTTAAATATAAGTTTTGGAATTTGTTTTCTTTTATATTCAACTAATATCCACATCTCTAAAATTCTGGGAATAATTTTAACTTGCACATTGAAATTCATATTGAATATTAGCAATTTATAAACTAGAAAACTATTTTTAAAAAGGGGAAGCACTATTTGGTACTTTAATTTAGATTAATAATTGATTATATTTGTGTAACAATTTTTTTCAATGATGTTAAAAAGAAATCTTAACAAAGTTTGTTAGATTAATGTACTATAAATATTCTAAATGTGTAGGCCAATTTAAAAGTTTTAATACAAATTTGTATAGAGAGTAAAAACCTGAAATATTATAAATTGAATTCCCCTATTCAATATGCAACTTTAAATAACTTTTAAAATCTTTATTTGAGCAGTTTAAAGTGTCAAAGATATATTATACAAATCTCTGTATTAAAAAAATTAAGGAAAAATGATATTTTTTTAAAAAAAAAAATCTAAATTCTTGCTAAAAAAGAAACTAGAATATTTATTTTCATCATCTTATACCAACTTCATTTTATTGTAAATTAAATGATATTTACTTTGATATTTTTGATAGAAGTGTGTATATTATGGAACAGAAAAATTCAAAATTTGGGGAACAACTATGTATTTATAATTGAATTTTATAAAGAGATGTGTTACATTAAAGGAAAAGATAAGTAAATAATAAAAAATGAATCCCTGTTAAAAAAAATTAAATATTCTTAATATTTAATTATTTTTTAGCTTATTTATACTGAGTTGACTTAAAGATAAAAAAAAATTCAATTTTAAAGAAATAATTCATATTTATTGAGATTTTAAATTGAACAATAAAGTAAATGAGAGAATTAAAAGTATTTTTCACACAATGCTCCAATGTAATTCAACATTATCATTATGATCACATTATACCATAAGAGAGAATTCATGTACAAAAGAAATTTCATTTTGGTTATTTATCATCAAGTTATTTTATTATTTAGTTTACTTTACTATCAAATTTAACAAATATCTTTAAAAAAAAACTAATTGTTTCAACCACAATTATGTTTTCTTTAACTAAATTTCTTTATAATTTGTTATGGTATTCTAATGTTTTTAATGCAAATAAATTTACGTTATAAAAATGTTTAAATTTTCTTCAATACCTGGAAAACTCTGTTTAGATAGTAAAGTTCTTTATTAGAAAGTAAGATTTAACAATGTGTTATAAATTCTTAAATTATGTTAATCTTTAAATCAGCAACATGATTGCTGAAATATTTCACATTTTATTTATAGCTACATAGTAAATAGTTTTTATGCTTCATTGATGTTGTATCAGCATATTTTTTATGTAGCCCTGAGTTTGGCTCTACCAAGCAGAAAGCCCCAATATTTGATTTGCTACCCAATTGGTATCATTTCAGTTGCAAAACATTAAGTCCACAACCTATTTAATATCTCTCAGCTGTCTTTAGTGAACATGACAGATATTCAGTTCAGTTGGGATTCAATCTCAATATTTTTTGGTATAATCTAAGTACTTTAGTCAACTTGTCTACTGCTCACTGATGTGAGAACAAAACAGTTAATGGCATTAAAATTAATATTTTAGGTTTGCAAAATCTGTTAGTTAAATGAATAAAAACTATATGTACGGTTATTTTCCAGATTCTCAAGATGTTTTGATATTATGATTTAGGAAATTTTTGTCTGTTAAATGAATAACACAACTTATATCAACATTTTTCAGGTTTTTAAGAAATTTTAGGAACAATTATGTAATTTTGAAACTGATACAATATACTTCATGCATCAATTTCTTGTTTTTTTAAAATAAACTGCAAACAGAATCCATTGATCAAAAATTATATTCACAATGTTATGGATGTTAAATGAATAATTACAAAAGTAATTTATTTTAACATAACAAATTATAAAATTAAATGCAATGTCGTTAGCATGCAAATACCAAAATTTGTTTGAAACAATGAATCATTTATAGACAAATTTTCAATTTTGATTTATTTAAATCTTTTTAGATAAAACATGAATTTGATGAAGACAAAAATACTTCAAAATGTAATTTAGGAATGTTAATATTGATGTGATAGAGGCACTTCACTTGAAATATAGATAAAGTAATTAGTAATTGCATTTTACAAAATTGACAACTACAATAGTAATTTTACAGTGCAGAATGATAAATGTTTTCTTTTAGTTCTTTCAAATTAAAACACATCCTTTATTTTCTTTGAAAGGATTTTCTGATTGGGAGATTCCATAAACTAGAACATCATTCTTCTGGTGTTCATTGCAAAATTTCATTAAGCTAAAATATAAGAGTAAATTTTGCTTATATGATATAAAAAGAAAAAATAAATGATATCAATTATGTGGAAAATGAAAGAGTTAAGTTTTTGAACCAGATAAGATTAAAACATTTCTAAAAATGTTATGTTATTAAAATGTTAAATATACCATATAATTTACACACAGAAAGTATATTTATAAAGAAAGTGATTTATTTATATAAATTAGTAAAACGTTATTTAATATGCCCTTAGAATTTGGTTCTATTTATAACTAGTTTCTTTCTCTATCATGGTGGAATTATATATAAAAATTTTAAGCATATGATAATAAAAAAGTTTTTTTTGCTATCATAATTATCCTATACTTTTATGACAAAACTCAACTTATTGCAAAAACACAATATATATACATCTTATTACACTTTCAGATTTACATTGATGAAAAAGTCACAACCATAAAAACATTGCAGCAATTTTTTAGTAAATTTCTCAGGCTTTGTTCTTGGAATCTAAATATTTAATTACCCAAGACTGATTGAGAATATACATACTTATATTAGAGTATTTCACAAATCAAGACGATTGAAATATTTAGTTAAACAGTTATTTTTTTATCCTATTAATTATATAAAACATTGTAACACATGTTTTGAAATTTAAGATAAAAATTATTTATATTTTGCAAATCTGTTAGAATTTAAGATGCATATGTTTTGTCAACCAGACCAAAAAACACTATACTTCACCAATACGAAATTATACATAAAATACATGATTGTTACTTTGACAAATTATTTATTTTGTAAAACAAGTTTTTTACTCTATTAAACCAGTAACTTCTCATAAAATAACTTTATTTGAAGACTTCAATATTCTTGTTTTGACAACATTCTGATTTATTTCAAAGATATTTGTAGTTTCAACTAAAATGAGATATAATGACCTTGTTTTCAAGTTTTTTTATTTACAACTTTTTATTAAATTTAAAATGAATTTAAAGTGTCTTTATGTTTAATTATTTGGTAAACAAAATATGCTACATTTTTGTTTTATATTATACTTTCTATTTTAATTATCATTAAATATGAAAAGATTTAGAGTAATTTAATGATATTTACACTAATTTTCCTAATCAATAGAATGACACATAAATACCAAATTTAATAAGAAAAAAATAAAAAAAATGTTTGTTACTTACATTAAAATACACTTGCACTTATATTTGTTCATCCTTATAAATCCATTTGAACTTGATTTACAGATACTTCACTTTTGCTTTAAAATCCTTATTTACATGTTTACTACATTTTAAATGTTAGGTAAATTTATATTAATAAGAATATTGAAGTAAAATTTAAAATATTAGTTTCATTGCAAATGAAATCATGTCAAAAAGGATTATTAGACAGTTATGCAAAAGTAAAAATATTCAATTTTAAGGATTCTTTTGTGACTGTGGTAAATACAAAACTATGGATCAATTTTATTCAACACATATTGTATTTGATGTTTTCTGGTAAAATATATATATATTTTTTGCAAGTTTTATTTCAGTCACTTTGTTTATGCCCGTGCTTTGCTTTTCTTTTTTAAATACATTACATTTCGTACATTGAAGACCATAAAGTAATGAAAATATACTATTTTTGGTATATTACTATTATACCTCCACTTTTGATCCTAAAGATAAAGAGCATGTTTATTAGGGAGAAATGAAAATAATATAACATAGGTGCAATGATTTTATTGGTTCAAAATTTTACTATAAACTTAATACTAACTCAATTTTTTTTTTTTTTTTTGTGCAAATATTGATTAAGAAGTGATAAAGAAAGGTAAGCAAGCTAAAGCTTATTAGTGTAAAAGATTGCTATGTGATGATTTTATTGATTAAAATAAGTATTACATTTAAAAGTCAACAAAGAAAAAATGTTTTAATTTTGTCTCATTGAAAAAAGGTACTAATATATTATACTCATTCACCAATGCAATTGCTTAACAGTTTCCTCCAGAAATAAAGATGGCTGTTAAAATAAGTTTTATCACTAAGTGATAACTGTTTAGTTTATAAAATTAAATAATGCCCAAGACCAGGGTACTATGTGATGGTTAAAGAACACTCAGCAAACAAAGTAGAGCAAACAGGCTTAATGGTTCCAAATGTGTTTGCATTATATGATTTTTGTTTTACGATATAAGGTATGACATGTGCAAAATTTGCTTTGTGTGCAATCCTTGAAGCATTTAATGAGCAATTTTATTGGTTTACAATTTCAGAGTTTGTCAAGTTAATATTCTCTTTAATAAACTTTGAATTTTTTAAAAGTTATATTATTTCGAAATTTTGTTTGGTTAGCTATAAAAAAATCTGTGCGAGGGTACAAATCATGTGCCAGGTCAGTTTGATTCATACATTGCAAAGTACGCACGGCAAAAAAATCACAAACAGTGTAGACGATTTTTTAAGCAATGCAAACTGTTTATTCTTTGACCTGTTGTGATGATTGCTAAACCCCTGTATTGGGTGCGATATTTTGCATTTCATTAAAATTGCAGTTGCATTAAATATTATATATATATTTATATTCAGAATTGTTATGTTAATTTAATTAGAAACTCTAGTTTTTATAAAGATATATGCTTATATAAGTAATAACATGTTTAAGTTTATTCTGTGTTGTTAGATTGAGCTGTACTGAAATTTTTAAGACGGGTGCCACAGCCTAGTTAATTTATTTACAAATGCCGAACATTAGCGCCTAAGCCATTAGTTCACGGGCTCTCCAATACTTTTCAACAATGCCCTCATACTTAGAAAGAACCACACAATCATTTAAATGTTCAAAAGTCATTGATTGACCAGAGTCACACATAACACAGTCCTCGGAATCTATCACTCCAATCCTATAGAGATAGTCCTGCAAAAAATCATGTCCAGTTAGACCTCTAAAAAGGGCCACAGCAGTCTTTCTTGGAAAAACGGGAACAGCTCTTTCCTCCCCCAAAATCTTCCTTCTTTTGTGCGTCACATGTTGAACCATATCTTGTTTAAGAGTCTTCTTGAGAGTCAGGTTAACAAACAATTTAGTTGAATGAAATGAAAGAGGGCGATTCATGCATTGATCTATCAAGGCTCTCTTTTTAGCTAGTGAATCTGCCTTTTCATTGCCCAAAATACCACAATGGGCAGGGATCCACTGGAAAGAAATTCTGTGTGCTAGAGCCTTAAGCAAAGGTCTACATCCTAAGATTCTTTGGGAACTATTTTGATTATTCAAAAGAGTTGAAGCACACTCTTAGAATCTGACAAAATAACAGCTCTTTTAAAAAAGTGACTGTGAATAGATAGTTGTTGGATAGCCACTGTAATAGTTTCAATTTCACCATCAAAGGCTGTGGAAAGAGGACCCATTAATAAATAAAAACTGAAAAGCTCACAACAGATACCTGCTCCTGCACCATGTGTTCTTTTTAACACCGAACCATCAGTGAAAACATGCAACCACTCATTTTCAGGATAGTGAACCTCAATATAATGCAAAATAGTAATATGAATGAAAAATTTAGCTTGAATTTTAATAATTTCTTATAATTTGAAGAATTTTTCTGTTACTTTTATATGACTAGAAAGTACTATTGTCTCTTAATTAATAAAAATTTATCTTATTATATTTCTTAACTTTTTGTATTTAAGTGATTAAGCTTTTAATATATGACTATTAAAACTATAATGTCAATAAAGATTAAGAAAAAAAAATAATGGATTTGAATGTAATATTTTTCCTTAAAATAAGTGTACATAATATATTGTTAAAACATAAAACGAATAAAAAAACATTGCCCAAAAATGGAAATGTATTCTAAGATTTATTATTGAAAAACATAATTGAAACTTTCCTCATTTTTATCTATGTATGAAAAACAATGCTGTAAAGTTAATATAATGCTATTTAAATATTCATGATTATTATATATATACATATTAGAATTTTATTCTAATTATGCTTTTTAATATTGTGATGTGTTTTCAATTATACTGACTAGATAGAAAATAGTAAAGAATACTTGTAATATATTAAAAAATAAAAATAGAATTTAAATCAGCATATAATAATTTACATTTGTTTCAATATTATAAACACAAACTATTTTCTTTTTAAAAATTATAAATTCATTAACTTAATAAATGCTTTTATAATTTTAAATTTGCATGCTTTCAGTTTCAGACAACATATTTGCCTCAGGGAAAAATTGGCGCTGTATGAAATGCTTTGATAAGCTCTCTAAATTTAGTCCTGGATTTTGTACAAAGCATTCTCTCCAAAACCACAGCTCCTGTTGATTTGTGTGAAATGGCCCTGAAATGCTGCTCTAGTTGGTCATTATTAGGACCAGCTATTTTAGAATATAAAAATCTATTACTTCTCACATTTGATTCTGTATATAGAGATGAAATTTGCCAAACAGCTATAGAAACATTAGGAAATATTGCTAATCACCCTGAATCTTTCAAGTACATTTTTTTCAAAACCTAAATTTTTAATTGATTAAATTTTATTATTTAAGAAATGATTTTATATCACAAGTAAAAATCTTTTGCTATAATGAAATTTTAACTATATTTTTGTTTAGAAAAAGTAGGTTTATAAGGAAAAATATAATTTTATTTTTGTTTACCTATTCGCATGATTTACTTTTATATCATAGCATAGTTATTTCATTTAATAAATTGCAAATATCTTTATTCTCAAGGGTATTCTTGATCAACTTCCTCATTTGCCTCTCATCTCTCTTAAGTTCACAACTCAGACGTTGATTTGACGCATAAAAACTCATAAAAGAATTTGAAATATCCTTCAGCCTAGTTAATCAAAATTAGAGTTTTAACAGAAACTGCAGTTTATGATAGAAATTTAGTGTTATTGCTTGGCGAGCGTTCTAATTTAGCCTTAATCTCAATATAGTAAGTATCACTATACTGAAGTTTTGCCCCCCCCTTTTTTTTATCACATTCAACGTATCCTCAATCGGTGCAAAATTGGATAGAATCCAAGAAGGCACTCTAAAGTATAAGTCACCCATGCATTTATACTATACAGTATAAATGTAAAAGGGAATTCTTGTCTTTAAATGAAATATTTAATTTTATTTAAAATGCGGATTATTCCAAGATACGGAAGTAATTAAAATAATTTTCTATAAACACTAAAAATTATTAAGAAGTATCCAACCGTTGCAACATATTATAATATTTATTAAATAAAATAAATTATAGGATGGCCACACCTCAATCACAAATCAATATATACTTACTCTTCACAAGCCTGAGACACTGGAATCCGACTTATATTAGCTTCTTGTCTTAATTGCAATACTTGCTTTCTTAGGCTTTGAAGTTGAGACATTGTTAAGTAATATACAAAGTTTACTGCAGATAAAGCTTTTTAGAGAAATGCAAAATACAATAACAAAACAATCTTTCACGCGTCAAAGTTACAGTTAATTTCAATTTTGTCGATAATAAAGTAACCATAAATAAACCAGTAACCATAAGCAAATCTCAGTTTTTATAAAATACATTAAAATATGACAATCTATTCGAAAGGTACAATCTTGTATAAAAGGATTCCAAATTTGTATTTGGAACTTGAATTCCCCAAAAATCAGTCTGCTATAAGATCAGTTATCACATTTGAAAGATTATTTTCCTCAGAAAAATTAAAATGCCATCTCAGCTATCAGCCAATCTCTTTTACAGTGGATTAAAACTATTATGTGGTTGATTGTTTTTGACAAGCAATCAATGGGAAGTGTAAGCGCCTTCAAAATAAATTAAGAGGAAAAGCAAACAAAAACTTTATCTTACTCAATGTGAGCTACACAGACCAATATTTATCGGTGTATCTTGGTCGTTGGTGAGCTATAAGCCTATGCCTATCAACATAAAGCTCCAAAACATTTTTTCGTCTTAACCTAACCTAAAAAAAAATAAAAATCGAAGAGTTGTATGATAAAGTGGCAATAAAAGAGCTACAAGTTATGGCTAACTAGTTGTATGTTGGCAATCAAAACTAGATTATTTTGAAAGTGAGTGTTTGATTGTACACAGGTGGCTTGTTATTTCCTTTAATATTGTTATCCTATCCTTCAAAACTCAGTCATCTAAAGATATTCATCAGCACTATTCTATTATATATCTGCAGTGGATCATGAAAGCAATTGTTGTCAGAAATAAATTTTGGCATTTAAATAAATTTTGTCAGTAAATGACAATTAATTAGTTTATAAAATGTTTTTACAATTTTTTAGTAATTTCTAAAAATATAAACTTGTATAAACTATACACAACACAAATATTTATGATTTCTCCCTTTCCTGTTAAAATAGTTATTGTATGAAGGTATAATAGAATTGTACTTATCAATTTTTTTTGCTGATAGCAAAATAATTCAGTCATTAACAACCAATAAACATGATTACTGTCTATGCTTATACAACATCCTTCTATTAAACATTGGATTGAACTAGGAATAGCAATTTATTTTGATTGTTAGAAACCATATTATGCATTAAGAGACGGAGGTTATAACCATTTATATCCTAATTGTCATGTTACTTTTGTTGATACAGATATGATACTATTGAAAGGATAGGATAGGATGCCATATTAATACTATTGAAAGTGCATGAAGACAAGTCAAAAACAAATCACATAAGCATAACCATTAATAAGATTTTAAATTTTATTTTGATTTGTATATACTTGAAAAATTTTATTTGGAAGAAAATTAGATTTATTTATGTTTTTATAGAAATTATATGGGCTAAATTTAATTTAACTGTTTAAAAGTGTGTGTTGCATGTTTCCTTTAGTTCCTTCACAATATAAAAAACGTATATTGTTTTTTCTATTTAATTTATTAGGAAACTTGAAGTATAATTTATAATTTGCATTTACATTATAGCTATTTGGTTTGAACATCAATTTCATATAAGGAAGCAAACTTTTAGTTCATTCATTTAGAATTGATGTTTTCATATTTTTCTATTTAATAAAAACCCTAATATTTCAACAATTTTCAAATTTCTATTATTTATTAGATTTATTTATTAAGATGCTCAAGATTTTTTCAAGTAAGTTACTATGATGTAACAATTATATGAATTCCGTAGCATTTCTTTAATTTCTAAAAAATTGTACCACACCTGTGACAAAAATTACTGTTTTTATATTTCTTATAATTTTCCTTAAAATTGTTATTTTTTCCTAATAGGTCAACATTTAATGCAGATAAATGACTAAAAACAGCTCTCACCGTAAACATTGCTTAAGTCCCAGTGAAATTTTAAAGCAACAACTGCGTGATTTTGCAATAGCATCTGAAATTGATTCTTCTTCAGCTGATGATATTCCTTTAAAGTGGGAAAAACATGGTGATCTTGTTTTACTACCATCATGGAGTTTTCGATCAGAAATATGGTTATCCTTTGGTAATATTGTTTCATACATATATTAAGATTTTTGTTTAGCATGTTTCTGCTACATTTTACTGAAGATTATACTTCTATAATACAATAGTCTGGTTTCTAGAAAACTGTCTTGCATAAAACTGGGCCATATGCAACTCAGACCGTTTATAAATAATGTTTAATAACAAAAGGACCATTAAATGGATGTGACATGTACTTAGAATAAACAAAAAAAATTAAAGTTATAAAATGAAGCAAAATTTTTTTTATCCTTTAAAATGTCAAAATTGGATTACTAGTATTATTCTTAGCCTATGATTGTTTTGTCATAACATTTAGAAGTAAATTGATTAAGAAACACACATTTATTTTAATTTTGTCTAGGACCACAAAATGGCTTAATTTGTTGGACTACAGTTGTATTACAATATCTTATTTTCAGTGTTATAGATTAATTTTATATCTTTATTGATTTTGTAATTTTTCAAGTCATTACAATGTTATTGCATCATTTCTAATAAAAAACTTTCTCTATTTTTATTTTCTGTTAATATATTTCTTTCTTACTATTAATCTATTCATATGTTATGTTTTGTGTTGGTTTGTCTGTTGAGAAATAGTGTATATATATTAATTTGTATTTCAATAGCTTTTCAATGTATCTTGCATTTGGTTATACCATTTTTTACTGATGTCTCCTAATTTTGTTTAGTTTATTTTATTTTCCTATCATCATACAGTTGTAATAAATGCTCACAGAGCGGGTAGGTTATATAGGATAAAGTAATAAAATTACTTTTCATAATCTATTTTGGAATTTTTTGTTTTTTACTTATCTAATCAATGGTAAATGAGCCATGCTCAGTATTTTTGAATGAACAAGCTTTTGCTTTGTTGAATCTCTATGAATATATTGTTATATCTCTATAAATCTTGTTATATCTCCCTAGTAAAATGACTTTCAGTATAATATTACTAAATTTCACATTAAAATTAAGTGTGAGCAAAATCATAAAATTCAACTCAAATTTCACTTAATTATGATCTAAGTTTATATACTTACATAAAACAAAGTACAGAACACCTTTGATTGATAACTATTAATACTTCATTATTAAGAATATTTAAATTTTTAGCATAAATCTAACTAATTCTGATATTTTTAATAAGAGTTTTGATAAAAGCAATGTAAATTAGTTAAGTATTAGCACTGCTAATTTTTTTAAAAAAATATTCAAGATTAAAAAAATTAAATCTGTGACTTTTCTATTAATTCAAATTTTAACTTTGAAAATTACCTTCTTAATTTTAAATTCTAACTACAACAATTTTTGGTATCTTGTTTATTAAAATTATATTTTAATATTTTAACAAATTATAATTAAATAAATCTTAAATTTAATTTTCAGTGCTGTAATAAAATAGAAATATTACCTCAAAGAAAAAGAAAATATGAATTGTATGAATTTAGCTAAAATGTATTAATAATTAATTTTCACATATTTGAGAAAAGTTTTAAACTGATTTTTAAATTTTCATAACAATTATTTAAAAATTTATAAGATAAAAATTTTTGCATAGACTATATTTTTTGTAATACTTTTGTTGCCAAAACAGATTGTGTATATGTGTAAATCTAAAATATTATTCATAAATTGCTGATATTTTGTCTTATTCCATTTTTCCTAGATAACAAATTATGGGATGTTGTAGCAAACTCTTTGAAGTGCAAAAGAGTTGCACGAAAGCATGCTGTTCGTAATGATAATTATAGAAGTCCTCAAGTCGAACTTTTAAAGGGTTCTAATCCTTGGGTTGTACATATTGATAATAAAATAAAGTAAGTAATTTACTTTCTTTTGTATTCATAATATGTCAGGTGGTATAAATTTATTTCATTTAAGAAAAAGTATAATAATAAAAGGAGTGAATATGTTTATTTTATTTTTAAAATATTCATTTGTTGATAAAGATTTCTTTCTTTTATGCAAAAGACTGTTTAGTATTCTATATAAATATTTATTCACTCTTATGTGTATGAAACAGGTTAAAAGTGCTTCATATTATAGATGATAAAAATAATTTATTAAAGTAGAAAATAATCTGAAGCATGTTCTGGAAATGCTCAGATATTTACTTAATTTCATGTTTGTTTTTCAAAAAAAGCTGGAATGAGTAAAGTTTGTGCCTCTTTTCAACAAATTTAAGAAAATTAGTTTTTGATTTCTACCTGTGTTTTCAGAAACCAGGTAATGGACAAACCATTCTACTCCATATTTACTCTTCCATAAGAACTTGGAAATCCTGACCAAAAAAGAAGATCAAACTTACTTCAAGATTAGATAAAAACCTGAAAAATTGCAGAGGAATAACTATAAAGGCAGCTAGCTAATGAATCATTTTAAAGTAGTGCTTTGTGTACATAAATGTTCATATTCTGCAATTTTGTATTCTTTGTAAATGTTTGTATTCTGCATATCAATTTGAAACAAAAAAAGAGGAAAAAATCAAATAAATGCATGTTTTATGTTCTTATCTTTATAAATTGTCAACTTTCATCAATTTACAGAAATAAAATTAATGTTAAAATTTTTTTCAGTTGATAAATTTATGCCCTTGTTTATCAAAAATTGTCTTTAATGACAAAATATGTTAAGCATAATCTTTAATAATAGGAATTATATGGAAAAACTTTTTGCAACTCTTAATGCACTCTCTCAATGTTGTTTTTTTAAATAAAAATGTGTTTTAGGTAATTTTGTAATCCTTTTTTTATTGTTTATAAGTAAAATTTTATTATGTTATTATAAATGTTCCAGTTCATTTTCTGTATAACTTTCCACAAAACATTCATTCTTCATAGAAATATTATTTTCTTTGAAGATGCTTATATATTGGAGCATCGAAAGATACAGAAACATTATTTGCAGAATTAATTTTCATTTAGGCAGTTTTTTTAATTGTTATCATTTTTTGTATTATTCAAAATAATGTTATCATCATAATCCAAACAAAAATATTAGTTCAAAAATAAAAACAAAGAAAAGTTATTTGAGGAGATGGAACTGAAAGTCTGAAATTTTCTAGCAAAAAAAAATTATGTTCTTGAAAATCAAGTATTTATATTGATATCAAAAAAAGCTATAAAAATACTTCAGATAATTTACAAAAATATTATTCTTAGTAAGAAATAATTTCAAAATTTATCTATGATTTTTTCCTACTTTCATTAATGATTGGTTTGTACAACATTTTCATTTTTTTATTAATTTATAGAAATAGTTTTAATTATTCAAAATAGTTTTTTCTGGCTAAACTTTATTATTATTTGATCATTATTTAAACTTATTTGTGTAGAAATAAATATACCATATTTTCCTGTATATAATCTGTGGATTATGTGTTAAAAAAGTTTTGAATGCCATTGTGTATGTTATATGCTGCCACAGATAATCTGATAAAAACACATTCTTCATCTGAAATTCTTTTAATAAAGTTTTGAAATAAATACCGTTTGTTTCATAAAATAATAACAGATGGCGATATGACTCGGCTGACTTATTTCAACCATAATGAGCATTGTCCAGTTGCTTTTAAGAACAAATTTGGTTCCTCTTAATAATATTACAGTTGCAATTGGCTAATTTTATTTCGAATTTTGTCTTGACCTAAGCTGTTTAACTTTGAAAACATTTATATTCATATATCTTCAAGTGGAAGCGAAAACTATTAAGTTACAGAGCGAAATTTAAACTAGTAGGTAAATTGGGAAAAAAAAAATGGTGATAAGTGTTAATGTAAAAAGAAAAATTAAGCATGCACTGTAAAAAAGAAGAAAATGCATCCAACGTGCAGTTCAAAAATAATCCATTTCTTTCATTTAATTACTAATGAAATATATATATTTTATTTTTAAAATATGTCTAAACTTGTTTTAAAAATTATTAAAAACTGAAAATCAATAAATTTTACTAGAATCTTCTCAGATTTTGATCAATGCCATGCTTTCATATCAGTTTTTCGCACTTTGTGTTGAGGTGGATCTAAACAGCTCTTTTTTATTGCACATTATATATAGGAAAATACAGTAATAAGGTTTCTTGAAGTTCATAAATAAATTGTATTTATGATTTATTCAACTCACTAATTATTTTTAATGTATTTATATAGATGCCAAATTATATTGCTTTCCGCTTTATAAACTTTTTAGGTATACATATGATATTACTAAATGCATGTTCAGTGCTGGAAATATTTCTGAGAAGTTACGAATAGCCCAACTTTCTTGTGAAGGTGAAACAGTTGTAGATCTGTATGCTGGTATAGTTATCAATTACTTCATATTTCACTTAATTTAAAAGTACTTTCGGGCACTCTTAATGGTAGAAAGTACTTAAATTTTCATATTTTATTAAAATATATTGAATTTTATATATTTTGAATGTTTTTGATTTCATAATTTTTTTTATAGTAATTTCTATACAAATACATCTCTTTTCATGCAATTAATGCATTTTGACATTAAAATATCATTTAAATAATAGTCAAACTGATACTGAAAATTTGTGGTAAAATGTCCTAATTCTCCAAAATCTTTTCTCTTTCAAGTAATTTGTTCAAGTGAAATTAAATTTATTTAGTTAGAAATTATTTGTAATTCTCAATTTCAATGGTTTTTCTATCAATTGTAAAAACTTATAATATTTTTGAATGAATTGCTTAGAGAAATATGTTTAAAAAGAAATGTATTCATAGCAAAGAAAAAATTTGTTCAAGGGTGCCATTTTCTACCGTAAGAACAGATTTTGGTCTTATGAAAATTTTAAAGTTGATTTACTTCAAAAACTGTGTGTAAAGGAAAATTTTATTTAAGTCTAGAATTTTTTTTCAGTCAAAATATGAAAGTAATTCAGTTAAGGGATCCTTCAAAGCGCATTTTATCAAAAATTTAAATGGGTTTCAGAGTAAGGCTTATCATCTTCTGATCTCATAATCTGTGTACTACTATGATGAGAATTGTGACATTTACTTTTCTTTAGAAATCTGAAATCCTGTATGTGATTGAGTTTATAAACAAAGCAATTATCAGTGCACTTTGAGTGAAAATACTCTTACTTTTACCTTAAATTCTTGATCTCAATGAGAGATTAGCTGATAATAAATTAATTTTGTCAACAATTCCTAGTGAGGCTGAAAACAGAAGGAAGCCTTAAGTGAGTGTATTGAGTAATATTTTGTAATTAAATATTGATGAAACTATACATAAATTTAATTTAAAATGACTAATATGCTTAAAGTTTTTAATGATGAGGAGAATAAGCTGATTGCTGCATGCTTAGATTTTAAAAGAGAAAATTTATCAAACACAAAAATATATTTATGAATAAAAGAACTAAAAAAATGCACTTAATATTTGTAAAATTATAAGCTCTGTACACAAGCTAACCATGTGTGTATTAGAAATAGTGTGGAAAAGCTTTTATGAGAAGAAAATATCTTGTTTTAAAAACAGGTGGGATAAAGATTCATAAATTGCATAGTTCTTTGAAGCTTTATTTTTGGATTATATATAAAGTATTGGGATAGTATTTGTTTGTTCAACTGCAGACCAATTGCATTTCATTCAAACAACTTTTAAACTTTCAAGTGAATATTATTTACTAGATCTGTTAAATTTTTTTAACAGATTATATATTAACATATATATATATATATATGTATATATATATATATATATATATATATATAAACAGTCATAAATTTTTATCATCATAACTTTGTTTATATTTTTTATAGGATGTCTCTATAACAGTATTCTGAAACAAAATTCTGTAAACACTATGACAGTAAAATATATGTCAGTACATCTACTTATCAAATGCCATAGATTGCCAGAAAAAAAATTATATTTATGCAAAAAAAAAAATTGCAAGTCTTTCCATACAGCTTATCGGGAAACAATTGCAGACTTTATGAAAAGCTTATCTGAATTTCATTCAAAATACAGAAATATATATATATATATAAGCATATTTGCTTCTATGAATTTAACCTAAATTATACCTTTTGTGATATCTGAAAAAAAAAATCAATTTATTCATTTGAAAAAAATTAGAAGTTAAGCAATAAATGAAATAAATAATGTCAACTTATACAATGGCAGTAAAACAGCTAAAATTAATTTAAACTAGTGAGCTTATATTATTAAAGTAATTCATTATAGTGTTTCAGTTATGGAACTTCATGTTGAATTAATTTAAAAATTGTGATTGTGAGAGTTGTAATTATAAAGATAATAATTGTAATTAAAGGAATTGATGCCTATGTAAATTTTCAACACTTTTAATAAAAACTGTTTTATGACTGGATTTTCAAGACCTTAGGTTGAATGTCTTTTACATTATTATGGATGTTCTTGTTACCAATATCAGAACAACATTATATGTAGAAAATTATAAAATGTGTATGCTAGCACAATACAAAGTAATTGTGAAATCAAAGCTGGAAAACCACAAGTAGTTAACTAAAAAAAATTATCAAGCTTTTTTAGAAGAGAAAATTGATTAGAGTTTTACTGTGTCTAAAGATAAGGAAATTGTTTTTTCTGTCAAAATAGTTCTTAAACTTCACAATTTCTAATTCCAATTAAATTGCCTGTGGGTGGTAAAACATAATGGAAAAAATCATCAAGTTTTATTTATTTATTTTTATGTTAAAAATTATAGTTGTGCAAAGGAAACTAATTTTTCTCAATAGAAAATTACAATAGTTTTTTTTAAAAAACCTAATTTTATAATACAAATTATATCTAAAATTGTATAATACAAATATTTTAATTGTAAATTTTCTTTCTTAAAAATATTTTAAAGTGCCAAGTCTGTTATCTGTTACATCCCATTTTGCTGTGTATGAAAATAAAGTAAAAATACTACTAAAAATGATTTGCTGTAAATAATGTTTTTAACATATTATAAATAATGAGAAAAACGGCATATAATTGGCTTAAATTCTTCCTAGTTAGTTTTGTGTAATCTATCTCTTTGTGGTGACTTAATGAAATAATTTTCCCTTTATCAGGTTCATGAATTTGTTCATAATTATTTTAATCATTAATTGTTTTATTTTGCTCTTTTAGCTTTACTGATATAAACTAGTAGCAATATATTCCATTTTTTTATTCAAAGTACCAAAGAAGGTGATATTTAAATTGATATTGTTACAAACCCTATCAATCATATAACATTGAATAATTTTAATATTCATAATAGTATAATAGCTGCAGTTGAAGAATTAGTGCCTCTCTTGATCTCTAGATATGAATCTTATTGAGTTGTGATTATCATCTTCATTAATAAATTTATTACCGTTTCCTTTAATGTATTCATTATACTATGACATCTAAAAATTTACATGACAGTATCATAAATAATGCCATTCCCGTTTTTTTACTGGTTTTAAATATTTTTCTAAAATTGCTGTCATTTTTTAAATTTAAAAAGATGTAGCAAATTGGCTTTGAATTATTGAATTTGATTTTTTCAGTGTGTGAATTATATCTGCAGTATAATGTCTGAAACTATTTATCCTGTTATATAAACATCTGATCACATAGCTTGACTTAAAAAATATTTATTTCCCAAAATATCATTTAGATAATGTTTTTTTCATTAATATGTATTTGTTTATATTATTTAAAAGGAGGTTACAATTGTTTATTATTCGGCAGTATTGAATAAAAAATATTAAGCCTACATTTAATAAAATTTTGAAATAAAAGCTGTTTTCATTGCAATACAAGTAAAATATAAGATTTTGTTTATGTATATATATATATATATATATATATATATATATATATATATATATATATATATATATATATATATATATATATATAAAAACTATCATATGAAGTTAAGAATTATATTTAATTTAAAAAGTTGAATTTTCTTACCAATGGGAACAATCTGTAAAAAATGAAAAGGAAAATTTTTGCTTAATATGTCACTATCTCTTAAAATAATTCAAAAAAAGAAAATTAAAAAATATTATAACTGTGTTTTTCGAAGTTTAGAACATGGAGAACTTATAAATTACTTTAATTACTATGAATAGTGAGAATTGTGAATACATTTAATTATTTATTGAATTATATAAATTTAATAGAATGAATCTTTTTTTTTATTGATCAATTTGAGATGAGAACCAATTATCACTTTCAATTCAACAATCATTTATGAAAGGAAGAAATTTTGTTGTTACTATTTTAAATGAAAAACCATCTTAGTTTGTACATGTTAAAAGCATAATTAATTTATAACACTTTAATTAAATGATACCTTTAAAAGCATCATTAAAGTGTTTTATTTAATTTATAATCTTTTGATATTTAAAGTAATTTTACTATAATCAAGATGCTGTTATGTAATCTGAATAAATGTACATTTTTGCAATTACTGCCAAATATGTTAAAAAGTATGAATTTATTCTTTTATTTTGTTTATTAGGTATTGGGTACTTCACTTTACCATTTCTTATTCATGCTAAAGCTGCACAAGTTTATGCCTGTGAATGGAATCCTCATGCTGTTGAAGCACTTAGTAAAAATTTAACTCTAAATGGTGTAAAAGATAAATGCAAAATATATTTTGGAGATAATAGAGAAGTATGTTGTTGTGAATTTTAATTTAACTAACATAGTATTTTAACTATATGATTTATTTAGAAGAATGATTATTTTTAAAATTGAGATAAGATTAATGTATTAGTTAAAATGTTATTAAACTTCATTTTTGCATTATTGTGAAACATGAATTACAAAGTTTTATTTTTATAATGCAAGAATTTCTTTAAGAGAAAATTATTAAAAATGCTTTTTACAAAGTCAATAAATTTGAACTTTAATTTTTGATGAGTTTAACAGGTTTTTATTTTATTAGCTTGATGGATTTTTCCCCCTACCAAAATAAGATTCGGTAAATTTTTAATTTTTAAACTTATCCATAGAACTGAAACAGTTGTTTGTATTTTCATTAAGTTATTCAATTTCAGTTTTTTTTTTCTTTTTTTAATAATGAAAATATTTACTTAAATTTATTTTGACTGTAAAATAATAAGCTTCTAAACAATTTATTAACTTCCTATAATAATCTAATCCTTTAAACTTAATTACAAAATTTAAGTTGAAAACTTTTTACTATCACTTTTATTTGTGTTAAAAGAAGAGTAACTCAAAAAATAAATTAATGTAAAAAGTTAAGAAATTTGCTGAGATAATTGAGAATGGAACAATATATTCTGCTTTATTGTTGTTTGCTTTAGATTAATTCTTGTATGATTTAAATAATTATCTTTTTGTTGAAATGGAAAGTAAATGTTAGATATGTTTTCACTAAAATTTGCTTAAAGAAAAAACTGTCTTTACTGTATGCTCAAGCAGATTTATTACAAAAATTGAAGAATTGTTAGCAACCTCCTGTTAAACACTAAAAAAAGCTATTTGATTATTTGACTTCCTTAAAAAGTGATTATTAAATATGAAATCATGCTATGTAATAAGTTACTACACATTTCCTTAATATAATTGCATAATATATAAATATTTGTATGTATGTACTGGAATTCTTCAAAAGTGCCTTAGTTATTATTTGTATTTTTGATATTATTATTTTATATGGTTATGATAACAGAAACCTGAAAAAGTTTATTTCCTTAAAAACGTTTATCATAGGGGATCAACTTGAAACTAATCATTTGCCTTTTTATCAATGCTTTTATTAATTATTTGTTTGTGTGTACTGTTTTGTGATGTTTATTTTTATTCTTAAATAAAATTGAAAATAATTTATTAAAATCAAGTGAATTTATACACATCACGTCAAAATAGAATTCATTATTATTTTTGGTTCTTTAATAGAAATTTGTATATTATAGTAAGTAATAAGACATTGTTAAAATATGAGAGATGAATTGCATATTCTTTTCTACTTTTTGTATGTACAATATTTTTGATGAGTGCTTGAGAATTTTTCAAACTTTTGTGATAATGTCTTTTGTGAAATGTGAACATTGAAAAATGTTATATTAGGTTTATTCAAATGTAGAGTGATTATGTGAGTGAATGAGTAAAAAAATTTCAATTTGATCTTAGTGCTTTCATAGTTTAAGTTTAGAGTTGAGGTGGCTTGATTTGTTAGGATGTTCTTTCTTGTTATCAGAAGTTGATCTCAAATACTAATTCAATCAAAGATCTGTTATGTTTTCTAATGGTGGTTGGAGCATGTTAAATATGTCATGCTCACAATGTCCTCCATGTGAAATGATACCTCTTGGTGTGGTAGGCCTTGGCTGGAAATCTTTTATTTCATCCCTGATTCTAAATTATGAAGAGCCACTCACTTTTAAGGCACTTACAAATTAAAACCCATTGGTTGCCTCTCTGTATAGGGTGTCATCACTTCTGCCCCTTGTTGTACTAAAAAGGTGAAATATCCTTCTACCTAGACATTATATAAAAGTTTAAGTATACACCTGAAATAAATTTTTCTAAATAGTACATTTTATAAAATTTTATAGTATTTTTATTCTATAATTTCAGGTTTGTCCAAAAAAAGTGGCAGATCGAGTTAATCTTGGGCTTATACCTTCTTCTGAAAGTGGCTGGGAAATAGCTTGCAAAGCTTTAAAACCTAGTGGAGGTATACTGCATATTCATGGAAATGTGACTTCAAATTCATCTTCTCTCAGAAGTGTTGAGCATTTACCTCTACATCCTTGTAAAAATCCTGAATGGACAGCTTGGTCAAAAAGTGTATGTCAGTCCATAGAACTAATTTTATTTCAATTATATCAAAATAAATGGAGTGTGAAAATTCTTAAAATTACTAAAATTAAATCTTATGCACCTCACATTGACCATCTTGTTATTGACCTTCTGTGTAGTCCCAATAAAGATTTTGTATAAATTTATGATTAAATTTTTTTTTATTTATAATATTTGGATCTGATTATTATTATATTTAAAAAAAATGTAATAATTTCACAAAATAGTTTTAATTATTAGAAACTGTATGTTTTCAAAATTATATTCAAAACTATACCTGCCCTGTTTTATTAAATATGTTTATTGTTATCTTGATTTATTACCACATAGATAAAATCATTGTCTCTTGTAGAAATAAAGCATCTTTCTGTCACAACTTTCTTAGGTCGAGCCTCTGTTGAATGTGGGTTTGAAGTAACGCCTGAATAATTAGTGGTTTGTCCTGGACTTTGAGCAGTAGTTCATTGCCTATAATTTATTCAGAGTCTTTTAAACCATTGGTCCTTGTCAAAATAGTTGAATTAATCAAAGATATAATCACTGAGATACAAACAAAAATATTGAAAGTGGATATTCTGACATGTAGAAAATTGGATGATAAAAAATAGAAAAAGGTCAATCAGGAAAGTTAAGTTTGTTGTTTCATATGAACTGAGACAAATGCTGACATAACTTCATCTAGATTTTGTATATTTATTTTAAATTTACACTAGAAGAAAAAATATGAATTACATAGCAAAAGCACAACAGGAATCAATCATAAATAAATCTTCAACTGTTCCTCTTATACCAACTCATGGAAATATCGATTGCTCTGGAAACAAAAAGAATAAGACCCAATGAAATCGATGTATATGGAAAAGTAAATATTGCTGAACTTAAAAAGTCTATTATTAGAGAAAGCCAAAGAAGTAGAAAATCACATATGAAATTTGAATGCCAGCAACATAAGGAATAATTCTGCTGCTGGAATTCAAGCGAAAGTAAAATTCAACTTGTATATATATTAAAAATTAAAGATAATCTATTCTTGAGAAAATTCGCTCTACTTAAGGAAATTGGTGAATTTAAAAAAAAAATGCTGGTTGATATAACTAAGCTTAAAAAAAATCCATGCTAAAGTGCACTGAAGAAAATAAAGGAACTAGTGAAAATGGAATATTAATTGCAAAGTTAAACCTGTATCATCTGGAGCTTCAGAAATATGCAAATTATATCACTACTGAACTAAAAGGGAAAATTTCAGATTTGAAAATAATCACTTTGATATATTATATCATGTTATATATTAATTACCCAGAAGTAAACAATTTATAAATTTAACTAAATAAACAAATAAATAAATCTGAAATATAAGTATGAAGTAGTTTAATAATTTGGAAATAAATAGAAGAATGCCTATGAAAAAAACGAAAATTTTATCTTTTTAACTTAATGAAAGGAAAGTTTTACACTGATTTTTGTATTCTGTCTACTATTCTTGAACATGAATTGTCTTTTTGTGTAATGCGTAACCTTAGTGTTGCTTATCATTAGCTACATGTTGGGTCTTCTTGTCTTATGTGAATCTTATTAGGTCCTCTTCAATAATAGATTTGATATAATTAATGAATTTTTCAGTGTTCTAACAATGTCTGATAGCCAAGAATATTATTTCTGGTGAAAAACCCTATCATTGTTGAAAGCTAACAGTTCTTCCGAATTTTGCAAATAAATGCTAGAGAAATTTTTGTGTGTTCAGCAATTAAAATAAAAATGAAGAAGCATAATTACATTAATAAATTTTTTTCGTTAAATCAGTATATTCTTTGATATGTTGTACAGAGATTGACATAGTTATTAACGTGTATTGAATCATATCTAATGGTATCTATTAAAGACAAATAATTTATTTATTTATCGTATAAAAGAAAAAAGATCTGTATTTATCTCTATAAAAATGATTTATTTTTTTAGTAAGTTAAAGTTTAGTAAGTCAAGTAAGTTTTTAAAATTCTAACTAATAAGGAGGTTAGGATATTTTGAGAACATAATATGGTGTTGAGCAAAAAGAATTCCTTTTGAAACATGTCCACTCTGGCTAATGAATCAGAAACCCAAAATCAATGTTTTATTAGACCACTTTTTGCTTGGGTGACAGTTTTCATTCATTTGGGCATTCATCATTTAATTTTAATTTGCATTCTTCTCACTATAGTTATTCCCTCATTTTATTATTCTTTTATATTGGCTCTGCTTCCTGCTAAGATCAGCAAAGTGAAGCATCATTTCCGGCGGGCAGTGATTGGGAGGGTGACCACTTGTTCGCTCCCTCACTAGGTAGCTGGAGCTTCGTGGTTTGAGACGTGAAAACATTAATCTGTTTCGTTTAAAGTCCTTTTGTTGGTGTGGCATGGATGTAGAGAGGAGCGTGCCAGATCAGGTGAGACCTCGTCATCTGTGTTGTGTATATGATTACTGTTATTATGTAACGATTACAAATGATATTTTTTAAATTAAAATAAGGTTGTTTTTTTTTTTTAAAAACATTGCATTGTGTATTTATTATTATTATTTTTTTTTCTGGACAGATTCAAACCTGAAAAATAGAAGCAGAAACTGGCTTTGTTTTAGTAATTAAAAATTTCTTTTAATTCACTAATAAAATAACAAAACTGTTTGCACACATACAAACTCAATTACTTATATCATTTCAACCCTCACAAAATCCTATTCTGTAACCTCAAAGTGGTGTGAGGGTGTACACAGGTAGCACAGGTGATGTATGTCTGGAACCTAAACTTGATTTAGGTTCCTTTTAGGATTACCCATGGTGAGAAGGCTGTGCTAAAACAGAAAGGTAACTCAATCCAAGGTGTTAGGCTCCGTGCTGATGGATGAATGGCATCAGGGTTATGGTGTCGCTAACCAGTCAGGCCCCTCGAGGAACCAGGCAAAACCTTATTATATGTTTGCCTTCCACCTGTACATGGAGGCTATGCAGGTGGTGACTTTATATTTCCTCCCAGTTCCTAGGTCAATTTAAGAGGACGAAAACAAAAAATTAAAAAATAAAAATGTTAAAAAAAGGATTGGATAAATCACCTAGTGTTATCCAATCAGCCAGCGAAAAGGTTTCTGAGGAACAGAATCCGGGCAAAAAGGAGAGCACTGGCAGCTGGAGGAAGTGGAGTTACCACAAGGCAACACACGGACATCACAGTTGGAGAACCAGGAGTTCTCACAAAATCACAAAGACGCAATCTAAGGCGTCGCAAGGGAGCAGGTGGCGACTGCTCAGAAGGTGGGTGGCACCAAAAGACTTAGGTCTGAGGTGTCAACCCCTTCTCCCTATAACACTGCCTCCAAAAAGCTCAGAGATGATCATCAACCTGGGACTTTTGCTCAGGCTGTTAAAAGCCATAAAGCAGCTATTCTGAAGGATGGTTTCCCAACCATCAAACTCAACAAGGAGGATGTTGACTCCATACAGCTAGAGATTCTGACCAGGGCAGATGAGGTCCCCATAGGAAATCATCTGCCTAGGGTTCGAGGCTTCAGCTTAGTGTCTGTAGCATTAATTCTCCTATGTGATGACCTTGAAACTGTGGAATGGATTAAAAAATCCTTCCATGGTAACAAGAGTCTGTTTGGTGGTGAGGGGCTCAGTGTTCTGGATCCCAGTGATCTACCTAAACCGGTAAACGTGGCCTTTAAGACAAAGGACACTCATACCAAGGATCCTGCCGTCTTTCTAAAACGGCTAAATAGACTCAACCCGGAGTTGAAGTCTTTAGAATGGCGTACTCTGCAGAAATCTGTTGAGACACATTCTATTAGAAGGATCTTCGAGGTTGATATGGTTAGCCTCAAAAGTCATTAAAAAGGCAAATTATGGTGCCTATACTGGTTTGGTTTGGGGAACCTTCAAAATTCTCCGGGACCCAAACCAGAAGGAAGTACAGAGCATTGAAAGGATGGAAGTTGTACAAGAAGGTGCAACTTCGTCTCAAGTAAGTAAATCCTCTCCTACTTCTAGTAAGGAAAGTGAATTACGTAACATTGAAGAACTGGATTTAGATTCTGGTTCTGATATAACCCTGCAACTTAGCTTTCCTTTATCTGAAAGTGAGATAGAAAAGGTTTTGCAGGAAACTCAAGTAAGTCCTCTACTGGAAACTTGGGAATCACTGCTTCTTCTTAGCTTCTTTGACTAGTGGCCTTCATTTATCTTTAAATTGCACATTTCAACTCTGAAATATTTTTTAGCTTTTCAAATGCACTCTATACTCAAGATTTTTCCACTCTCCTCTACTAAATATGTCACACGCATTCAAATCAAGAGGATAAAATGACCAGTTAATGTGCGTTTTTGTGTGAGCTATATAACCCAGAGGAATCATATAATTATTAATTTGGCCTTACAGTAGAGCAAACACGTTGTAGATATGTGATCTTGCACAAACTACATCAAATTGAATTAGGGATCGCTTTAAATATTCAGAATGAATTTATTATCCAACACATTTCAGTAGCTTTCTTTATTAATAGTTTCATAAAAAAAAAGACTCCCACTGTTGTGGTTTTGGATGTGATACACAGTGACTTTAGAATGAAACCTCTAAAAGCGCTGATTAATTTCGATAAATGTCGCGTTTACATTTCTATTGTTTTCTTCCCTATTTTCCAGTTTTGAAACAGTTACCCTTCGACCAACATTATAGCTTATGGTGTCGAAAATATTTCCCATTTTCTCGAATTTTTTAATTAATCTTATAATTATTTTCAAGTCAAGGCCAGAATGTAATTTAAATTCATTTTCAAATATTCTGGTAATAGTAATGGAATTTCTGTATTTTTCATGAAGTATTTTTCTGAAATTACGCTTAGGAATTGTTTATCTTGACATTTTGTAGCAGAATATTCAAAAACTGGAAAAACCAAAATTATAGAAAATAATGATTTTAAAATATTGTTTATATTCAAAGTGTGAAGATTTGAATGCATAGTGGGGTTTTCACGATATTACATCTCCTTTTATTGAAACACTTATTTCTGTTGCCTTATACCTTCTTTCATGAGAATCCAGTATACTAGAATCAATCAAAACTAATCAAATGTAATATAGTTAATAGATTAAACATCCAATTGAAATCAATCCATTTATAGAATACATAATAAATTGAGTTAAATTTAAAAACTAATGGCATCGAAAATTTTTTTTAGTTACATCGGTAACAGTTTTCATCTGAAAAAAAAAAGAGGGGATTAGATTTTTACGTGTTCTATTTTTAAAATTATTGTTTTCCTGATATTTTTATATTAGTTATTGGGAGATATTCAGTACCCCGCGAGTTATTTTTCTTAAGTTCCACTCTATAACTTATCCATATATTTTTAGTAAATCACTTTGCTTATGGCTTAATATTTAGCATCATCACAAAAGTATTTATGGTTAGTAGCGTTTGGAAGTTGGAACATCTATAACAAAATTTTTGTTTCACCAAAAATTATTTTCAATATGGTATGATCCATTTGTGTGTATAGAAAACAATGAAAAATAATTTAAATTTTTCACAAGCGAAAGTAAGAAAGAAATCCAAAGCTCTGGAAACTATGCCTTCTTTTATTGAGCAAAATTGAATTGTTTAGCCTGCCTTGTGTATATATTTTTACTTTTGCCCATTTATTTTCTCTTTTTGAATATCTTTCTGCTTCACTTACATTTTATAATACCTCTCAAATATTTTCTATAATCTTGTATGTGTAAGCAGTTTTTCTGACTTACCTTAATGGAAATTAATTTATTTGTTCGACTGAATATACAAATCCCTTTTCCTTCTTGGGAAAAAAAAAGTATATTTTGCAAAATATACGATTCACAACGTTGAATATTGCTGCTATTATTATTTTGAATCCTTTTACCATAAAATAAGAAAAGTGTACAAGACTTCATCTATAGGACATCCTTTAGATTGCACTAATATTTTTTAATATCCATGCGGAGGAGAAAATTACCTTCGTTGGAATTTTTCACATAATGAACTATATCTAAGTGACGGAAGGAAGGAACATCTGAATATTCATACTCATCTTCCTCGATATTACTTCTGCGAGCAAATTCATCCACCTCTGTGAGTTTACCAACATCTGTGTTCCATTGTTCAACAATGACTAGGAACAAACCTAGGATCATGCGTTTTAAAGAGCTTATTGTTCAATCAATTCAGTGTTCGCTTCCTTAGAAAAATCCTTTAATTTATAAATTGAAGCTTTTTTCTTGAATTTAATACAAATAGTTTGCTCTTGAACAGTTGCAATGTATAATGATTGTGGAATTTTTCATTTAATCTGATAGTTTATTTAATGAAAACTCAAGAAATAATGCATATTTTAGGTAGATATATATGATATTACAGAATAGGGACACTTACGAGCAGTAAAATGAACACACAATTCACTAGAAAGAACATTGATATGCAAATATCAGAAATAAAACTTCACAGCCGACGTGAATGTAAGCAAAACGTTTGCAGTTGCCACTTACAGCTCAAGACTACAATAAAAAGGGCTGAGGCACAATTAAGGCATTCTCTGCAAGTGCGAAAGAGTTTTTTTCATGAAATATGGCAAGAAGAAATCACCTTGATGACTTCACTCGTAAACGAATGACCAGAAATTTGAGGAGCGTAGTGTGATTAATAAAGCTGAAGAGTTTTGTATCAGCAGAAGAGTTTTGCGCTGTTGAAAAAACTTCCAATAGCTGTTAGAAAGGTTTGCGGGGGCCACCATTGGAAAACCATTGCTCTGGATAACAGATTTTGCAGACATGAAATCAAAAAAATTCACAATACCAATAATACATTATTGACAATCTAACCAGTGCAAAAGCAGCTAAATAGAGATAGGCCAGTATAAATATAATACAACATGAAGAACAATAAAATTAGTAAGATAAAATTTAAAAAATCACTGACAAGAATACAACTGAATTGTAGCATACTAATAATAGGAAGAAAGCATAAAAATCACGTCTCTCTCAGGAGGGAGATGATCATCTATGCAAATTAAACTCTCTTTTATAACATGCAAGAAGGACATGTCCCAAGACATTCTAGCAATTCCTCCCGCAGTGTTTGTATTAAAGGAAAGAAGTATAAAATATTTATATTAAAATTTAAGGTAAAAAATATATCAAGGCACAGAAAACAATATATATATATATATTAAGAGATCTCTACAATAAATTAAAAAAGTAAAATACATAAGATCAGATTTAACATAAATAATAGGAAACTTCTAGAGAAAAATGTCTTAAGAATTAGAAAAGATGTGGTAGCCATTGCCAACCATTAGCGAAAAGAACTGCTTCTCTTCAATCAAAAAATAGTTAATTTAAAAAGATAATTAATAAACATCTTAAAGTGGTTACCGACTGATAGTTTTCAGAAGTCCCTGGATCTGGCGATTGTCTACCCTCATTAGATAGTTGGTTTTTGATGAGCTATAACTTGAATTAAAATGGGTTGGAAATTTTAATGGGAGGGATTATGGTTATTTCATAAAATTTATTTTAGAATTATTAAAAGTTATTGTTTATTAATTTATTATTTATGAAAAATATATATTTAAATTAAATGAAACTAATAGAATAATAAAAGATATATTAAAAAAATAAATTGATAGAAATAAGAATATTTACATAAGAACAAGTAGCGATATACATACATATATACAAGATATATACATATATAGTAAAAAAAAATTAATTAATAAACATCCCAAATCATACATCTGGAAATCATGAAACATGCAAAATGTAGTTTTGTAAGAAAAATAGCGAAAAAGTTCCTTAAAAATTATGGTATTTTATATAAAATTATAGAAATTTTATAGAGTGTTTAGCCCTGGATTCCAATAGCTTATTATTTAATGCTAATACTATAATAGAACAATTTAATTCAATTGTAGCCAAATTAACGTATGGGAAGAGTGTTAATTATTGTCAAAAGGATTTCGAACAAACAAGAGACTATGATTCAGTTGTTTTACACAATTCCGAAAAAATGTATTGAAATTCACGAAACACTTTACAAAATAGCCCAGGAAGATATTGTAAGCAGTTTGAAAATAGAAGAATAAATAAATTAAATTAAGCGAAAATAAACCAATTGGGTAAAGTTTTTTTCAAGGTCCCGACAAAAATTATGGCCCTACTATCGAAAGAGTGAGTATGATGAAAAAAAAAATCGTAATTACAACCGTTGAAATTAAAGTTCAGTGATTCTGTCCTTCGAAACAGTCACCTCGCATATCTACGCACCCTTGAGATCTTCTATACATGTCCTGGAAATTTTGCAAGAAGTCTTCAAAGATTCAGATCAAAAGCCGTGTCACGTTTCATTAGATTTCAGGAATATCGTCAAATCTCTTTCCTTTCAAAGCGAGTTTGAGTCGGGGGAATATGGAAATGTCTGGAAAATTGAGCTCTGGCAAACATAATGCATGCACATTTTGCACCATCCCCTTTCTCACCAGGAACTGTTAAATGGTATTAGTAGTATGTCAGCAAGTATTTTTGTGAAAAAAAATTACGAAGCTTGTTGTGCGGACTAGAGTTGTGCCCTGCATAGACGTTTTATGAAACGGGTCCAAAATTTCACTTTATCTTGAAGCATTCTCTCAAGTAGTCGTCTTCATTTCAGGTAGAAATTCCTTGTGGATAATGCCTTGATTATCAAAAAAGTGATGAACAACGTTTTAATGCATGATTTTTCTGCTCTTACCTTTTTCCAACTAAGTGATACAGAAGAACGCCATTCCAGGCTTCGCTGTTTCATTTAAGGGTCGTAGCTGGAACGCTCAGACTCATCCTCCGTGACAATGCAGTTCATAAAACTTAGTTTTGCATCCATCATTCAGACAAAATCCTGTGAAGCCTGTAAACGTGCCAAGTCGTCGTCGACGCAGTCAGTTCCAGCAGATAGACGAGTTTACGAAAAGCATGGTGATCAATGAGAAGGGCAGGCTGGTAATTTCAGCAAATAACAGTTAACAGACACCTGGACGTGTCCCCAGAGCACCGGCTTTGGCGAAGATGGCAGGAAGAAGGAACTGGGGAACGTTTACGGGTTGCTGGTACAGTCAGGGTGACGTCAGCAGGCGTGGATTGATGCGTCCGACGGGAGATTATTGCACTAGCATGCTTCACTGTACCGAGCTTCGGTTGGGTTCAACCAGTTAGATAGAAGCAGCCGGATGGAGTCTTCGTGATTTTGAAGCAGGGACCAAGCAAAATAATCCCAATACTTGGCCTGCCACCCCCAAATCTATCATTTCACTTGGAGGGGGTGATGACTGCTCCACAAAGCACGTCTACCAAAACTCTACAGCATCTGCAAGACACTCAGGATACTTCTATATCGAACAGAACCATTTCATTCAATTGGTTGTTAGTGTCCTGCGTTCATGGTGCTACTTGAGAAGACTGCCATTGACCCCACAGCATAGACACCAAAGTCTGGAATTCCGCCGAATTAGAGCGATTTCAACGATGAAGTGGCACTGGATTGTCTTCTCATATAAGTCATAATTCTGTTTTTCAGTGATAGTCAACGCGTAGCAGTGTGGCGTCGACGTGGATACAGATCCAATACTGCAGCAGTAGTAGAACACCCCATTGCGCGACAACGGGTCATTATGGGTTGGGGTGCCATTGCGAATGTTCCAAGTCACCTCTAGTTAGTATTCATGGCACTATGACAGCCTAACGTTACGTGGATAATGTGCTGAGGTCGGTGACACTCTGAGGTCGGTGACATTCATTCCCCATACCCTTTATCAGTAGATAACACCGGACCACACATTGTTCGCATCAGCCAACATGCTCCGCAAGGTGTACAGTTACTTCCCTGGCCACAGTGCTCACTAGACCTCTCACTAATTGAAAACGTTTGGTATATGACTGGACGTCATTTGCAGACCCTGCTACTGCCTCCATCAGAAGAAGCACATTAGCAAATGGTTGACAGGGAATAGAGAGCCATTTATCAGGACAGAATCTGTACTCTCGTTGAATCTGAGCCTAGATGTGTTCTTCGTGTATCGCAGTCCACGGTGTTGCTACAACCTACTGACCCTGCTCTGTTCTCTCACTGCGAAATACAGATCACTTATTGTTCGTTGCTATCTCTCTCTGTTTACCGAGTTTTGCCCCGTTTTGGCAACTCATTAGTGTTGTATTTTCAATGTCAGGCAGTATATTTCAAATTGAATTTGAACACTGGTGATGTTTTGACCATTTAATAAATAATAATTACAAAATCACTCAGCATTTGTGAAATACCTGTATGTTTTTTTACTTTGAATAATGAAAGCCGAACTTTGAAATGTAAATTAAATAATTATTTCTTTAAAACCACCGGGCAGTTTATTCTTCCGTTAACGGCAATAGTGTCAGAATCCCGGTGTCAGAGTTTTGGGGAGCATTTAAACTAACACTTCTTTAGCCCTCCCTTATTCTAAAAACCATAGGGGTTATCAGATATCTCGCATCATATTCAGCAATTTTCATTATGGGGAAATAGAAAACACTCTGTAGGGTTTTTTCCCCTCGCGTTAATACATTTACTTTCTTGATATAATGCATAAAAACTGGCATACTATTTAATTTCGTATCACTGATCGAAAAGTTCTTTTAAACAATATTGTTTTGAATACTTCCCTCCACAAGCTTTGGAAACTAATCCCAGACGGAACAATAAAACAACAGCAGTTCCCTCTTCGGTCCAGAGAAACATTAAGATATTATGAGTTTAATTCGTTTTTGTTTGATACTAATATACAGTTATACGAGTTCATTTTTATACAACTATAGTTATGTCATCGTTTGAATAGAAAATGTTGTCTCATTTATGAATTTCAAATCTCAGGTGAATTCTGGAGGAGTGTACAGCAATGTATTATGTCACATTATATGAAAATCATATTTTTAAAATAGTATACTTAGAGTATTATTTCTGTAATTAATTTGTTATTGTAATTAGAAATAATTATACTATTTCTTTTTTAATATCTCGAAAGTTGTATTAACGTCGATATTCCACATAGAAACAACATGGCAGTGATACTTTCCTAATGGATCGGTATTCCATGGGCCGTAAATTGATTCCTCCTTGAGGACAAATGTTTAGAGGACTATAATTACAAAAAGAGTGTTGGTCAATAATGAAATTTAAGTTTTAGTTAATAATAATTTTATTAATCATTCATTTATTGGTCAATAATAATTATGCAGCGGAGTTTCACTGAAATGAATAAGTTCCTATTATTCTTTAAACTGGAGGCTTAAGGAGGCACTGCATTATTGTACGGAAAAACAGAAATGAGTAAAAGAGGAAAACAAATTTTTAAGATCTTCGTTTCAATTTTTGAAAAACAATTTGGTATTTTTAATTGTAAATGACAAGATACAAATTTTGAAATTTTGTTATTTATTTGATTTAAAATTTTGATATTCCTTTTTATAAAATAAATGTATTGACGTTTTGTACAATGTTTGAATGTATAAATACACTACTGGCTATTAAAATTGCTACACTAGGAAGAAATGCAGATATCAAAATGATATTTATTGGACAAATATATTATACTAAAAATAACAAGTGATTAAATTTTCAAAAAATTTGGCTGGATAGATCCTGAGAAATCAGTACCCAGAACAACCACCTCTGGCAGTAATAACAGCAGTTATACGCTTGGGCATTGAGTCAAACAGAGATTGGATTGCATGTAAAGGTACAGATGCCCATGCAGCTTCAACACGATGCCACAGTTCATCAATCGTAGTGACTGGCGTTTGGTGACGAGCCAGTCACTCGGCAACCATTGACCAGACGTTTTCTATTGGTGAAAGATCTAGAGAACGTGCTGGCCAGGGCAACAGCCGAACATGTTCCGTATCAAGGAAGGTACGACGTGCTGGCACGCATTTCTCCTTCTTACACGAGGCATCACAACAACTTTTCACCAGGCAACAACGTTCAATGCAATTTGTGTATGAGGAACCGGCTGAACAATTTCCTCATTTAAACACAATGTAGGTGTCGCTACTGGCGCCTGCTTTGTCTGAATGCGCTGAAAAGCTAATCATTTGCATATCACAGCACCTTCTTCCTTTCCTTTAAATTTTACGTCTATAGCATGTCGCCTTCTTGGTGTAGCAATTTTAATGGCCAGTAGTGTACATAACAGAGGAAATAAAATTGTGTTCTCTGAAACAAGAATAACTTATTATTTTTTTTTGGATTTCCTTATAATTAAAATTTTTATGTATAATGTTTGAATTGGGAAATATTCTTTAAAATAATGGTACAATATTCTTAAGGAAATTTTAAATTTTAATATAATCTACTAATTAGTAGATAATATTTAAATTCAAAGAAATTACAAACAAGCTACTGCTTAAACAGTAGCTTATTTAGTTTTATAGTTTATTATATGCCAAAATTCATAACGTTCAAATATTGTTAAATTTTTAAAAATGTATAGTTTTTTTTAAACTAAAACTAATATGTAAATGAGTATGAAGTATTTATTAACAATTTCTTTACTATACATTAAAGATTATTCGGGATATTCCATTTCGATATTTAAATTTAAAGTATTGTTATGTTCTAATTATTCAATAACGTAGAACTGTTTAGCTTGATTTTATTAATTTCTATATTTTGTAGGATAACACATAACATATAGAAAAAAAAACATTTAACATCTGTAAACATAACTCCATTTCAATAAATATAGCTTCACATCAACAAATATAGTTTCATATCAATAAACATATCTCCAAATCCAAAAAAAAAAAAAAAAAAAAAAAACTTTCTAGTAAAGATTTAAAAGTTTAAATATCATTTTTGATTACCTTCCCCATCCTCCTCGATTAATTTAGCTCCTCTTCTTCTTCTAGGCTGCTTTTTTTAAAATTTGTACTGAAAAAAAAATATATACATGTATATGCTGGCTAACTTGTCTAGTGGTCAGCGTGCCTGACTACGGATAGGGAGATCCTGGGTTCGAATCCCGGTTCAGTTATTGACGCACTTTCTCTCTCTCTATCCTGTCTTTATCCTTTCGTTGTGTGTGTGAATGAAGGATGAATGATGCTTACCCTATAAACGGGTCCCTATGGCATGTGTGAGGGTGCGATGGTGGCCCACCCCCTGTGGTGCATCCGAGGCAACGCCTCGGCGACTTAGAGGTCGCTGTTTCTGGCTGATTCCTTGGGTATCAGGGAACAATAGATTAATAGACTCTGTTGCAGTTTTAACTGTCTACAATCTGCCATTGGAATTATAATTTTTAATCAAGTATAATTTTTTAACTATACTTTCGGCGTTCATTCCATCTGTCAAGCGCCAGCAATATTTTGATCTTTTCAAATACATTTTGCTGTTTGTCGTTGGTATAAAGTAAAAATAAAGTTATTTAGAAAGAATTGAGAAAAAATATTTTCTCATGGATACAAATCAAATTTGAAAATTAGAGACCTAATTTACTAATATTAAATAATTCGTTTAATTTATATTTCTCATTATAAAAATTAGTTTTTCTTTATATTTGGTTAAAAAAATTTCTAAAGATTGTAACTGATAAAATCTAAAATTATTCCTTTATTCTCTGTTGTTGATATTCTCTGAAAAAATTTAACAGCAAAAAAATTTTTGATAAAAAAAAATTAATTAGATTTTTTTTTTGAAATTTTGTGAATATTGATTATATACAAATTGAAAAAAATTATAAACATGAAATCTAATTAATTTATGAAATCTAATTAATTTAATTATACTATTACTTCTGTAATAACTCTAACATTGACAGTTATATATGTGTGCATACAAGCATAATGAATTCAAGATTGATTTATCCTTAGCCTATGTAAGTATATAAGCCATTAATAAATAAAGAACAAATTTCAGTGTGGCAAATTGTACATGAGCCAAAGCGTCAAATTTAATTACACACCTTAATTTTATGTGTATCCAGAGAAACCCAGCATATACGATCATGAACGCAAATATTAAGATAGAAAATTGTCTGAAGTAATAAGTGAGATAAAAACATTAAATAAGATTTAAAAAAAGAAAAAAAAACTATACCGTCATTTTATTGACTTTTTATCGCTGCTTAAAAGTGTATAAATAGAGTTTTAGAGATTTAAACTTATAGTTTCTGAAGATGCTATTATTATTTTTTGGTCTTCTTATTTTTCTATTTGTGTTTGTCTTCCAACATAACTCCTTCATGTCACACAGACGCATCCGTCCCACGGCATCATGATATAGCACAATGAACTTCTTTGCTCCCAACAATATTAACTTTTTCAAATAAAGTGTAACTGTTTCCACTTTTTGATTCGTTTTACTATAAGGAATCGTTAGTTTTCCTAAATTAATGTAGCATTTAAAAACGGTCAGTCAACAGTTTCTTGTTTTGAATTTATTATGATTAATAAGCTTTTAAGATATATTAGTTTTTGCAAGATATCTATAAATATAAACCTTTTTTAATAATTAGTTTTTCGACCACTGTTATAGCTGTATTTCTGATGTAAGTGAAGTAATTTATTTTTGAAATATCATATGCATTTAATACAGAAAATTTCGGATGGAGAAATTTATCACTGTAAAAACATATTTAACTATAAAAAGTTAATTCTTATTTTGTTAATTCTGAAAAGCTTAATCGGAAATGAATAGATCTCCTGTGGTTGCTTACTTTTAGTTATGTATCAAATATGACGTGGGATGTTTTTACCTTTGTATCGAGTTTTTGGGTATTTTTTCTAATCTGATATTAATTTCGATACTGGTTTTCAGTTAGCGCTATGTATTTGTAATTTCAAAAGCACTTGTACTTTAATAAGCGATTCATGATCATGAAAAAAAGCTATGTTGATTTTAAAAAAATTGTTTACCAATTCTTAATATTTGTTCATTTATGAATGATCGTAAAATGAACATGCACATTATTATAATTTGTCATGTTAAATAATTTGTTCAGAATATATGAAATTTCTTTTTACACCTAAAATACGTTAATAAAGTATTTTAGGTGTAATAAGATATTTCATATATTCTTAACATAATGGATAATTAAAGTATTTCAATTTCTTTTTCTTTTTTTTTTCTGGGAAATAAGTATATCATTATTATTATTATTTTTAATTATCTGAGCATATCAAAATTTTAGGATTATTTCACAGAAAACTTGTTAGATTTTAATTTTATATTAATATCATTTTGCTAATATGGAAATTATTTTTGCTGTAAGTTAGTATTAAGTTTTCATTTAAAATATAGAATTTTTGTTTTTCCTTATTACTGAAAGACTATTACAGAAAATATACTGTTTTAAAATTTTCATCATTTGATAGTTTCAACTACCATTTTATCATATATGAATTCTTAAAATACTTTTAAAAATGTCAAGAAATATTTATTTATATTCTATAATTTTATTTTCTACTTTGATTTATATTTGGTACATTCCTGAAAGAGTTTAATCATTAATATTTTATATTAATTGTACATTTTAAATACATGTATTTACTGTTTAAATGTTAAATATATTTTATGTTAAATTTAGTTGTATCATTAAAAATTAGGATACTTATTCTTAAATTTGCAGTTTGCAGGAAACATAATCTTGTATGAAAAATTTTCTTACTCTTTTATTTTTTATACAGTTAATTTATGTATATGAGATTTTTTTATGTTTTGATCTACAATCACCAAGTTTAAATTAGTTAAGTGTTTTTATAAAAAAGTATTCATTTTTTTGTCGGTAATACATTAACTCATTTTTATTATCTATAGTAGTTTTTTTTTATAACTGAATATAATATTAGTCACCATATTAAAAACATTTTATTAAAATTCCTATAGAAATTATCTCAATATTACTTCTTTTTTAATCTAAATAAACATAATAAATGTAAAATATCTAAGGAAGTCAATATTATATTTTAACTATTTTTTTTTAATCAAAGATATTCAAATTATTTTCAAAACTTTAAATAGTTATAGAAAAATTTGTTTTAGTGACTAATTTATGTTATCTAAAGTTATAACTCAGAAATTATTAAGATTCAATATTAAAAATAGTTACTATATAATCTATGTGCATGCATGGATGTTGTAAATTTGATTTTTGTTAGCCATCAAATGAAATTTCTTTTATTGTATAATACTATCAAAATTACTATTAGATTATTTGATTAGGTGAAAATTATTTTCATGCATGAGGTCAAAATTTGCCTTGTATTCCTCTAACAAATGTTTAAGAGCTCAAAGAACAAAGGAATACATGATTTGGACCAGAACATCACATATTCAGAGATGAACTGGGTTTCATTCTTGGGATTGATTTCCACTTCAGGCTAAATGCATGTACTGATTTTAGAATCCTCTTAAAAACTGTAAAACTTTGGGGTGCAAAAAATGAGCATATATGGTCAAACAAATTAAGTATTTCAGTGTTGAAGCATCATGGTCTGTTTAGATTTTATTAAGATATTGTTCTTGCCTATATTCATACCAGGTTCCTGTGATCGTTGTTCCTCATTGTAAAGCTGTGCTGAAGCAGTTGTTTTCATTTTATTGAATTAAAATTGACCATCATTGATATTTGATAACTATATAAAAATAAAAGAATTATGTAGATTGAATATTTATCAGTCTCACCCTATATATATGGTATTAAATACCATTGGATTATCTTTATCTGTATTGTGTATATAAATTTTCCATCTTTTTGCAAATATTTAAATTTTCAAAAACTGTCTTTCCTGAAAAAAAATTTAAAATTTCTGAAGCATATTATTTGAAAATGCAACTCTAAAATCAACAACCAAAAAACAATTTACTTAAATATCAGTATGACCATTTGTTCTAAACTTCAAGAATGATTTTGCATTTTCAGTAATATTTTTCATGCACAAATACTGTTTTATTTACTAATATTGGTATGTTTTTCTATTTATTGAAAGTCTTGTCTGTTAATTATATGAATTTTTATTATTAATTGCTCTCTCTCTAAGAATATACATTTTATTTATATGTCAATCCAAAAGTCCACATATTTTTTTGTGAATTTTTTTAAAATAAAATAACAATTTAACATTTTAATCAGTGGTATATTTTTTCCATTATTTATAATTTCTTGCCATCTTATAGTTTCATCATGATAATGCTGAGCTGCAATTGACTGGAATAATAGTTCAAAATTTATTGAATTAGGAAGTTTCTGCATCCTGTTTATTCCCAAGATGTTGCATCAAGTGATATTAATTTATTTCGTGCCTTCTAAAATTTTTTATTCAGGAAAAGCTAAATTCTAAACAAGATGCACAAAATAAACTTTCTATGTTTTTTCACACCAAAATTAGTTTATCTATAGTAATAGAATGAAAAATTTACCTGTAAATATACCAAGAAACTGTAGGAGGAAAATGTATCGTTGATTGAAATGTTAAATTTGTTTTATTTACACTATTTAAAAATTTTCCAAAATTATGCACAAATTTTTGGATTGACTTGATATATATTAACATATTTTAATTTGAATGGAGCTGTATTTTAATGGCAACTCTCTTAAAATAATTGGGGAATGATTATTTTATTAAATTTAAAAATATTAAATACCAACCTTAGTGTTATAGTATGACTGGTGAATCCTATTAGGAAAATAGAACTTCATGTTGTATTTAATGTTTACCTAAAAATACTTCATTATTGTGTGCCTTTATACACACATATTCAAATATTTTTTTTAATAACTCGAGGCACTACGTGACTAAGCCTTCTCCACAACAAAGCTAGAAACTATTTCTCATTTATGATTACCGTCTGGGGACCTGTGACCCAAGTCAAGAAGGTGAGTAGCATTACCCATGCCATACCACCACAAACCTGTTTATAGGGTGGGTCACATTCATACATCATTTTGAAGAAAGGACAGAGAATCATAGAGAAAAAGAAACATTTATGCCCAAACCAGAGTTTGAACCCAGGAGCAACAACCTAGGAGTCAGGAACACTAACCACTCGGCCATCGATCATCATATTCAGTTATCTGGGAAAGTTCAAAATAAGCAAGGCTTCATAAAACTTGCAAATTATTTAGACTGCATTTCTTTCTCCAAGAGAAAAAAATTCATGTTTGGAAACATTTAGAAAAACCTTGTTTATTAATAACCCGTAGAACTATTGTAAAGTTCTTTATGTTTATTGAAAATAAGTTTAAATGAGTACTTCAATTAGTCTGATATATTCATTAAATAGATGGAAATAATTGAAAAATTAAAGCATTTTTAGATATTAAATTAAAACTTACATATATTACATGCGTTTCATGGTTATAGAATAAGATACTTTGCAAATTGTTATTGTTTATGTTCAGATTTTAATTAGAACTCCTCAATTTATTAATAATAATTACCAGAGTTTATTAACTGTTACACATTTAAAATTAAAATTGTAGATCTTATTACTAACTTGCCTAATTTTTTTCAGTATCAAATATTAGATCGCATTTTTCTTATTGCTTTCTAATGGATATTAAGTAAAATATATTTATAGATCAGCTATTGTCTTATTGTTGCTGCTTTATATTTGTTTTACTTTGAAGAGATTGAAAGTACTTTGAATCTTTGATAAGAACAAACAATCTGAAAGACTAGTTATATATTAAAAATCCTCTTTGTTCATTACAGTTATACTCCTTATTTTTTATTTTACTAATGTCAAACATTAGCACTTAAGCCATTTGTTTACAGGCTCTCCAATATTTCTTGATAATTTTCTTATCAGTTAAACTCCTTAAAACATTAGAAATTATGAATATATATATTTGTGTGTTATCTGTATAGGATTTAGATTAGAATTTTTGGAAAAGCATTTATGTCAGAACTATAGCTAAGTTATTTTTATTATACTTTTAATCCAAGTTATTCATTTTAAAGATTAGAATATGTTCATAACTTACAAGCAAAAATGTACAACTTTTTTATGGTATTAAATTCAATTTTAGGTTATTATAATACTATTTTGACATGTTTATATGAATCTGATTATCATTTATTATAATGTAAATAATTTATGAGTTGAGGAGTTTCTACATCCAAACTGAATTATCAATTTTTCCAATGAATTTTAATATTTATTTTTTTTATTGCATATTTTTGCTTCTAACATATGATATCAAATTTTTGATTAAAATGCAGTTGTCCATCGGTTCGATTCCCACTTATGACTTGCAAGCTCAGAATAGTTTAGAATCCAGTTTAAATTAGATCTTTAATATTAATGTTTGACTTTTATTATATAATTTAATTTAGGCTTAGGATTGTAATATAAGTAAACTTCATTTAAATGACTTATTCTTCATTATTTAACCCCTCAGGGGTTTACCTTCTTTAGGAAAATATGGGTGTCGCAATCCCAAGGTACCCTAGCAATCTGTCCTCTTCTTTCTTTTCTTCTCCTTTCCATCCCTCAGGGGTTTACCTTCTTTAGGTAAATAAGGGTGTCGCTATCCTAAGGTACCCTAGCGATCTTTATCCTTTTTTTCCCTCCTGCCCTCTACTTTTCTTTCTTTTCCTATTCTTTGTCGTCGTCGAGATCAAGACTTCTTGCTTATGTTGCATCTTGCTTTTCAATGGGTTTTACGTCCATTTTTTCCCTTTGGTCTTCCACTCCATATGTTAGCCGTGTATGGCGTACCGTAAGGGGGAAATCGGTGTCCTAGGGTCTCTTAGTATTCCCTTTGGCCCAGCTTCTCTGTAGACGGGTGGCTGGAGTGAGCCTGCTCTCAGTCAATCGGCTGGTGCTATGTTAGGATTTTATTTATTTCCTTGAATGGTGCTGTAAGGCTAGTCCTGCATTCTAGGTTGTGCGGACATGTTCGCTAGATCCTCAACCCAACATGTAGTACTATATCCTGGTGATACCTCTAAGGTAAATGCCGATGCTGGCTTTTGCCAGAGCTGGTAACTGCCTTCCCTTGTTGGGCTCTGTGATGGGCGGGGGCCCACTGGAATGAACACTTCTCTTTCTCATAGGTCCAAAAAATTCTGGCCACGGCGAGGGCCTAAACTCGTCACAAATTGATAGTAAGTTTGACAGAATTGGAAATGGTTACCCAAAATTCATATTAATACAGAACAACAAGGGCATGCTTAAGCAAATGTCACCTTTCAGAATTCTCAAACAGATTAAGGCAGTTGCAGGAGAACCTAGTAATGTAAAAAAGCTAAGATCAGGACTAATCGAGAGTTCATCTGCTCTACAATCAAAGTCTCTTTTATCTTTAAAAGTTTTTGGAGAAATTCCAATCATAGCCTCGAGTCATAAATCACTCAATCAATGCCGTGGTGTAATTTCAGAGATAGACCTTTTATCAGTATCTGAAACTGAGATCCGGGAAGAATTAAAAGATCAAAAAGTCTGAATCAAAATGTCTGTCGAATCATCATGCATCGAGGTGAAAAAATTTGATACTAACTTTTGACTGTCCCAATCTTCCCAAATCAATAAAAGCAGGTTACCTGAACTGTCCCGTAAGACCTTATATCCCAAACCCCATACGATGCTTTAATTGTAACAGATTTGGAATATCTAAAATGTTTTGCAGATCAAAAGCTACATGTACTCGATGCTCAAGTCTGGAACACCAAGAATCTGACTGTAAATCTGAACCATTTTATATAAACTGTAAAGAAAACCATAGCGCATCTTCTAAGACCTGCTCACACTGGCAACATGAGAAAGAAGTTCAACGGATTAAAATGACGCAAAAGATCTCATATCAAGAAGCTAAAAAAACAACTGCAAAATACAGCAACTAATTTCAAGAAACCATATGCCCATGTACTGAAAAAAACAGTATCAACTGCTGTACAAACAGATATTTCATCAATTATCTTTTTTAAACCTGAAACAGAATGCAAACCTATTACAGAGAAGTCCATATTTATAAAGCCACAAAAAACGAGTGACTCTGATAACAGAAAAAAACTTAAGATTAAAGATCATTCAAATGTAACTACTTTCAAAGCCAGCCTTCCTACAGACAGCCATAATGATATGGATACTGATATTGATAACTTTGAGTTGATTACGAAGAACAGATCACGTCACCGTAAAAAGAACCCTTCATAATGGTGGTTCTTATTTCTTGGAATTGCCATGGACTCCGCATGCATTTATCTGACATTAAAGACATAATAAATAAATACTCTCCTACTTGTCTAACACTCTAAGAAACCAACTTGAAATCTCGTACTACTTGGAAAATAAAAGGCTACACGCCTTATCGAATGGACATACCTGATGATTCTATATCAGGTGGGGTGTGCATTCTTGCTTCGAATAACTACCCCCACACAATATTCCCATTACGTACTTCGCTGCAAGCTGTGGCAGTTGAGATACACATTAATTTTCGAATCACTGTCTGTAATATTTACCTACCACCACGTAATGTCATTTCCCAAAGCAACTTAAATAAACTATTGCAGCAACTTCCCGTTCCTTATGTATTAATAGGTGATTTTAATGGACATAGTGCTCTATGGGGAAATACTAATACAAATTCTCGAGGACGACAGATCGAGCAACTGATAACTGCCTCTGTCTGCTAAATAACGAAAAAACTCACTTTCATCCTCCTACGAAAACATTTCATTCCATAGATTTGGCTATTTGCTCTCCTATTTTATTTCCTCATCTGGATCTGACCACTGAGAATGATTTGTATAACAGTGACCATTTTCCTGTAATCCTTACTTTTGCTGATCCACCTTCTAATGGCTTACAACCTGCCACCTTTAAGTATCATAAGGCAGACTGGCATTCTTTTGCAGAACTGACAATTATTACAGAAGAAATGATTACAAACACTGATATAAATGATGCTGTTACTAAAGCCACAAATACTATTATGAAAGCTGCTGAAATATCCATTCCAAAATATTCCTCTCATCCTCGAAAATTGCGGAAACTCTGGTGGAATGAAACCTGTGCAAAAGCCTACCGTGAACAAAAAAAAGGTTTGGAACATTTTTCAAAGACATCCTACTACCAATAATCTAATTATCTTTAAGAAAGCAAAGGCTGTAGCCCACAAGATTCGTCGTCAAAGTCAAAGGGACTCTTGGATGCGATATACATCAAACATTACATCTAGCACTCTTAGCAAACTTGTTTGGAAAAAAGTGAAAGCAGCTAATGGCTTGTACCAAGAATTCTCTTTCCCGATATTGAATACTAACACTGCAGTTTATACTTCTCCCGAAGAAGTAGTTAATAAAATTGCTGAAACATTCTCTGGTGTGTCCAAATCTGACTCTTACACACTTTTTTTCCAAGAGTATAAGAGTCGTACTAAGCAGATCAGCATAAATTTTAATAATTCTGAACAATTGCCCTACAACTACGAATTTCACATGTATGAGCTACAAAAGGCTCTATCCAAGACCCATAATAGCAGCCCAGGTCCAGATGGAATTACTTATCAAATGTTCCACCATCTAAGCCCAGTCTCTGTTACCAATATCCTGTTCCTCTTCAACAGAATCTGGCAAAAAATATTTTCCCTTCTATGTGGCAAGAAGCAATAGTTATCCCCATCCTAAAACCAGGAAAAGATCCTAAAGACTCTTTAAGTTATCCTCCTATAGCCTTAACTAGCTGCTTTTGTAAAACGATGGAACGCATGGTAAATAACTGTCTTGTTTTTTATTTAGAAAACAATAGGTGTATACCTCAGCAGCAAAGTAGTTTCCGTCAGGGTAGATCTACGTTAGACAATATTATTAATTTGGAAAATGACGTTAGAACCGCTTTCGTTCGTAGGAACCATCTTGTATCAATATTCTTAGATATTGAGAAGGCCTACGATAGAACCTGGCGCTATGGAATTATTCTGACCTTACATAGCTTTAATCTCCATGGTAACCTACCACTTTTTATTCAAAACTTCTTACAAAAAAGAAGTTTTAAAGTGTGCATTGGGTCTGTTTTATCTGGATCATTTGTTCAAACTGAGGGCGTTCCTCAGGGTAGTGTACTTAGTGTAACATTATTTATTGATTATATTTCCAAGATTTTATCTGTATTACCTTCTTGTATTAAAAGTACACTTTACGTGGATGACTTGCAGATTTCCTGTCAAGGTTCAGATATACATTCAATTGAATGACAGCTACAGATGGCTATAAATCAAATTACTGACTGGTGTGACAAAAATGGCTATACCATTTCACCAAGTAAGAGCAGATGCATCCATTTTTGTAGGAAACATGGCCTTCACCCTGATCCCAATATCCAACTTCAGGAGGTATCCATTCCTGTTGTTAAAGAGTTATGATACCTTGGGGTAATTTTTGATAACAGACTTACCTTCTTGCCCCATATATTACATTTGCGCAAGAAGTGCGAAAGATCTCTTAACATACTAAAAGTTCTTTCCAATACTTCTTAGGGTGCAGATCGAACCTCATTTTGCAGAATATACCAGTCTGTTATATTATCCCATATCGATTATGGAGTGTGGCTTATGGCTCAGCTTCAAAGTCTGCCCTAAAATGGTTAGACCCGATTCATCACACTGCACTTCGTATCTGTAGTGGAGCGTTTCGCACCTCACCTGTCGACAGTCTCTATGTTAACTGCAACATACCTCCTTTAAAACTTCGATGCATCAAGCTTTCCCTTAATTATTATTTCAAGAGTTGACTCTACATTAAAGAGACTTTTTAACGCTCGCCCTTCTTGCACTCTTCCCTTTTATGCTAGGATTCAACCTCTTATAGAGGAAGCTGATCTTTTAACTCCAGTTGAGATTGCTGACTACAATAGTATCCCCCCATGGGCTTTTCCACAAATACGCTGTTTAAGCAACTTTGATCTGTTTAACAAAGAACATACTGATCCCATAATTTTCAAACAAATTTATGCTATTCATCGGAATCAATTTCAGGATTACTTCCCAATCTTTACTGATGGATCAAAAACAGAAAGACACGTCGGCTGTGGCATAGTTTATGGCACTAATATCTATAGTTATTGTCTTCCGTCAATCTGTTCTATTTATACTGCTGATATTGTTGCCATTTTAAAAGCTCATAACATAATCAAGTGCTCTCACAACAGCAAATTCTGCATTTATACTGACAGTATGAGCATAATGAAACAGCTCAAATTTCCTCAACACTTTCATCCCCTGATTTATAAAATCTTAGCTTTGTTAAATGAAATGTCTCATAATGGTTTCGAAATATCGTTTTGCTGGATACCTAGTCATGTCGGTATTACTGGCAATGAATTAGCAGACTTAGCTGCTAAAGAAGGTAAAGACCCTATAGACCAAGCTATCCCTTACGCTGATATCAAGCACTCAATCTTTGTATATACGCATTCTATTTGGCAGAATTTTTGGAATACGCAAGTAACAAACAAACTTTTCTGTGTTAAACCTCTCATTCGGAACTGGAGTAATATCTCATACAAACGTGCTGACGTTATTTTATCCAGATTTCGAATCGGTCATACTCGTTTGACACATAGTTATATTTTATTTAAGGAACCTGCACCTCTATGTTCGAGCTGTAAAATAGTTTTAACTGTATATCATATCTTAATTGAATTTTAACCATCTTCATCTTACGTTTTTCCACAACACTGTCTTAAATTTATTGGACTTGATTGGGGAAATACCTCATCCAAATCTCTTTGCTTTCTTAAGGACTATCAGAATTTTGCACTGCTTATAATGCATTCTCTTTACTCCAAATTAAATTTTAAGTAAGATTCAAATTTACAGTTTTTTACTGCAAGAAACTTGTTTCGCCAATTTTATAATGGATATTTTATTCTGATCTGATAGAATTTTAAACTTTCGTTCGGCACAGTATGTCCTTTTTGGATTTTGCGCCAGAAAAAAGACAATCACTCACTCACTCTTCATTATTTAATGAGGAATAAATATATCAGTCATAAAGAAGACAACCTATTTGAAAATATAGAGTGCAAATAGTTTATTTACTCAAAATGAACAAATAATATCTAAAATATTTACTGTATTTTTCCATGCTTTAAATATATATTTATTGAAACAATAAGAAATAGACTTCTGAATTTCAATGATATTTGAGTGAAATTAACATTTAAAAGTTATTGTGTAGGTGATCTTTAAAAAATGAAATTCTCTAAAAATTCCCCTGCTCTCGAACGATATCTGTATTTAATGCATATTTTTCCTAATTTCATTGACATTAAGTTTATATACTATTGCAAAATATATATAGTTAAAAATCTAATTTTTTTTTAAATAAAATATATAAGGATTATTTGTTATTTACAATGCTGTTATATACTTAATGCCTCTTATAAAAGACACTATCAACTTGTTATATCTAAGAACATATAAAAATATGTAAAAAAAATATTAAAAAAAATATTATATTAAAAAAAATAATTGTAATAGTAAAACACATTAGAGGGATATATTGTTTACTAATTTAATTTAAAGTTAAACGAAAATCTTATTACTTGAAACCGAAAATCTGGATCAAATGTCCTACATTTTACTGATTGTTTTAGTTTTGTTTAATGTATTATCTCTTTTAGAGGGTTTTCTGTTGAAATGGAAGAGTGCTTTTGTTTGTAGTAAAAGAAGTTCGTTCTCCTATTAATCTAAATTAACTTTTAACTATAATTTTAACACTCCGTTGGGTATGCGTGATCTCTCAGATGCAAGACTTGTAAAATCTTTGGTTTTCTACCGAAAATAGGAATTTATGACCTTAACCTTCACAGTATCTGCCCTTCTGGTCACCTACTACTCAGGAATGCAGTTGGCCTTGAGTGTGAAGGAGAAAAGATTACATTTTTTGGAGTTTATTCGAAACTCTGCATTTGTCAGATGCACGCGCCCGACTATGGTTGTTCTTACGATGAGTTCGAAGCGATACTTAGATTTGAATAATCCACAAGATTTAGAAATTACACAGAAAATTTTATTTAGTGATGGAGACGAAGAATTAAATGAAGAAGACTTAGACGAAACTGAGGATGAAGAAGATATGTTTGTAAAGTGTGAGCTTCCTTCACTGAAATTGATTTTAGTGTTTCAGAAACTGAAGATGATTTTGATTCTGAAGGTGATAATTTTATCGGTAAAGATAAATCAACAAGATGCGCAGAATCAATGGGTTTTAAAAATGTTAAACGAAGGGCACATAATATTATAACTAAATTACCTGGCTTAATAGGTCCTGCAAAAAATGTAAGAACTACATACCATTCATGGAACTGTTTTTTTACATATGAAATACTCAACATAATTGTCATTAATATGAATAAGTTTATTTGTTCAGTTAGAGGTAACTTTAGTTGAGAAAGAGTCTCACGAGACACAGAATTAAAATTAAAGCTTTCATTGGTCTGCTATATTTAGCAGCACAATTCTTCTAAAATTTGTCTTTTACAAAGTAAAAGACAAATTTTAGAAGAATTGTGGTCTACAGAAGGAATGGGAGTAGAAATGTTTAGGACAGTAATGTCCATAAAGCTTTTTAAATTTTTGCTTCGATGCTGCAGATTTGATAACAAAGAAACAAGAGATGAGAGGTAGAAATTAGACAAAGAAGCCCCAGTAAGGGAGATTTTTGAAATATTTGTCAAAAACTGTAAAAGGAATTATTGCATGGAGTAAAACGTAACTATTGAAGAAAAGTTAGAAGGCTTTAGAAGAAAGTGCCCTTTCTGTCAGTATGTACCGATAAAGCCCTGTAAATATGGAATAAAAATATTTGCCATGGTTGATGCAAAAGTTTTATATACGTCAAATTTAGAAATGTATGTCGGAAAACAACCAGAAGGTCTATATAATGTAAGCAATGCAGCTTCAGATGTCGTTCTTAGGGTAGAAAGACCAATTTTCAACAGCATGAGAAACATTGCAGCTAATAATTGGTTCACATTGATTGACTTAATAAAAAAATTGAAAGAGAAAAGCTTTCATACATAGATACTGTAAGAAAAAATAGGAAAGAAATACCTCCTAACTTTGTAAAAACAAAAGGGCGAGAAGTTCATTCAAGTCTTTTCGGCTTTTCTGAAACTTACACTTTGGTGTCATACATCTCAAAGAATAAATAAAATGTTCTACTTGCATCGAGTATGCATATGGATGACTCCATTGATTGTGAAACGGCAGACGAAAGAAAACCCGAAATAATTACTTTTTATAATGACACAAAGTTTGAGTGGATGCTTTTGATAAAATATATGGGACATATAATTATACCCATAACACCAGAAGATGGCCAATGGTCATTTTTTATTCTATGCTGAATATTTCAGCAATCAATGGACAAGTGGTTTTTTAGGCAATCAAAATTTAGTAAAAAACACAAGAGAGTATTTAAGGGGATTAGTGAAACAGCTAACAAATGAAGAAATCACTAGACGCCTCACAAAAACTAATTTATCAAGAAATTAACAGAGGAAGCTGGAAAATTACAAACCGTCTCCAGAACATAGAAATGCAGTAAAATCTTCAGACGTTCTTAATAAAAGAAAATGGGGTTCTACATGCTACGGAGTCGAGAAAAGCAGAATGACACAATATTCTTGCACAAAATGTAACAAATATTTTTGTTTGGAACATGATGTATAAAAAATGCTCTGAAGAACAGCCTCCATTAGATATGATTCTGATGAATAAATAAATGTGTATTTCATTTTTTTTACAAAATTTTCTGTATTTGTATGTTTTTTATTTTGTAACTGTATTATTTTGTATTCAATAAACTTTGCAATTTGCATTTCATTAAAAATAAAAAAGTAAAAAGCAAGAAAGAAACAAAAAAAAGTTCCAGTAAGATTCTGGAACTAAAAAGAAAAAGAAGGAACACTGTTAAAATCATGTAAAACATTTTGTATTACTAAAATGCTATATGCATCTCTCAAATGCAATTTGCCTGATGGAGTGTTAAAGTAATTCAACTATGGTGATAAGAAATTTTCTCTGTAATGGAGTACAACTATTTTGGATAAATTTAAAAATTCATTTTCTCTGCTTTTTCATGGAAATTATGAAAATCTATAATCATACTTAATTTGTGTCTGAAATGTGTTTTTTAAATCAGAAAAATATTAAAAGTAGTAATTTTTTTATTTATTATTATCAAGGAAAAATACATGTGGAAATACACAACAAATATTTTAACTGGATAGTGCTATTTAGTTAGTTTTGAAAGCAAGACTGAGATATAAAAACTGAGTAATATGTGTATTAAAGACATGATTTCATAGATTTTATTGCAGTTTAATTTTGAAATGTCACAGTTGTTTCATTCCTAAATAAAAATTTTATGCTATAACTGGCTGTTTTGTACACATTTGTATTAGAGAATGAAAAAATTTTATGATTTTAAAATTTTAAATGGTAGTGAGTGGTTATTTTTTGTTGAAAATTTGGTTAGGACAAATCAGTATAAAATTTTACTAAAACAAAGCTTAATTGAAAAATCTCATATTTAATCTCAATTTACTCTCGTTAACCTTGAAAATTTGATTAGCTAATGTAGTTATATTTCGATTAATATTTTAATAGTAGTTCATGAAAAACTTATAATTAAAATTTTTATATTTCTTAAATTAAGATAATCAAGTTTTACTTGAGAAAATTATGTAAGCTTGATTTAACAAATAATTTTAAATGTGCTATAGTTTTAAAAAATTAAAAATTTTTTTGAATGTTAATTGTGAATATTTTAAAACAAAATTTGATTTGAAGATATTTAATCTGATGGTTCACCAAATAGTTTTTTTTCCCCCTTCCATAGAACTAATTTAAAATTACTTACTGAATATTTGTTCATCAGTCATAAAGTCAACCTTAAATCAAACTTTAATAGCTCTGAAATTTTTATATGCTTATGCATACTGAGAATTTTACCTCAAAATGAAAAAAAAAATTTTATATGTTCTAATAAAAGTGCTCTGATGTATTTCATTTGTTATGTTATTTTTAAATATCTTTCTGACCCACTATACTTATAAAAATGTTTAGTTATCTTTGTTGAGTTCATGCTTTACTTCAAATAAAATTTAACATTACAAAGAATAAATTTATAACTTATAGCATCATTTTCTATTTGCCAAGTAAATCTTTAGTGACCACAATTTATTTATTTATTTATTTTTTTTATCAAAATTCCGATTTTAAGTGCATTGCATTTGTTAAGTGAATCTAAAATTCTTCTGAAATTAATTTCATTTTTTTTTCTTTTAGCTTATCTAATACAAGATGGGGGATGAAAATGATTTTTTAAAACTTTCTATTGAAGACCGATGTCAGCACAAATTGTGGAAAGCTAGGTTGAGTGGCTATGAAGAAGCATTAAAACTATTTCAAATAGAAGAGGAAAAAAGTGCAGAATTTTCTAAGTATCAAGGACTTTTAAAGAAACTTGTTACTGATAGTAATGCAATTGCTCAAGAAAAAGGATTAGCTGCTGTTCTAGCATTTGTAACAAATGCTGCTTGTGCTCCTAGAACGGTTGGAGATGTTATGAGTGGCCTTGTAACAAAATGTTATTCATCCCCTAGAAACAAGACGAAAGAGTTGGCATTGGAGATTACTTTAATGTATATTGAAATAGAGAAACAGGATGTAGTCTTAGAAGAATTAATCAAAGGGCTTGAAAGTAAATCTCCAAAAGTAGTTGCTACTTGTATAATAGCTTTGCGTGAAGCTCTTCATTCATTTGGATCCAAAGTAATATCTATAAAATCTCTTGTTAAAGTTTTGCTAAAATTACTTGAAGATAGGGATCCAAGTGTTAGAGAAGAATCAAAGCAATTGTGTGTAGAAATCTACAGGTGGGTTGGAGATGCTATCAAACCTCAGTTACAATCATTAAAACCAGTTACATTAACTGAGCTAGAGACTGAGTTCCAAAAAATTTCTGGAGAAATACCAGCTCCTACTCGTTATTTAAGATCTCAAATGGTCAAAATGGCTGAATGTAAAGATAGTGATAATGGTGAGGTACCTCAACAAGTTCAGGCTCCACCACAAGTTGATCCTTTTGACTTGATGACTTCTGTTGATGTGCTTTCAAAGTTGCCGAAGAACTTTTATGAACAGTGTGAAGCAAAAAAATGGCAAGAACGTAAAGAAGCTCTTGAAACTTTATTACAGCTAACTACTGATGTAAAATTAGAACAAGGAGACTATGGTGATCTTGTACGAGTTTTGAAAAAATTTATTGGTAAAGATTCAAATATATTAGTTGTTACGTTAGCTACTAAATGCCTGACAAACCTTGTATTAGGTTTACGAAAAAAATTTCAACCTTATGCTTCTGCTTGCATTCCAACTATATTTGAAAAATTTAAAGAAAAAAAGCAAAATGTTGTTACTGCTCTCCGAGAAGCTATTGATGCTCTTTATAACATTACATCTTTTGAGTCTATGTTAGAAGACATTCAGTCTGCATTAGAAAATAAAAATCCACAAGTTAAAGCTGAAACTTGTGCTTTTTTGACAAGAACTTTTTCTTCATGTACTTCAGCACAATTAAATAAAAAGTTATTGAAAATATTCACTGCATGTTTATTGAAGACTTTAAATGATACAGATGGTATAGTGAGAGAAAATTCAGCAGAAGCTTTAGGCACCGCTTTAAAAGTAGTGGGTGAACGTGTTATGACCCCATTTTTGCAAGAGGTTGATGCAATTAAAATGGCAAAAATAAAAGATTTCTGTGATAAAGCAAATGTAATTGCGAAACCACAGGTAAATGAGGATGTGAAACCTGTATCAGCACCAGTGAAATCTGCTCCAGTTAAACCAGAAGAAACTGTGAAACCAGCAATTGGAATTAAAAAACCTGCATCAGCTGGTGTGGTAAAAAGTAAGCCTAATTCTGCAGTTCCACGATCAGCTGCAGCAGTTCGCTCTGGAAGCAATAAAAAAGCAAGTGGTGATGTTACTGAACCTGAATTTAAAGAACAGGAACTTACTGATGAAGATGTTTTAACTCAAGTATCAGATATCTTACCAGAAGAAATTATTGGCAATTTAAGTAGTTCTAACTGGAAGGATCGATTGGCAGCTGCTGAAAAATTCTTTGAAGTAGTACAACATTTAGAAAAAGGTTCAATTCCTGCACAAGCTCTTATTAAACTTTTAGCCAAGAAACCTGGTTTCAAAGAAAATAATTTTCAAATTCTGAAACTACGTTTTGAAATTTTAACATACATTGCTGAAAATGCACAAATTTCTCAAATTGCTGTTGACAACTGCATATCTGATGTAGTAGATAAAATAGGAGATGCTAAAACAGGAATGTATGCTGGATTAGCCTTGACTGCCTTAGCTGGAGCTACTAGTTTAGAATACATCAGTCTTGAAATTTTAAATATTGCTTTCAATCAAAAAAATCCTAAAAATCAATCTGAAGCTTTAATCTGGCTTTCTAATTCAATAAAGCAATTTGGTCTAAAAATACAAATGAAAGAAACAATTGAACACATGAAAAAAGCTTTTACTTCAACAAATCCAGGAGTTAGAAATGCTGCTTTGACTTTAGTAGGAACAATGTACATGTATGTTGGGAAACCACTTCGATCATTTTTTGAAAATGAAAAACCAGCATTGTTACAGCAAATTGATGCCGAATTTGATAAAATGAATGATACTAGGCCTCCAACTCCTGTGAAAGGTAAATCTGTCAAAACTGATGGAGTAGGTGACACTGCTGAAACAGGGAAATCTGGTGGTCATGTTAATCTTTCAGATTTGTTGCCTAGAGTTGATATTAGTAATCAAATAACACCCCAATTGCTCTCTGATCTTGCAGATAAAGATTGGCATTTAAGAAGTGATGCATTGCAAAAACTTTCAACAATTATTACAGAGGCTAAATTTATAACTCCAAATTTAGGGGATTTACCAAATGCTTTAAAATTACGTATGACTGACACTAATAAAAAATTAGCTGTTCAAGCTCTAAGCATTTGTCAAATGCTAGGAACATCCTTAGGAGTTCAAACTTCTAAGCAAATAAGAAATTTTGTACCAGGAATACTTATTTGTATGGGAGATAGCAAAGCTCATGTTAGAACTGCTGCTGTGCAATGTTTAAATTCTTGGATGGACCAGTGTCCTCTTTCTAATTTATTTGAAGGAGAAATGGTAGTTGATGTTCTGCGAGCTGATAACCCTTTTTTAAGAACAGAATTGTTTGGATGGCTGACTGAAAAATTACCTACTGTTACTTCCTTACCAACTGCTGATCTCAGTCTTTGTGTTCCAATTTTATTGGGTTGTTTAGAAGATCGTAATCCAGATGTTAGAAAAAAAGCATCCGAATGTCTTTTGCCTTTTATGGTTCATGTTGGTTATGAGTCAATGGCTAGGGCAGCATCTAAATTAAAACCAGCATCAAAAACAACAGTTGTATCTCAGTTAGAAAAAGTACGTCAAACATTACCAACAAAGCCAAACACTAAAGCAAAGTCCAAACAAATAGCTACTCCTAATGAACGATTATCACCTCCTCAAGTCGGAAATGAAGAAAGCAAAAATAAAATGAAGCGTAGTTCTTCCAAATCTAAACTAAGCTTGAAACCTCCATCTACAGTATCTAAAGGTAAAAAGGAAGAGGAGATAGACACAGCTCCATCTTTAGTAGCAAACAATATGAAGGAACAAAGACTAGCTGATGAAAAAGCACTAAAAGTTTTAAAATGGAATTTTACCAATCCAAGAGAAGAATTTTATATTCAATTGAAAGAACAAATGACAAATGCAAATTGGAGTAGAACATTAATTTCCCATTGCTTTCACAATGACTTTAAATTTCACATTAAAGCAATTGATTTATTGATTGAATCATTAAAAAACAATATTGAAGCTTCTGCTGCTAACTTGGATTTAATTTTAAAATGGTTAGCATTGCGATTTTTTGATACCAATCCTAGTGTCTTGATTAAAAGCTTGGAGTACTTGCAACTTCTATTTCAAGGTCTATATGGCATTAAATATCATTTGCTGGAACCTGAGGCAGCTTCTTTTGTACCCTATTTGGTAATGAAAATTGGCGATCCAAAAGACACTGTACGTAAAGGAGTAAGGGAAATAATAAAAATCATAACTAAAATATATCCTTACAGCAAGGTATTTTCTTACATAATGCAAGGATTGAGCTCGAAAAATGCTCGACAGCGATCTGAGTGCCTTGAAGAATTGGGGTCCATGATTGAAATGTATGGTTTATTTGTATGCCAGCCAACACCAGCTGTTGCATTGAAAGAAATTGCCAGGCAGATATCAGATAGAGATAATAGCGTTAGAAATGCTGCATTGAATTGTGTTGTTCAAGCTCATTTCCTTGATGCAGAAAAGGTGAAGAAATATGTAGGAAATCTATCTGATAAAGATATGAGTTTACTTGATGAGAGAATTAAACGCAGTAGTAAAACAAGACCCAGTAGACCTGTTGATACTGATATTCCTCCATCAACACCAAAAGTAAGTCCACCTACACATCTAAATACAAGCAGAAATTTTGTTGAAGATGAACCAAAGTTATCTCAGTCATCAGCTTCTGTATCTGGTCCACTAAGATTAGATACTGAAGATATAGAACAAATGTTTAAACATAGAGAATCTACCACAAAAGTGCCGGGTCTTGTGCATGTTAATGCAGATGAAATTTTGAATTTACCTGATATACAGTTGCCTCGAACAAGACTAAGACCACCAGCTACTTCTTTAAAATTACTAAACAATTCCGCTGAAATAGATACTGCTGTTAATCTTGTAATGGCACAATTAACTGCTCAAGAAATTCCAGTTGTAGTTCAAGCTTTTGCCCAAATTGAAGAGGTATTGAAACAAAATGATCAAGCTATTAAAGTATTAGGATCTAGAGTTGATCAGCTACTTGTAATGGGTGCAATGCAATATCGTTATGCTCATAATAAACACATGGCTGATGAAAATATTTGCAAAGCTGATGTTATTTCATTGTATAGATGTGTAACAATAGCATTAGTAACATTATTTGATAATCCTGTTCTTGCTAAAAAAGCAAGCAGAGATGTATTAAGAGACTTGATTCCACATCTTATTACTGTCATGCTTGATGATCGCCTGGAAGATCTACAAGAAGGTGCCCCATTAGTAAAAGTTATAAATGTATTGATTATGCGTGTCCTTCAAAAATCCAACCCAACACATGTATTGAGTGCTTTAATAAAATTGTTGCACGACTGTGTTGGTAGCGTAAATGTATCTGATCGTTTTACTGATCTAGTAATGAAGTGCTTATGGAAAATGATTCGCATGATACCTCAAATCATTAATGAATTGAATATCGATAGGATCTTGCTAGATATTCATGTATTTTTGAAAGCATTTCCATCTTCCTCTTGGAAAGAACGTCAGTATGATACTCCCATAAGAACTATTAAAACAATCCTTTTCAAATTGGTTGAAATCAAGAATGATGATATAATGAAGCATTTGTCTCTAATAACTGATCGCCAAGAATCTGATCTTGTAAGCTATTTACATAAACTTCTTGCTCGAACGAAAGTTGATAATCGTAAATCAAAAAATAAAAACACCTCGGATGATAATGTTTTAGCTAATAATAATCACAAACGAAATAGAGCATCCCCACTAAAGCTTTCTAAATCAACTCATGAAGCTCTGACTGAAATATTTAAAAAGATTGGTTGCAAAGAGCAAACAAAAGAAGGTCTTGCTGAGTTATACGAGTTTACGCAAAAACATCCAGAAGCTGATATAGAACCTTATTTGAAAACATCTTCCGATTTTTTTCAAAATTATATACGCCAAGGTATTCAGAATTTAGAAAAGGAAAAAGGTTCTATCAAAAGTAAAAATGACCCATTTGTCACATCTGGTGAAGCTGAAGGTACAACAGTTTGGAACTCCAATCTTTCCAATAAAAATATTTCTTTCAATAAAGATAAAAATAGTTCTCAAGTTTGGCAAGAAAAATTCCCTCCTGTTCCACCATGTACTGTTGACACAACTCCAATGGATTTAGTAGAATGGCTAAAAAGTGTTGTCGCTCGTTTAGGAATGGACACATCAAAATATGATGATCCTGCTTTCTTGGAAAAAATTGTTGGAAATGGTAATGAGGGAGCCATGTCTGAAGAAGAGATTGCTAGAATTCATACTGATATTGAAAGATATAAAAAAATATTAGCAGAATTGCGAAATTCTGTGTAAATGCTTGTTTCAAAGCTAAATTTAGGTATTGTAAGAGAAATATAAACCCTTAACCTCTTAGTTTGTAATAGTATTTTAAATTAATTTAACATTCTGAATTTAAAACTCACTTATTTTTTTCTTTCAACTTGTATGAAGGAATTAAGTGAAAATTATTGATTGTGTGTAAAAATTATTTCAAGGTATAATTATTTTTCTGAATTTATGGGGCAAAAATATCTGTAATTAGATATATGTGTAAATATTTTCCCTTGTATTTATTGTGATATAAGAATTTAATAGCTTACCTTAGAATATAGTGTTTTAAATGCCTCGCATGTATTTTATACAGTAGTCTTTAAACATTTTTTTGTAATCATTTACAATAATCCTCTTATTTTAGCTGGTGAAACTTTAAAGTTTTGCACTTCTAAAATGTGCTTAGAAACTTAATTTTACCTTATTAATAAATTAAGTTTCATTTTTAGAAAATGAGGAAAAAGTCCTTTATTTGACTGTTACATTGTAAACTGAAAAGTTTGAATTAAACATTTTGAAAATTAATTAAAATTTTAAAAAGATTTAATGTGTATAAGCAAATAGAATGAAACTATTTCTCTAGTAGAAATATTTGTCACAATTTATAACAATATGATTTTTAATATTAATATTAAAAGTTGATATTAATTTGATAATAGTGATCAATTTCTCTGGCCTTTTTCTTAAAAGAGACTGTAAATAATGTTGATATCTAGCTGATCAGTAAATATGTCAAACCCTTTTTCTTAAATTGGAATTTTTATTTGTGAGCTTATCTTGTGATAACTGTGTTTGGTCTCATTTTTATTTCATATTGTGTTACTGCATGTTTCATTTTTTTGTAACATTCTTTGACTTTATTTTATAATTTTCTGTTGTGTATAAGGATTAAGTATTAATAAATACTACTTATAATAAAATTTATTCCACCTGATTGTTTTTTATTTTTAGAATACACAAACTTGTCTTGATTAATTAAGTGTTCTTTATTTTACATATTAGTGTATTAAATTTGAACCCCCCTGTTTATCTGCTTAAATCTTAATATAAATATCTAATTTATAGAAAAAAATATGATTTTTATCACAAATTAAGGGACTTCATAACAAATTTTATGCTATGATTACCAAAATGAAATTTAAATTATTTCATTAATAAGTGTAATTTCTGTAGCAAAATCCTCCCCCTCCCCCCAAGATAAATGTAACTAGTGGGCATATATGAGATCAAAGAGATCCACTGTTCAATTTCTTGTATTTTATGAAGAGCTTATATATAATACCATCGCTACAATCCATATTGAACTATGCTTTGAAATATAATTATTAGGCAAGCAATCTGTACTCTACCTTACTTTTTCCAATTTCTTTTCCTTTCTTTCATTTTTTTTTCACTTTTATCTATATATTTTTTCCAGTTTATTTTGTCTCCTGCAAAAACTTAAAAAAATCTTTTATATATTTATTTTCACTTTGTGTTTCAGCAATTGGATCTAATTGCACATTTTCAAACAATACTTAAATATAGCTGGGAAAGATACAATAATTATTTGAAAAATTTATGGAAGAATCAAATGCAGTAATAATTATATCTAATGAAAATCTGGCCACGTTTTTAAAATTTGGGGTAAAATTAATTAAAGTTTTCTAAGGAAATTTTGTGTGATTTCGATTAGTCAATACATTTAATGATACATGCGCACCCTTTTTATAACGCTCATAGAAAAATGTTTTTAATGGGATCCTGATCCTTGGACTCTCGTATTTGCCCTCTGCTGTTACGTAACTTCCGTTCTTTCCATACAATCACCTCATTTATAGATGTATATTTTTTCATGTGCTTCCAAATGATTTATCACTCAAAAACAAAGTCCTTGTAATTACACATTTTAAAAAAACGACCAAGTGTAAATTTAGCTTTTACTGATTTATGGAATTCTGTGACAATACCAATATAACTTTTAAAGTATGTTTATTTTATTGCTGGAATTGTAATTTTCAAAAGATTTTTATCAAGATTACAAGCAAGAAATAATTTAAATTTAGTGGTTTGTAACTAGCAATGATAATATACTCTTATAATCTTGTTAGACTTAAAGAAATTTGTTATCAGAGTATATTAAAAATTAGGGGAATGATTTTAAGTGTTACTGAAGTAATCTTGATAAAATTTGGGAATAGTAAGGGGGAGGGAATAAACTTTTAACTCCAGTGCAATTTCTTTCAAAAGATAATTTGCCATTATATTTTTGGCAATTTTTTAGATATGAAATATAATTTTATATTTTCTTTTTAATAAGATTTTTAATAAAAGAAATTATTTACATAAAAACTATATATGCACAATTTGATATACCCTATTCAGGGAGCGCACTGTTCCCAAATTTTCTTAAATTCTTTATTTTAACTTATAATAATGTAAATTCCTTAAAGCAAGACTTTTTTAAATATATCGAATGAGGTTATTTTAAAAATTTTTATATTTTCCCTACTATTGCAGCAATTGTTAGTTTTCAGTGTCATGACAGCTGATAACAAACGATTTATAAGTCATGGGTATCATTAGAAATTTTCTGTCAATTTTGTTTAAGTGTAAAATTTTTCAGCATACAATAAAAGCAATCGATGTAATTAAAACAATTTCTTACCATGTTGATTAATTTGAAAAACAGAGCAATTTTATAATGAACATAAACAGTGCGATATTATAATTGCACAAAACCATCTGATAGCATCATAAGATGCAGCAGAGTATGTTATATCCATCGTGTGATTTCAGATGAAACTACTATTCCATTCATTACCTATTAATAAACCCATAAAGTTATCACCTAATAATTGCGTTGCCTGTATACCTATAACAAATATAAATAAATACATATAATGAGGCATGATAGTATTAATTTTCTCAATATTAAACTGATAGGTGGAATGGGAAATTAGGTAACTCTTAAAACTTTCGCTATTCAAATTAAAACCTAAATTTGAAAGGAATAAAAACAATTTTCAATCTCTTTGAAAATTGTTCATTTTTGAAAAGCTCATAAATTACCAAGGCTCGCCAAAAAATATAAAAAACTTATATTCTGTTAAATTGCATGTGAAGCATTTTTTTTAATTTAAAAAAAAATGATCTTTATCTTTACAATAAACATTTTACTTTTTATCCCTTACAGCAATGATAAGAGAGATCCATAATAAAGGCAATATTGTTATAAATGATTAACATTAATAACTTTTTTTCTAATGACAATACAAAAGGAAATTACAGATGACTTAAAATATAAAAATTGATCCATGGCATTGTCTTAAAAGTTCTCTTTAGCGCTCCAATCTTCTTTCAATACAACGTCGTCCCAGGATAGCCATGAAGTGACTAGCTATGATGCAGTTGGGTTTGTATCTTTGGGGTTCAACTACATTGCAAAAAGTTTTTCTTTTTTCCCCTGTCAAAAATCCTTAAATGAGGAGTTGTTGCAGTCGTGACCCTCAAGAGAACAATAGTTTCACGACATAGACTATTAAGAATGGCCAGAAAAATCATCGACCTTTTTCCGTTTTGACTGTAAATGGTTAAATAGTTGCATTTAAAAATTTTTAGACATAATTTTAAAATACAATTTAATAGAGGGTGATGCTATATAATAAAACATTGTGTGACTGAAGCAATCTTGATTCTCTTCTGGCAAGGATATCGGTATGTTCCTTCCTATTTACTCCACAAAGATCAAGAATCCATTGAAATACAAGCTTCTTGAAAGAGCCAACTTTCGCTAACAGTCCAGACATTATTGGATTTCCACAGATAAATGAGGACCAGTTGAGCCACTGGTCTGTTTACCAATCAGAGGACAAAACCACTTATATAAAGTTATTTTGAGGACCTCCACCCGTCGAAAGCTGTTCTGCATTTTCCCGGAGACGTAAAAGAAAAAAAAAAAAAGCTTGATAAAACACCTGCCCTATTTGTCAAGTATTCATTAAATATGGTGCCATCTGTTAAATAGGGAGATATATAGCCACTCATGTCATTTGCTTCAAGGGTGCAACAATTCACATATGCAGAGGTATCTTTTTTTCACTACAAATTAAACCCAAGATTCAAATTTACTTATGTCTCTATTACTTGCAAAGGATTTATTGGCCCCACAATTTCTTGTATAGTGTCAGAAATTTTATATTCCTTTCGAATAACTTAAATAGCCCGAATGAATTCATTTTGGATTTTCAAATTTCTAGTATTATATTATTCTACCTATTCTATACAACTGTTCATCAAAAAAGGATAAACTATTCTAATAAATTTCCCTCATATAGATTTTTATTTAATATTTATAGACTAGATTTAATATCATTAATATATTTATTATTTGTCAATTGTAACATAGCATCAATCGGTGTCGATTTAACAGCTCCAATTATGAGCCCCAGTGATTAATTTTCAACTTCTTTCTATAGGCAATATTTAAAACTCATCAATTATCATATTTCCCCATGTGGCTCGCCAGATATTGATTTAAAAATTATGCCATTTAAACACTAACTTGATATTGATTCTATGTGTGAATTCTAGTTTAATTTGTTGTCAAAGGCCACTCTTAAATAGTTTATTTGTGTGAGTAAGTGCTACATTTCTATGAGTTCAAGACAAATCATCAATGAAAAATCCCAAATTTACGATCATGTTACTTTAGGTACCCATACTGAAAACATTTCAAGTGCATTTTTTGAAAATTTTGGTACGCTTTTTGCTTTGGGCTTTAGTTCAAATGACAAGATCATCGAAAAGTAGCAGACAATGGATATCGTCTATATTCTTTAAATCAGAAATTAAGTAATTGATATATTTTTATTAGCAAATTAGAAGACTATTGTAGCCAAAACAAGCATTAGAACAAAAGTTACATAAATTCACAGATTGCAAAACTGAAACCAAAGTAAATCTATAAATCTTTCCTCTTATGTCGAGCTCTCCAATATATTTTTTTTCGTGTCCGGGGATAGGTACCGGACAATGGCTCAAATTTCCTCTCGTGTGTTGTACCTTATTTATCAATATACATCAAAAAAGACTTGACAATATTTTTTAAACGCTATAAATGCTTAGACAGACAATCGTAGGAAGTAGCTTGGTAAAAAAATGGCATTAACTGCAGAAAATGATAAAATGGATCTGATCCTTCCTTTGGCCAAAGTAGAATATTTGTAATTTCATTGATACATTTTTGTCTTTGTTTGCCTCTTTCGTTTTTCCAACAATCCTCTCTAAACGAATTTTTTAATAATCGTTTGGCGATATAAAAAGGAATTGGCTTATCTACTATTTGTACAAGTTTGGTTGTTTTCTTTGCCAGAGAATCATTGTTTCATTTCTTTGAAGTCCACAGTGTGCTGGTATCCACTACAATGTAGCCTCTTCATATTTTTCAATTGAATAATTGAGGCTCAGACAAATATGTAAAATATTGGCTTGACACAGAAACTTCAGATGACGCAACGGTCAGGAGGAAATCTGACAGCATAACAGCTCATAAAAAACTTTCAAACTATGACAGCGGTTTGAATAGCTGGGATCTCAGAATCAAAACTGTTTTATACCATCCGACAGAAGTGAAGAATGTGAAGAGCCTAAAAAAATGCAAGCACCAGGATTAATACAGTAAGTCTACATGAAACCTTCTATGCGAACACGTGTAGCCTCCAAGGTACACAGCTTTTTTATTTAAGACATCTGTTTCTTTTTTTGGTACTTCACTTGATAGATTTATTCTTACCATATACTTCCTACATTCAATTGGATTTTGTAATTTGATAAGATTTAAATCCTTAATATAATATTAAATAATGCACAACTGTTAACTGCCCAGAGTGGAAGTTCAGATTGCAAATTATAAAAGCTAAAATATAAATTTCCATATCTGACCCTGTGCAAATGGGATGGCTTTAAATGATTTTATCCATTTAAACGTCTTCCCAAATTTCAATGCCAAATAGTTTTTATTAGTTTTTGTTCCATATCAAATCGTATGCGTCCTTAAAACTAATATAAACTGCTGTCAAGATATTGCACTGGTCCAATGCATTGTTAACATTCCAGTTTAAAGTAACCTGATCTCTTTGAATGGATTTCTTCGGAAACAATCTAGTTTCTGACAGATAAGTTACTGTCTCCCAGATGGCAGTTTTTTTTTGGATATATTTATGTAATTGGGCTATATACTTCATTTTCTTCAAGACTGGTTTAATCATAGCTCTCTTGAACTGGGCTAGCACTTATTAATATTGAATACACATAGAATAGTTTGTTTTGAGCCTCAAAAATTCTGCATATATGTAATCTCATTAGGAATTTCTTTACACTCAGACTCTGAAGTGCTAATTTTAATTCTTCTATTGTTAAACGAGTAATACCCTCAATTACATTGGAGTTATAAAATCCTTAACTCAGCTTCGCTACATGTTACACGTTTTATCTTTTAATTTGCCTTAATATCTTTCAGGCGAAAAGTCTCTCTGTGATTTTGCATAATTTAGGCAAAAAGAGTTTGCCACAGCTTTGAAGTTATTTTTTCCATTGAATGAGAATAGTTCTCTTTTAGGGGTATATCTTTTACCTTGAAGATTTGATAAAAATTTATACGTTCTCAAATTAATCTGCTTAAAATTAATGTTAGATATAAAACCAGAGAAAGCTTTACGTTTAGCTTTCAAGACAGCTTTCCCAAATACGCCACTTGTTTTCTCCAGAGGATTACATTTCATTAAACAATTTAGCTCTTCTAAAGCGATTTCTTGACAAATATCAAGTAAAAAAAAAGTAATAAAAATATCAATTATCGTATTGATCATATTGAATATATTCTAAAATCAAATGTATAACTAAAGACATTAAAAATATTGCATCATGAAGAAATGCAGATAACAAAATGTCCGAAACAAATATCAAGTGATTAAATTTTCAAAAAATCCATGCGAAATATTGAGGGAGCGAACATGCATCTCTTGCAATAATAACAGAATTCATACGCATGAGTATTGAGCCAAACAGATAGGATTTGTTCACATTGCATATGCAAAGGCACTGATACAAAATTGCAACGATCATCAATCATAATGATTTAGCACATGTAACGAGCAAGGAGATCAGCAATCTTTGACCAGATAGTTTTTATTCGTGAGAGATTTGGAAATTATTCTGGCCAGAGGGTAACAAGTCGGCATTTTTTTAAGATTTCATCGATAAGGAGGATCAACACAATACAATCCATCCTCAATAGTGTATTTTCTGGGGAAACCTTCATTTTTATAGGGCTCAAATGAAGATGCAATCAAATGAAAGAAGAAATATAACAGCTACAAGTCAAATAGTTAATAAGAACTGAAGCTAACAATCATGTTTACCATTTGCCACCACCCTAATTACTCCATGTGAAGGGCCAATATGCTATCGCTTCCACAATAACAATTTGTGTTTTCCACGGTGACACCAAACATGTTAAACGGACACCATAATGCTATAATCGAAAACCAGATTTGCTTGAAAACACATTAAACAATTGATGCTAACAGATTCTTCGTTGATAACATAATAGAATGCTCTCCGATGTGTGATGTAGAGTTAACAGCAGCTGAAAATAATCTCTGTTTTGACTGTCTACACAGATACAAACGTTGTTTAGTTGTTCAAGCATAATCTTGTTTGCTAAAACTAAATTTCTAAGCTCAGAATTCGTGATTTGATTATATAATCCAATGGAATATGTTCAATGCATCTTATGTCAGACAATTATTGAGTTTTTATTTTACAATTTCCATAAAATATTTATGTATAAAAGTCCATTTGTTTTCTTTCAATTTAAATTATTTCATTAATATTTGTTTTTGAATAGCTTTTTAAACACTTTTATAGCTAATTATTAATATGCTTTCAAAATATCAATATAAAATACTGAATTTGATCCAAAAATAGTTTTTGACGAAAATATCACCTTCAAGTTACTAATGGTATTTATAAATAATGGTAACAATCAAAATGTGAGGAATTTCTTATTTTCGATTAATTTAAGAATACTTATAAAATTTTTCAATGATCAATGTTCTACTTACTTTTATTTTATCAACCAAATATAACTGGGGGGAAAGCATTTATGTAATTAAATTTTATTCTTGCGAAATATTTTGGGGAACAATATCCAAGGAATTATCCAAAAATACAATGAATATCAAAAAGAAAGATAAAAATTTACAATATACAATTTAGTATTAACTTCACAAAATAATTTTTATCAGGATATTCTAATATGATAAACATAAATAAAATAATATACATATTTATTAAAGATTTGAAATTAAAAAATAACTTGAATATTTTTTTATAGAATAAATCTAATTTTGATGTTATGCTAAATTTTAAATATTTCATAATTATATGCGATTTTGTACATTAACTTTAATGACAGTTAACAATAACCCAATAGTCAAAATATGTGTGAAAATTCAACATTTTAAAAATTTAAAAATCACTTTGTTTTTACCATTATTTTCTATAGCACATTCCAAAAAAAAAATTATAATGAACGATTTTTTTATTATAAAAAAGCATTTTTTCTTTGATATCTATAACTATTCTAACTTTTCTAAGGTATTTTGTTATTCAGCATGATTTACTGTCTAAATTAATTATTAAACGCATGTTAACAATGTATTATAAATCAAATAGTTAAAAAAAAGACCACTTTTTTTATTAATTCAAAAAGTATTTACTCATTGTTGATACTAACGACATTTGAACAAGCCAAGCTCGTTATGCCTTGGCTATGTGAATTTAAGTCAATTGGGAACGTCTTTCGAAATTTTAATAAAAAATTGACTCTTAAAATTTATATACAATGCTTTAAATAAATTAAATTTCTTCTTTTATTGTAACATTAAATATTTTTAATTACAATTTTATATTTACAGCATAAATGAGAGCAATATAATTTGAATGCAGATACAACATTAAAAAACTCAATAATAAAATATAGGTTAGAAATATTTATTAAAATATTTTAACTTTTATTTACAAATATATTTAAAATATACAACTACATATTATTGGAATGTAAAACTATAATTCTATCAAAGTACAATAAATATATTTTTATTTAATTAAAGTTATTAGAAACTAAAAACTTAAAAGTATATTTCAAACTGTGCCCTTAAAGCAAAAATTTACAAATAATCTATCTCTATACAGAAACAATATTTTTTAAATTGTGATGATATAGAAAACATAAGGCACCAATGATTCAGGCTATTTAGGATCTGAGTTTACATATTAAAAATTGAGCATACCATATTAAAAGTTATTTTATTAAAATGTTAAAAAATATTTATTTTTATATTAAAAATAATAAAATTTTCTGGTCATAAACATAGTAAAGACATTTTTTTTTACTACACATAAAATTACAACACTTTAATTATAAGTGTAGCACTTAGAATTTATAAAAATTATAAATTATTACAAAATATGGCACTTTTAGATGCTTTTGAAACATAATGAAATATTCATTGTGACTTAGAAAATAAAAAAATTTTAAATTTCAAAGAATTTCTATGCTATGAAAAAATAAAAGCACAATAAACTTTGAAAACATAAACAAAGAATACACTTGATGCATTAAAACATGAAAATTTAAACTTAACCATCAAATAATGTAATTGCACTTCTGTTAACATTTTAATTGTACTTTATAAACAAAGTACAGTTATATTATAACAATATTAATGGAATGTCTATAAGCTTTCAGGTGAAAATATATATTAATTCAAGATTCGTAATCCAGTACATCCTTGACTTTTCATTTTCCATACTCCAACAGTGCAGTCACTACAAGAATAAGAAAGTTTCAATGAATGGAATGAAAATATTTTTTGAAAGGTTTACATGTTTATGTAATAAACATGTAAGTAAATTATAAGTAATTAAAAAGTGATAATATATATACAAGAACCAAGCTTCAAACTTTCACTAAATGGTGCAACCTAGAGCTGGTGGAAACAAAATCAATGGGGAAGGGAAATTGGAGAAGTAGAGTGACAGAATGTTTAGGAAGAAGTAACTACAAGGTGCTAACTGATTGACATAGGTGATCAGATTATTTCTCATCAATCTAGTGATTTTCATCAAAATGTCATCAGTAAATATTCATCAACGAAATTGTTTTAACAGATAATTAATAATCCATGAATGTGATTCTTGTCTGCTAACGCATAATTTGGCTTATATTAAAAGTAAACTTAATTTATTTCTTTTCAATTAAAATGTTTTTATTTTTATAAGCAAAGTGAAAAATGCTTATAATTTTAAATGATGGAGTTCAATTAAGATAATGGAAAATTTTAATTCCTGTAATAAATTAGCAATTTATTTTAATAAATTTCCTAATGAAGCTTTCTACTCTTGAAATTTAACAGGTCAATCTACTTATAAATAACCCAGTTAAAATTTGCGAACATCATTATAAACTGAATGTGAAATATTAAGAACTATTTTTATTAAATAATAAATAAGACATAACATATTATTCCTTTTAAGTAATAAAATTCTCTTTATGCAATATTTTCCCCCCTTTCCAAAAGCATAGTTATAATGGTTTAAGAAAACATTGTATTGTTTATTGGTAGAGAGTTTGGACAAGTGATACATACATTCATACGCACGCACATGCGCACACACTCACACACACATATATATTAAATTTAATATTATTGATGTAATCTTCAAATATAAGTGAATGTTAAATGAAAATTTACTATAGCAGTAATGAAAAAAATTAACCCTTTTAAATTAAGGAAAAATAAAAACTGATGATATTTTGCAATTCTAGCAAGGGAAAAGTAATTGATATATTTGAAAGTTCGTAGTGAAGCAATCTATTCAAAGAATTTCCAAGCTAATAAAACAAAGTAGTAATAAAGTAAACTTTAAATAGTCTTTATTTAGAAAAATGAAGCACTCTTTATTTAGAAGAATGAAGCTGAAAATTTCTATATGAAACTTACAAAATTAATAAATATTAATTCGATCATTAATTTATTATTACAATACAACTTGTATGACATAAAACTCATAACACTTCTTGTAGTCTTATTTTTATAATTATGTAACTGGAGTAGGCATAGAACTTGCCATCTTCTTTAATGAGAATGAGGACTTTCCCTACCAAATCACCAAACCTACAATTTAATTTCAAGAAAAATAGCAACTTTATATAAACGTTTAATATTTTTTTAAAAAAATTGAGAATTATTTCTTTTAAAAAATCATGCACTTTTTTTACAGAGTCATTATTTTGCAGCCCTTTTTGAAATGCGTAAAATGCCTTTCAATTTTGAGGAGGGGGGGGGGAGAACTTTGTAAATTGACTTTTAATCTTTTCATATTGCAATTCCAATGCTACAAAAAATACTTGTGATTATTCATTTCATTTTTTATTTTTAAAAGGCTAAAAATTGAACAATAATCGGAGGAGTATGCATTCTTGGCTTGCTATTATTTATATTTTTGCTTGCAGCAATAGAAATCTATACAATGAAGAAAGTAAATGTTTTATATAACTTTTTTTAGATATGCTGTTTGTGTACTTATAAGGATTATAATATTTTTTCAAATCGCCAATTCCTTTAAATAAACATTTCATTTAAATGAAATTGGTTTCCAATATATGGTTTGAAAACAATTGTAGGCACAATGGGAATTTTTAAAAATCTTGACATTAACAACAAGTATGCAAGGTCATCTTCAATATAACAAATTTAACTTTTGAGATGTAATTACATTAGATTTTTCAGAGAGGTATATTTTATACATTCTTTTACAGAATAGATCATTTAGCAAAGAATATGTTCAGAAATTTTTTTTGTTCAACCAATAATTCTCTAGCATAAAAATGTTTGTTTCCTAAGAATCGATACTATGCAGCAAATCAATTGAACAACATAAATATCAAACTCTCCACATTCCTTTAAAAATCAAGTTATCAGTCATATAAATTTAATTTTATATTTAAAAGTAAAAGATTTTTGAAAAATTATACACATATTATTGAAAAGTTATGAAAAAATTAATTGAAAATCTATTAAAATTGAAAAAGTAAATAAAATTTTCAGAAATTTTACTTGGAAAATCTAAAAAATGAAATAGAGAAAGGTTTTACAATGAAACATAGCTTTTAAAAATACTAATTTATGCAGATTAATATTATCTTACAACAACTAATGTAATCACAGAAATGAACTTACTTGGATGCAGTAAAAATTAGTGAACTATTTGAAGAAATACCATTTATGGAAGACTGATGACCTTTGATTTCTTCCAAAATTTTACATGTTTCAGTTGACCATAACTTCAGATATCCAGACTTACAACCACTAATCAGTTGATTTCTGCCTTGTAAAATATTTAAAGCACTTATATACTCATCATGAGCTCGAAATTCAACCTGAAAAATATCACAATTATATGGTTTGACTACAAAAATTATAATAAAAATATAAAATGAAGTTATTTGTGCACTTTTTAAATATTTAGAAATAATTTGTATTTGCCGTCTCTGTATATGGCATAGTTCAGGCCTGAAACTATGAATGGCCCTCTGGTGGCAAAATAATGTTTTTTTTTAATGCATGTCTTGAAGGAGAGGCTGAATGTGATGAGTGGCATCTTTCAACAGATATATATTGTGAATTAATTAATAAATTACGAAAAACAATCCCCCACTTTAATTAGTGATATCTTGTATTACATTTGGTTCATAGAGCTAGACACAATTTTGTAATTATATGGATTTTGAAAAGAAAATCATTAGTGGATCATAAGAAAACCATCATGTATCAAAGTGGATATAAAAGGCATTGTGAAAACAAGAGTCTTAAGTATGAGAAAACACACAATGAGCAAAATTAATGTCAGCAGCGACAGTGGATATGTCTTATCCTCCTTCTTCTAAATAGTGGGGGGGTAAAGAAATATTTCATTTATCATGCCTTTGTCTAGCTTAGTTTTGATTTGGTTTGTTCGTTGCTAAGTTGTCACATTTTGCATTGGAAGGCTAATTAGACCATAACCCTCAGTTTAAAGCGGGATCCAAACAAGTACAAAATTTCAAGCTCAAGGTAAAATTAGAACCTATGAACTATTGTACTAGAGGAAAGTGCGCTAGCCATTTGGCTACTAGCTCAGCTAGCTTAAAAAAGGATAAGTTAAAGAGTTTGTGTTTAAGGTTAGATATTGATGTTTCACCTTATGTAAAAAATATTGAGCATATAAGTGTAATTGTGAATAGTAAAATTTATAATAAAAAAAATCCTGATGCTATAAGAAATACAACTGTTGATATTGTGAAAAAAAAAAAGCATAAGTAAATAGAACAAAGTGAAAATAAAAGCATTTTAAATGAGCAAAAGTTAGAATTTGAAAAACTTTTGCTTTTGTATTTAGATAAAAAGTTGGATCTCATTTTAAATTTAAATATACAACTTTTGAGAGGAAATCAATTAGTAATGATATATCAAGTTTTAATTTAGAGAATTTATTTAAAAGCATAAAAACATCTCAGTTCCTAAAAATGCAGATTTTACTTCATTTTGTAATTCGCATGAAAAAAATATTCAAAATGAAAAGAGTAAGTGAGTAAATTGATAATAAAATTTTATTGAATAGTTTAGTTGATAGATTAGTTAATTTAAAGATTTATATCAGAGAACTAAGCAATTATCTTATGTTAAGAGTTTCAACCAATTTCACAAAAGCGCTTGAAGCAATTTAAAAGTGTGGTAAAATTGGCAACAGAAAATTATATGCAAGTTGCAGCAAAAGTAAGTTCGATTTTTTAACTAACTATTGATGCTCAAACTATTATATTCAGCTTCAGAAAGTGAAAGAATTTTCTAAATTGTGTGAGTTAATAATTCTGATCAAATGTTTAACAATTTTCCTTAATATGTAAAACAATATACAGGGAGAGTTTTTTTCCATACTGCATGAGTTAGGTAGAGAATGTGATTTGTTTTAGTCTTCCAAAACTAGAAGTAAAAGAGATTGTAATACAATTTCACATTTGGTGGTTAACAGTGATTAAAAGAAAGAGGGAAAAGTTATTTTAATAATCTTAATAAACATATTTCTAAAGCACTTTTATTGAATGTTAATTAAAAATATATTGTACCATAACCATCATTTATTACTTAAGTATGAACATTTACAAAAATTCCCTGTTAATGAGAATAGGTTTTGTGAAAAATCTTAATTTATGCTTTAAATACCTTTTACCTAATTGTCACATGCAAAAGAGTTTTGTGCAGAATTATTTTTTTAATAAGAAGCATAGTAAGTTATTGCATTTTCCATGAGTACATGTTCGATAGATAGAGAGTACTGAAAATTAAAGAAGGACCCTTAATGCTGAAGCAATGTCTTTTACCCAAATTCTAATATAACCAATGAAAATGTGTCATCATCAATCTCAGCTAGAAGTAAAATTCAAAATTAACTTTAAAAAACTGCATTAAGTATACTACCAAAATAAATTTGGTAGGTTAGTATCTGTTAAAGGATTACTTGATGCAGATAGTTACATATTATGACTAGAGAGTGTGTAAATTGGTTAGGACTGAAGGAGAAAAAATTAAGGATAGTTTCATGTTTGAATAATTTCTGAGGGACAGTTACTAATTTTGTTAAAGTTGAAATTTTAAATGTAGATTAGGGTTTTAAACAATTTGAGTTTTTTATTGTGAATCAAATTACTAATTTAACTCCAGGTAAATATTTTTAAGATAGAAAGACAGATTCCTTCTAATATAAATTTATAAGATAATTTTAGAGTATCCTAAAAAAATTTAATGTTTTCTAGGTGCTAAATATTTTTATCATTTGTTGAAGCCAAAAAGAATATATTTGCCAAATTCTTAAATTTTTTTAAAAAAATATTTTTGTTTTTCCAAAATAGTATTTTTGACAAGTAGTAGTGTTTCAGAATCAGCAAAAAATCCTTTGATTAATAATTTATTACGATTTAAATTAGCACACTGAGAAAATTTTGGGAATTAGAAAACACTGAAGTAGATTCCTAAATCTGATGAAGCAAAACAAAATCTTCTTCAGCTAACCAAATTGCTAAAGCAAGCTTTTGCAGTTAAAAGATTAAATTCAAATTACTTAATAAATAAGAGAGGATGGGACACATGAGAGATGTGTCATATGATCTAGAACCAGAGTTATCCAATTACGTAGCCCATCATGGTGTCCCAAGAAAATGTCTACAAAGCTCCAAATTGTCATGAATGCCTCTACTAAAACAACAAACGGAACTTTTTTAAATGGCTTGCAACTTAATAGGGGAATAGTCCAAAAGAACGTGATTTCAATTAATATGCAACTTTCGTAATTTGGAAAATATTGAGAAGATGTATCCTAAAACAGACATACACCCCACAAGCGAAGTTTCTTCAGGAGAGAGCTATGAGTTTTCAAATGCAAAAAATAAGACTTAAGGAGTCACTTAGAACTCTACTGATGATTGCTGCTTTAAAGTGAGCAAAACATCAGTTGTCCATACTAAATGAACAGTTTTATCTATAATTGCACTTTGAACCTTAGGAACTTCTTGGGATTGTGTTATCTATGTTTTTTTGCATGCATACTAATTTCCCTGAATCTAGTCTAATATTAGTAACATATGAAACTGATTTCACAACTTAATTACCCATACAATGAATAGTTGGTTAGCAATTCTCTAATAGATCTCTCTTAAGACAACAGATTTCACTATTATTTTGAGTTATTCTGTTCAGTCTTACAAAAAATTCGAATCAAGACAGCTGTTTCTAATGCGTGAATAATATTGTTTGCTGCTCTCCTGAATTACTAAATGATTTGAAGGAAAAGAAATTAATACATAAATATGCATATTAAATCATTTTGTTTAATTGTAAAATGCAGAATAAATTATCCAGGATAAAATACAGTTATATCTAATATAAATTTTTTTGGATTAAAGTATTTTTTCAAATCTGCTTTTCAATCTAAAATAACATTATCACTCAAAAAGATCCTCACCCAATCTGTGCAGACTTTCATTTTATAAACATAAACTTTGATCAAGATGTAAAATTTTTTTGATACATATATTTTTGAAATATTTTAAAAAACATTTTTTAAAGGCAGGATATTTTTAATGGAATTCTGAAAACTGATATTTAGCATAAAAAGGCACAACAAAAATTACAGTAAACATTAAAAAGAGCAAGGCTGTTTATTACACTAAAATAAACTGATTATATAGACTTCCAAATGTTGTACATATAATCCATAATTTACATACTAAAAGAAATTTCCTGAATTAGATCATGTATATAATGCAAGGAAGAGAGGAAGACCTAAACTTCAACACAAACATACAGTAGAGAAAGAGTATTTAATTATTGCCAGGTGAGGCATTTGTTTGCAAGTCAATTTATAAGGAAATATCAAGTTTAGAAGTCCTTGGTCCATCTGGACTGTTCATAATAAATGATGGGGATGATAACAAGTATTAATGATTCCATAACAATCACTCAGTATTTTGTAAGGAATAAAAAAGAAAATTTCAATTTTTTCTATGTACTCACATATTCTGTTTGTTTTGTTTCTAAATTCCACTTTCTTAACGATTTATCTCTAGAGCTGGAAAATAAAATATTATCAGTAAGAGCTAAGGCTTCTATTCCATCAGTGTGTTGCAATGAAAGACAGAATTTAGGTTGATGGATTCCATAATCATCTTCTCGGATTTCAAATATCTATAAATAGAAAAATATTGTCCTTTTTCATATACTATTTTAAATTCATATATGCACCAACTTCATATAATAATCTAATGAAAATACATACTTTAATTGCTTTATCTTCAGTACCACAAATAATTCTATTCTTCTCAAAATCTGTATCACTTACAACTAAACATAGTACATTAGACTTGTAACCAACATCTAAAGCTCCAATACACTGTAACCTGAATTAAAAAGAAACACAATACTATTTAACAAGTACAGTTTAACTTAATATTTTACTTAATATTACTTAATTTTGGGGAAAAAAACTATATTCATTTAAAATAAGATCTGATATCAAAACTATTGATTATATTCAAGAGACTGCTACTAAAAACAATTAGTAGGTGATTATGAAAAAACATTTAAAACATTACAGAGTGGCAGCAATGGCATTAAAAATTATTCAAGCATTACCTTCTTCCTAAATCAATATTACCTAACACATTAAATAGGGCATTTTTACAGGACATACTTATACATTACTTATGAGGGTTATAAAACTGATTACACAACTAAGACATTTCCTATTTGCCCAAGTTGCAACTAAATTTTTATCAATTTATTTGACACGATTGTCATTCTACAGTCAAGTTTAACAGCCAAATATTAATTCCATTAGACATCAATTAAGATCACCATGGCTTAAATATAATGAAGTAACTGCACATCTTAATATAAATCTACCTCTTATTGTTCAAAAAAGATTGAGATTAATTTCAGCATCTTTTTTGAGCAATGGGAGGATGATGTTTGACAATGCATAGTTAAAACTTATTGTATTGTTTTTAACATTTGTGGTAAAAAAATGAATGCTTCTCTGTGTGTGTGCTTTCATTATACACATTAATAAATGTGAATTTTGAAAAGCTTGCTTTTTCGTGCGACATTATGAACGATGTGTGAAAATTCCTATCAGTAAATGGTAAATTTTTCATAGCTTCTTTCTTACATCAATCAGGTTGTACACTACTCAATGCAAAAAAATATTTATTTATAAATAACCTTATTTGTGATACTCTGAGAAATGAAATTTATCTACAAAAGAAAGGTCCTTTTTTAAGACTGATATACTATAATAACCTAAAGACAAACTGAAACTTGTTTTTAAGGCAATAAACTATATGGTGATAAAAGTAAGCTGAGCAATGACTTTCGATTGGAAATGATTTTCAGTTTCAAAAAATAAATCCTAAAACTTCAATTTGTAGCATTTAACAAAGACATTATATGATGTTTAATAAAACGAAATTTTTTTCTCCAAATATAACTTTGCTATAAAAAAGAGGTGACTGAATTTTATTCTAAATTTAAAAGTGCCATAATGACATTAAGCCTTACCTCATATAAAGTAATCTGGCATTTTAGAGCATATATATGGAATCAAATACTAAACCAAGGATTTATTTTATACCTAACATAGTTATAAATAATTTGGACACACAAATTCAATTATTCAGTTAATACTTATGAAGTTTTATTCTATTGTAATGAATTTTCATTAATATTATTATAACTTTGTTTTTATTATATGTAACATACTTTCATCATACAATATCAAATGTTGTTTTTATTATGCTATAATGCCTGTCAAGTACAAACTAGCAAAATTTATAGTATACATTTAGTGCTAATCATAAATTACATATAATTTAGTGATAATGCTTATAGTGTGAAAATGTTGATCTGTATTAGTTATGTAGGAAAGAACTACAACTGATTTTTATTAATACGGCATCCGCTTTTGCTGAATATCACATTTATTTTGATGAATTCCTTTTCAGTAAAGAGGCAAATTAATTATAAACACAATTAGAAATTGTTTTCTTGAACTACAAGGGATAAATGTACATTAAAAAGTGCATAGCAAATTGACTTAAAATATATTCTACTCTTATTGCTTGTACTCTCACTTCAAAATTATACATGATTTTACACAGTTGCTGTGGCATGCATAAATGATAGTACGTTGGACAGCTTTAAATATACTCGCTAACGCAGACATATAACATGAAAACTACATTAACATAGTTTTACTTTTAGAATTATAATATTTATAATTGAATAATGATATCAGATATTTAAATTAAAAATCCAAAACATAATGAAATAAAAAAAATGCAAAATAGTGCAATAGTAAAAAACAAAAAAGTATTTAAGATCAAACACAGGAAAGTATTTGGAAGAGAATGATTTTCACTGACTTATTCATGTGTAGCAATTGCTACAGCACAAGATCGATTTTTTTTTTTTATCAAACATGAATGAAAAAAATTCTAATGTGTTCCACAAGGTGTAAAAATGTTGAAAAATAAATTTATAAATACAACATTAGTGTAAATTTAGTAAGATTTTTCAATCACATTGATCCCTTCTTGTTATATTTAAATTTGTATTAAACAGTTGAAGTACTTACATCCTTAAATCAAATATTTGAACAGAACGTGAAGAAGCACCATAAAGGAGAGTACCATACTGATTTAAACAGATATCATTTATTTCATATTCTGGTCCTAAACTAGGGTCCTTAATTCTTCTTAGTTGACCAGATGCCCTAAAATTATAGAAGAGATAAAAAAATATTAATTCATATTTTAAAACTTTTAATAAATTTAAATATCAGTTCATTTCTAATATTGAGAAGGAAGTATTCAGAATGTTTTGAGCTCTGAAGGTGTTTGATTGCAACAAATGAAAATAATCAAATTAAGAATTAAAAGGCTTTAAATATGAATTAATTGTTCTAATGCTATGTTTGAACTTACCTATGACACCAGGAATTTTATTTTTGTAAAAATTGAAATATTTTTTACAAGCCATTGATATTGTTACAAAAAGAACACAACATGTTATACATATGAATTTTATTATAGGAAGAAAATACAGTGATATGTAATGATTACGTTTTCAGTGATTTTTAATGTAAATTGGGTATTTCATGCTAAATAGGTATAACAAATACAGTATTTGATAGCTGTAGTAATATGACACAGCTGTAAATTAGTTGAGTTTGTTATGGGAAAAGTGAAAACAAATTATTTATATTTTTATTTAATTTGTTGATGGTTTGTCTCGTAGAATACTGGTTGGTTTGGTTTGTTCGTTGCTCAACGGTCATTTTTTGCACATGAGGGCTAATTAGACTGGGACCTACGGTTTAAAGTGAATTCTGAACCACTACAAACATCCATGCCCAAGGTGAGATTCGAACCCACGAACTGTTGAACCAAATACAAGAGCACTAACTATTCAGCTGTCAGCTCGACCGTAGAACACTGACATGGTCATATAATGTAAAAGCCTTTTAATTAAAGTATAAAATAATTTTCATTCCTTTGGTCATTTGACAAAACATTCAAAATAAAATTAACCATTTTTTAATACTTTAAATCAGAACTCCTCTAGAAATAAATACATTTTAATTAAAAACAATTTTTTTTTCATATTTTACATGTATATGTATTATTTAAATCTCCAAGAGGCCATCTATAGACAGTTGAATAAAAAGAAAAAATCACTAATAAAAGTTTTAAAGGTTGAATTTTTATTCAAAAATAACTAGAAAGATCAAAATAATGATAGCATGATAGTTTAAAAAGGTAAAATGAATTATACCTTTTAAGTCATCATGAATTTAGACATTTCTATCATTCATCCTAAATAGGTTTATATTTTCAGGTAATTTTGTTTTTATGGGTTCATCTACATTTCCTTATTTTTATTCTAAAGCCTGATAATGTTAATGAAGTTATTATTCTTTTTAGTTTGAAATTGTAAGCCTTTAAAATATATAAAAAATATTTAGAGTTTGATGGAATTAGGGACAAAATATTCCAATAAACAATAAATAATTTAGTGTTAATTTAGATCTTTAGTCAAAGGCAATGATGAAAACTAGAAAATTTTGATACTTTTAAGATAATAAATCATAAGATTGGGTACAAGTAACAAAGGAACACTTCTTTGCTTATGTAAATTGCAATGATACTCATAATAACCCTATGGATTAAAATGTAAAACAGGATTAGATCATTGCAGTTAACAGTGCACTGCAATTTATTTAAGGTTAACAATTTGGAATTTTCAAAGTTCTTGAAAAACTGAACAAATTCACAATAAACATTGCAAAAAATTTAATTTCTAGCACATCTGCCAGGTTGTCAAATAAATCTGGAAAAAATATACTTTGCACAAAGTAAATAAATGGAATTCTAACAACAAGCCAAAGGTGAAAATAAAATTTGTTAAACAAGATTCAAAGTTTAGCAATGTCAAGTTGTCATGAAAAAATTAGAGTATAATGATAGAAGATGCATCCTTTATATAGTTTTTCAAAGATACTAATTTATTTAAAAAAAATTTAATATTAATAGTTTAACCATTACATTACTACTACTGTTTGTGCAGAAAAAGAGTATTGCTGATAATAAAATGCAGATAATAAAATTATTTCAATGTTAATAATTTTATTAACTTATGTAAACATGTTAATAAAACCTTATAATTTATGCAATGCTATTTTTTAATTTGACATACTTTAATTAATAATATTTCATTTAAGTCTAGATTTAGCTAAAAATGAATTAGACTTAATATTAATCTTGATGATTGAATATCAAAATAACATATGTACCAAAATGTATGAGTGCAAGAAGCAGGATTTTGACGAACATCCCACAGCTTTATTGCTGATGCAGAAGCACTAAATGTTCTCCTAGTATATTCACAATAACAAACTTTTCGTACTGCACTAATATGATTCATGCTTTGTATTTCTGTACTGGTAGCTAAATCCCAAATTTTAATCAAACCATCTGAAAACAAATTATTTAGAATCATAAATTATGTGTTTTAAAAAAGTATGTTAATTCTAAAATTTCTGGTCTAAGATTTTTTTTTTTATATAAAATACCATTTATATTATTGAGAGGCAGAATTTTGTAATCTTAACTTACTAGAAGAGATGTTGAAATCATTATAATTTTTCATTAAGACAAATTAAAATTAACAACAAAACAGATTGTTAAAATTATTTTTAAGAAAATTGTTAAAATTATTTTTAATTAAAAATATCTATCCAATCTCTTTACTGTAGTATAAACATGTCTTTTTAAACTATATTTGGCAGTTTTATGGGAACTATTAGTACAAGGTATGATATTCAATAAATCTGCACCATACAATTTTTTTAAGTTATAAATAAATCAGGATAAAAATTACTTTAAGATCAAAATTCAAAACTCATAGATATTATTTATATACTCAACATAGATATACCAATTAAAGAAACCAGATTAATAAGGTTCTATCTCTCACCTCATTATACTTTTTTTTTTGTTCCCAAAAATTAACATTTAATTGAGTATTATTTGTAATTCACATGAGATGTTTCTGAAACTTAAAATTTCTTAATGCTTAAGACTTAAATGCAATCCTGAATAAATTTCAAAATTTATATTTTTGACTTTAGAAAGCATAATTTTATTAAAACAACATGCACTTAAGGAATTCTTTAAAATATCAATAATCTACAATGGCAAATCCAAATGTTCTTTTCACAATTGTTGCAGTGTGAAACTCATTTCCCTTTTTCCTTCTATGCAATCTTGAATTTTACTCCGTTTGTGCATGCGCAGGACTCAAGAGCAAAAAGACTTGTTTTTCTAGGCAGTTTTTTTTAACAACTTTGAATTCAGAACACCTCTGCACTTTTCTTCTTGTAAATGTATTTTTAAAATGTGCAATTTTGTTACTTTTATTTAAATATTTTCATAATTTATTTAAGCTTGTTTTAATTAGAAAATTGACACTGAACCAATACTTTCAATTTGAATTAGATATTTTGTCCCATCATTTAAATAACTTATCACACATTGTTTTTTCCCCCATTTACCAAAATTAATTTATTATGCATAATAAAAAACACGATGTTTTACCAAACAATTTTTTAAAAAAGCTGATTTTTTTTAGACAAATTTAAATATGTAAGTAAAGGTAAAGAAAATTCCTTAAATTATTTCATTCATTCAGTGTTTCACTTAGGACATAGCTAAATGACTTAGTATTCCCATTTACATAATACAAGTATTTTACACAGTAAATTATTTATTTAAAATATTTAATCAAATATCTATAAACACTATATTACCTTAGTAAGAAAAGAGTAATTTACTTTCAGATTACATTATCTTTTACATGAAACATTAATTTAAAACTAATATATTAATAATTTTTTAAACAAAAATCATAAAATACTTATTTATAAGATAAAAATTTAATTTTTTTCAATTATTTTAAAATAACAATCAACACTATATATTGTGGCTTAGTAATAAAAAGTTATATATATAATACACTCTTACCTTCAGATCCACTAAATAACACATCATCTGTGCATTCAACGCACAAAACAGGTTGATCATGTCCTTCAATAAAATGAGAGCACATTAAACATGAATTTTGTATTCCACTATTAGCAATAATAGGCCTAAATCCCCTGTCAAAAAGAGAAAAAGAAAAAAATATATTAGATATTAGAAAATTATATTATATTATATTAGAAAATTATATTATAAAGGAAAAAAAATATAAGATATATTAGAACTGTTCAGAACTAAATACTAATAAATAAAGGAACAATATTATCCAAGATTATAAGAATATAAAACTCACAAAGAGAACAGTTTAAAAATCACCAATTGTTTTTGCAAATGTTTTAAAATGTCAAACTATAATGGTAATCAATAAATGAAATATTAATACTTTATACAACAGAGAATTATATATATTAACAATAATCACCTACATTTGTGCTACATTGATTATTATTATTCAATATGTTTCACATTTCATTCTCATTTCGAACAATTAAATTATATGATAGACCTAATGCACACAAAATTCTACTTATTAAAATAAACATTTAATTCTTTATCGGTGATAAAGAAAATAAAAAAAGGCTATGTACAGTTTTTAGAAATTAAATAATTAAAGCAAGATTATTTTCTAAGTTATTAATAACTATATAAGTAAATAATATCCATATGGAACTTTTCTTCCCTAAAACTTAGAATTAAAAAATATTTTAACGATGTGTTTTTGGCAAACCTTAAAGCTGCACATTTCTCCTCATAAGGTATATATTTTCCCACAGAGTTAAGTAAATATATAAAAATAACTTGAATGTTTAATATAATTTTTCACAAAGATTAATTACATGTATGGTGAAGGAATGAATTATCTCTTGTTTTGATACTGAATTATGTACCTTGAAACAGTTAAAATTTAGAAATAACAATATAACTTATCAGTGAAAAGTTAAAAGGTTAATTTTTTTTTTTATGAAATCTCCAATATAAATGATATTAAATAAAATGGAATATTTTGTGCACAAAAAAATATATACTCCAAAATATTAATAGAACAAGAAAAAAAAACTGCATGAAATGCAGAGCAATAAAATAAGAAAATACAAGTAATAAAATGTAGTACAGAAAAGACACAAAAGAAATTGAAATGGATTAATTTGGAATAGAAAAAACAAATAATTTCAGGACATAAAAACAAAAAATGATTCAAGAAGTTTATTATGAAATGTATTCAATAAAAGTAGCTAAGATTGCTGTTTTACATTTAAGCTTTGCAGTTATGGAAAAACACTGAAAAATTCTGTTCTCTTCTTAAAGATGAATTTTTTTTTTTTTTTAAATCTTAGATTGTGTCAAAATATAGTGCAATGTCTAGATATGTCCCAAAAATGCTTAACTGGATTCAGGTAAGGAGAACAAACTAGTCATTTCACACCATTTATTAATTCAGTTTTAGGCATTATTCTTCTCAAAGTCATATAAGGTCTGACATCATGCATTAAGGAGGAATTATAGATGCTAGAATAACAAGAAATAACAAACTATCAGTATCCCACCTACAAATCTATAAGTCATGGAATTATTCTGCATAGTATTTTTCTTGTCCATACCACCATTAAAACATTTCATGATATGATTTTTCCTGAATAAATCTTAGGCTACTTTGAGTATCCTATACTCTCCATACTAAAAACAAATTTGATAAAACACATGAAATTGGATCTCAATTCATTAGTATGCAACATTTGAATCCAATCTCTTTGCAACTAGTTTCAATGATCAGCAGATTACTCTTTCTTATCTGCATGATATCTTGAAGTCATTGAACACACACACAATAGTTTGCATGTACTGAGATTTGATGACTATAGACGGCTTTTACTCAAAAACTTTTTCTGTAAGAAAAGTATAATGTCTTTGTTGCAAAATTTTGATTGTTCTCTTTTTACTATTAATAGGATTTATTGAGGATATTTTCTCCAGAAGCACATTGATGACTTTACTGAGTTCTTTTTAGTATTACTTGTTTTTATTGGTATCAATTCTATATTTTCAAATAACACTCATTTCTACTCCTATGAATCTGCTATCCATCTTTATTTTTTGTCTAGATTCAAATAAAGATAATATACCAAGAAAAGAATTTTTGTAAATGCTGTTGTAATGATATTTTCAAATAATATTTTTATTATAGCAAGAGCTAAACAATTTACAACTGAAGATAGAAAAAAAAAGTTTCCATAAAATTATATTTTCTACATTCATTTCTTTTTTTTAAACTGTAATAAAAGTTTATTTGCAGATAAATATCTGTTTTCTTATTAAGATTTAATTTATTATGTTTTATTTGACTAGTTTTTAGAGGATATAGATTATTTTAAAAAAATGTAATATTGGTTTGAGAAAAGTAGGATAGTAAGATTGCAATGCGACAAAATACATTAAGAAATTGAAATAGAAATCTGAACTATAACTTAATATTCAGAAGCCAATTATAGTTTTCAACACCAATTGAAATGCGACTTCAACATTGCAACATAATTAGATATGTTTTTAGATAAAAAAAAGTACAACAGCAGAATCCTGCTAATTAAATTTTACAATATATATGTTTAGGATATACAGATGATTAAAATTAAAAATGTAAACCAAAATTCATAAACTCATAAGTGATCTACATTTCATAAATTTTACACGATGTCTTGAAATGTGTATTCATTATTTGGCAGCGATAAAAATTAATTTTCATATGTTTGATAAAAAAGTTTCATTTCAACACATGAGATAATATTTTTCTTTTGCAGTTCTACATAATTTCCTGGCTTTATCACAAATTGAGCACACATGGTACTGCACTGATTTAAGACTTATTCATATCGCACATTAAATAGAAAGTAAAGATAAACTTTAGGATGCTGTAAAATTATTTCAAATGAAATTTTGCATACCACTTAGAATCTATTTTTTATTATTAATAGACAGCTATCAAACTAAAGCTTTACTTTTATTGTATTGTTTGCAAATCTTATTTAAAAACATTAAATTGATTTATTTTTATTAATATCTTCATAAAATCATCAGAAATTTATTAAAAAAATAAGTCAGAATGAACAGAATTATTTAATTCTAAATTGAAAATTAAAATTTTTTGGTTTGTTAGTCATTAGATAGTAACTTTTAACAGAATGAGTGGACCAAATGTTCAAATGGATTCCAAAATAATCTCTGCAATCATTCATGCCCTCAATGGAATTTCCCTTCCTAAACTGTTGGGTTAAAAACTACGACTTTAACTACTTATCTATAAATCTGTCACTAAAATTTGAGAAAAGTATGCATTGCATTTTATAATGCAGCAAAAAAAATATCCATCATTATAGTAACAAACATTTTTTAAAATAATTCAAACTTGGGAAATTTTGAAAAAGTTTAATCTAATAAATGAAAAATAATTTAAAGATAAAAGTTTCCAAATAAAAAACAAAAAAGAAATGATCTACTTTAAATTATAAATGCAAATCTAAAGCATATATTTATAATAATGAATAATATATTAACTTATAAATAACTTTATATAAATTTCCATAGCAAAAGTTAAAAATGCAATAAATACACAAACTAGTTTATTTTAAAGGTTCATGATACAAATAATTGTGCATCCTTGCTAAAAAACTATGTTTAAATAAGTGAAAATTTAGTTTTTCTTTTACAAAGATGCAAAAATAAAAGGCACAAAAAAACAACAATCAAAAGAAGAACAAAAATTCAAAAATAATAATAAATTCATTAATCCCTTAATAAAATAAAATTAACTTTATGATCAGTAGTTATAACCTTTTCATAATTTGAAGATTTGCAATCAAATTATTTTAAATATTAATTTAACATTTGTGAAAAATTCACTTGCTTATAACTTTCCTCAAATAAAATCTGTATAGTATTATCAATGTATTTGTGTTCATAATGTATTTGTATTCATATAAAAAATAATGATGCATCTTATAAAACTTGGATTTTCCCATTTTATTAACAGCATAATTAATTATTTTTTGCTTGAAACTTAATTATTTTTTATACCATAAATCAAAAGATATTGATTCATAATGCGTGATTATGCACATACTTGCTAATTCCATAAGAAATTTTGGTAAAAGATGACAAACCATACAGGTTTGGCACGATTTCTGATTTGTGTGCATACATCTTTATAAAAACTAGACTTTCTAATTATCCCTCTGTAGGAAATTTTAATGAAAAATAAAGTAACTCACCTAATCTTCATTGCTTTTGCAATCATTGCACCTGGCCAAGAATGAACTGTTTAAAGGGCTTTGAAGAAAAATCATCTACTCTATTTTCTTTATGGTTTCTCTGCCATACATACACTGCATTGTATGAATTAAACCAACCAGGCACATGATTAATACCCCATACATTATTTTATAGGCTGACCAAACAAAAATTCGAAATAATATAGCTTAAAAAAAATCTAAACAATATAGTTTTTAAAAATTCAAAATATATTTTAAAAATTATATTCAATATCTCTTCTAAAATTTGGAAATATAAACTTTAAAAAAATTCGAAGTCAAGAGTAACGGCAACATTAACATAACAAATCCTGAAATTGTAAGCAAATAAAATTAATTAAATGCTTCAAGGGTTGCACACAAAATGAATTTTGCACATGTCATCTGATCACCTTACATCATAAAACGAAAATCACATCATCCAAATGCATTCCGAACTGTTAAACCAGTTTGGCATACTTTATCACATACTTGGCTCATTTTACTCTCAGTACAGTTCTCTACTCTTAGATTGAAATTTTTACTTAACATAAAAATTAGACAAATCCTTCAGTGAATAAAGAATAGATTTCATCACTTAGAATTTACTTTATAATCAACAAAAACAATTTAATAAAAAATATCAACATTACAAATCAGCTAATTTTAAAAAGTAACCATTATGTTAACAGATTGCTTGTGTTGATAAGAAATTTTTTAATTTTAATTACTTAACATAAATGTTAATTTAAATATATTTACAAAACAAAATGACCAATACTTTAAAATGTATATGAATATAATACCCTTAGACACATTTCTGACTTAAAAATTTTAAGGAAATCATTAATGACAGCTTATTTTAAATCTAATTTACCTAATAAAATACTAGTTTCATATAAAAATAGCAAAGCTTACATAATAGCTGGTATTTCTTCTTTAGCTGGTATTTCAGTTTGTAAGCTGTTATTACCATTATGATCTTTAATTGGAGCAGGAAGAATTACATAAGATAATGACTTTGTGCTGAAATTAATAAAATTGTAAATTTTGTAGAACAGAAATAATTATTCAGGTAAATAGTATTTGATATATTGTTCATATTTTAAATATATATTTTTAGATGATTTATAATTTTAATATAATAAAGAAAAATACGAGAAAAATAATAAAATTTTTAGATTTGTAAATATAAGCAGATTTATTCAAAATTGTATATATTTAGTATTATATAGTATAAATCACATTTCAAAGTTATATAGTACTTAATTTGGTCCATAGGTTCAGCTTGCAAAGTTTCAGTTTCAATATTTTCTGAGACAATCTCATCCATTCCAGTTTGTGGTGATGAATCAGTTTGAGATGAAAACAAAAGTTGTTCAGTTGTGACAGGCATATTTCTAGCCTAAATAGTTAGTAATTTATGTTAAAAATTGTCAGAATAAATAAATAGAAATTTCTTTCACGCTGTACTTTAAAATTTTAAATTTACACCTTGCCAAAAAATAGTAAAAGCGATTTCAAATATTTTTAATTAATACTTAACATGGGGATTTACTCATACAAGTTATTTATTTATTTCAGCATAAATTCTAATCATAATCTTAAAAGTTTCTCAGGAAAAAATTAAATTGAGCATATTATCGTACATACACAAAAAAATCAGCAACTCAAAAATTAAAGCAATTAATAAAGTTTTTGATTTTACCTTATTTCTCAATTTATAATATATGATTATGCACTATTAGGTGATAGATAAAATAAAATAATACTAGCATTAATTTTATAATATTCTCACAAGATAATAAAAGGATTTAATAACTATAAAAATGTAAATATCTCTAATTAGAATCATAAGTTAACAAATAACTTAATCAAAAAATTTGATAATGTAGAGTAATTACAATTTTCGAATTTTAAAGATGAAATGACTTACCTTTCTCCTCTTTTGTTTCTCAGATACAAATGTTGATTCTCGTGAAAAGTTGGGCATGCTACAATGAGGAGTTAAAATTTTGATAGCAGAAATGCAAGCCAAATAATAAAAAAAATAGAAGATGAACATGCATTAATTTACATAATATTAAATTTAAGTCTACTGTAGGGCATTGGAACAAATTCATTCAGGCTAGAGGGTTAAAACAATACTGAGAAGTAAAATAACTGACTTTGCATTCATGCTTTAGAAACTGAGGTTTCAACTCATTCCTTATGATAGATGACAGGAAAGCAAGCCATTCATTTAACAGCACAGAAGAGAATTTAATCTGTAAGTCAAATGCTAGGTAATCGCATGTCAACCTCCTTTAGGGTTATGTAGAAAAAGTAAAGAAATGTAAATAAAAAATATAGCTAAGATAAATAAACTAAGATTTCTGAGATAAGGGATGAGGAACAGAATAGAAAATTAATGCATTTACCAGTGATGATGTCAGCAATTGATGTGCAAGAAAAAGAAAAAAATTGTTACAGAAAATTTATTTAGTAAACATACATATATTAAGAGAAAAATTAATATTATATTATTTAGTAAAAAGCAATCAAAATTCAACTAATTGAAATTTAACATTATTTTTTACTTTAATAACGTAATGTTGCCTCGTGCACTGAATTACACATAGTTTTAATTATAAATTTACAGAAAACATCTGAAACATGAGAACTGAAATACACAAATATTAAAGATATATAAGGTATATATTTTTTAACTCAATAAGCATAATAAGAAAGGGAAATTCAATAAAAGGCAACGTTTAAATAACTATGCTAATATCATAACACTGAAATGAATAAAAAGGTTTTTTTTTTTCATTTATTCATATTAAATTTATGAAATTTGAGTTAAAAATTCTATAGTAAAAATATATATTTTAGAATAAAAAATTTCAATCTTTGGAATTAATAAAGAATACACAATCTTTGTTTCTAATATAGAAAAACTATCATACTTAAATTTTTCAGGATGTATATAAACAGAACTAATCAACAGAGAATTCTATTGCAGTGCTTTTATGACTATTAAGATAACTTTTTAAAGAAACAAATTCTTTGCAAAGATACTTTAGAGAATTCACATAAAATAGAAAGTCATTTTATATACATATCTGCATAATTAAGTGATAATAAGAATATAAATTGACAGATCTATATTGAACACATCATTTTCTTTGATTAAAATGAATTTATCAGTGACAATAATTATGTATAATCTTACATATATTGATCAAGGATTTTGTCTCAAAATCTTTGAGGCAGTAAAAAATTCTCTGTTATATACATACATATAGTCAATGAGATTTTTCAAGATAAAAAAACTGTATCGTGTATTAGTTTCCATCATTTTTTCAACACTGTTGTAAAGAAAAACTGAATGTTCTGGTACAAATGAAATTTATTATCTATAAATATTATGATATAAGTCTGCATTACTGACATTTGATATATTTGTACATCTAGCCTCAAAATTCAATTAAGAAACATTCACTAAATTAAAGTATTAATCACAAGGTTTTCTTACATGAAAATATAATATATAAAGAGATTTTAAAACAGTATTGAAAAATTTTTCATTTTAATGAAAAAATATTTGTAATAGATAGGATACATCAGAATCTCATTTTTCAAAAGTTAAAAAGCAACAAATTTTTCAAATGAATTTAAGAAATTAGGGAAACTAAACAACCACTTTTGTAAATTTCATTTTCAGAACAGAATTTTTTTAAATGTCACTAATTAGACCAGGACCTATGTTTTAAAGTGAATTCCAAATGACTACAAATAATCAAACTTAAGGTGGGATTTGAGTCCACTAACTGTTGAACTAAAGCCAATAGTACTAACAATTTGGCTACCAGCTTGGTCTAAATATATAATGAGAAACATTTTGAAAACATATTAATCTAATTCTAGACAGTGAACTTTTTATTTTCTCCACATAAAATATAATGTAAAAATTTTTTGTACATATTTTAAATAGTTGGTCTTTTATCAATTGAAATGGAATACAAAATTACTCCAAAACATAAAACCTTAAAAAAGGAAAATATATATATCTTTTAAGAATGTCTTCAAAGCAGTAATAATATGGAACATATTATTTAAAACAAAAGGTTAACAATCAAAATTTTTTTAAGTAAAATTATATTAAAAAATACTAATATCTTATTTTTTAGCATTATCAATTGGTGAGTCTTTTGCTAATTTACAACATGCTTTAATTACCAAATGCACAGTATAACATTAATCAATAAAAAACTATTATTCATGCTAATAATTTTAAATGAATTTATTCTTTCACACTTTCTAAGACATTCACTCAGAAATTTTAATTTATTGGCTGTAATGATTCTTATTAATGCTCTATTACTTTGATAATTATTAAATTAAATGATTTATTTAAATTAACATTTCAATAGTTAACATTGGATAATTTTTTTTGAAAAAAATCAATAAATTTACTCCTTAACACTTAAAGTTAAATTTTCTGTTTTTTTGACTCATTTACACATAAATATTATCAAAATCAAAGTAATGCAATTCCTATTTTACTTGCAATAAAAATAATATAGATTTAATACATAACTATATCAAAATATAAAACTGACCTGTCTTCTGGTGAAGCTGATCTGGATTCAGCATCATTTTCCGAGTGCTCTGTATATTGAAAATATTCTCAATTAAAATATAAAGAAAAATTTCAAAAATAGATTTAAAAATACATTACATATTGTGTATCATATTGGCAATATTTATTTTAAAAAAATCAATTAAAATATATGATCATTGAATAATGTGAATTAAGAAATTAAAGCAAAACTAGACTGGAATTTGCATAACTATCTTATTAAAAAACATCAATTCATTAAAATCATTTATACTTATATATATATTATATATTAATCAAAAGATAATTTTAAATTCTTTTCAAAATAAGCAAAAATTCCTAAAACAAATTTTCACTGAAAAATTTTTAAACATTAAATACAATTACAATATACAGTAAACATTTTTCACTGAGGTAAACAAATTAGATGATAAAATTTTAAATCTTTAGCCTGTTGCCTTTAAAACAATTTATATACATTATTTTATCAACAATTATTTTACATTATTTAAAATAAAAATATAGTTAAAAATATTTAATTTTAATTAGACATTGATAAAAAATGCATATGATGACAGTAAAAAGTAATATCTATAAATATCTACCTTGTGAAATTATATGAAATACAAAATAATAGGTTATTTCAAGTCTGATTATTTCATTTTCATAATTCTAAAGGTATTATTAAGTTAATTAAAAAAAAATTGTCCAACTTTCTTCAGGTTACTTTTGGAATGGTAATTTTTTTATTTCTTTATGAAAGAACTTATTTTTCAGTAACACTTTTTAAATTCAAATTAAAAACCTTCAAATGAAAGCATAATTTAATGTAAATAAATATCAAAATTTTTCTTAATAACATTTTAATCTTTTCTCCAATTATCATGAATCATCTTGGCTTTACATATGTAATGCAAGTAATTATTATCAAGTGATATTTCAGTTCAAAAAGAAATTATTCTTTCCATTTATTTTATTTAGCTTTTTGAAATTTAAAAAAATCTAATAGTTAGGCAAAATACAGCAAAATTTGATGGGGAAACTACTTTCATGAAGTAAAAAATTCCCATTTCAACTTAATATTTAAATAATTATGTTTTGATTTCTTTCCTTGTAGTATTAAATAATTATAAAAAATGATTTTTTCTAAGCTTTTTAAAAATTGATGTGAAATAATTTTTGTTCCAGTATAAAAAATGAGAGTTAGTTTCAATCTACATGAGAAACATAAAAAATAATAAAAAAATATTTATATATCCTAAAAAATACAAGAAAATAAACATAATCAAAAGAATTTTGCAGAAATTAGAATATATATTCAGCTATCAAATTTTGGTTATGAACTGTTATATGTCTATTAGGATTTCCAAGGTACTACAAGGGTCATTGTGAACCCAAACATAGGTGGTCTTCATAATTTAGAAGCAGAAGACCCACAAGACTTGGAATAATGCAACAGAAATATTATTTTACATGGAGGACATTACATCCACAGCATATTTTACATCTCCCAGTCATCACTAGTAAACACAACTGATCTTGAGTTATGTCGGGATTTGAACTCACTACTATCCAATAATGAGAATGAACACTCAATGTTCTCCAACTATGTCACACAGCCTAAACGTTTGTCATTAAGTGACAAATATCAAAATTATAAGAAATTTATTAAAATAAAGTGTTGTTTACATTTGATGATAAATTTAAGATAAATAAATTACTACTCAAGGCAACTTAATTTAAACTATTCAAACACAAAATGCAAGAAATAGATTTTAACTAATAATTTAATCGAAATAATTTAGTTTAAATAATCAATCAGCTAAATTAAAACAGCTATGAAAGCAAAAATTAAAAGTTTTAAATTTTTTTTTTTTAAATTTTGCATACACTTAAGAAATATTTACACATCTATCGCACAAATCAATACAATTCTTTTAAAAAATGATATTTAAGTAAAACAAAGAATTTTTAATCTAATTTTTATACATATTTTAAAAAGTAAGAAAATTAATTAATTATTAATTTTCTTTACCTGATTGATCAGCATCAGGTGAAAGTTCAAGGAAACCTGCTAAACGAACATTAGCTTGCTGAAGAACATGATATAAAAGCTGTTCTTGAACTGCATTATGTTCCTTGACTTGAGATAAATGTGAATCTAGTTCTTTAATAATTATATCTTTTTGACTACTTTGGAAACTCTAAAAAGGAGAGGAAAATAGAAATATTTAATGCACTTTCACGTATAAACATTATAACAGCATTAGATTTAGAAATTACTTTTAACTACAAATAGCAAATAATTTTACTAAAGTCAATAATTTTCTCTCTAAAGAATATTTCCTTTCTTTATAAATTACATTTTTTAGGGGAATTTAATAATTATTTTAATATAATTCTACTGACACAAAAAAATAAGTTTAATCCATGAACAGTGTGCTAACTACAACATTTAGTAATTATATTTAGACCTTAGTTAATAAATATTTATTTCTAAACTAAGAAATGCATACTCACTTGATCAACTGCCCAGAGTAAAATTTTTTCAATAACATAATGCGATTCTTCTAGTGGCATATTATTCAAGGTATTTATAATATCTTCTGGATTAATTTGCTCCTAATAAAACAAATATAAATTAATAATACACAATGGAACAAATATTAAAGCAATTACAAAAAGGAAAAAAAAATTTACTATAATAAAACAGGGAAAATAAGAATTATTCCGATTAAAATGACTGTAGCATACAAGTAATCAGGAAACTGTGTAATTTAAAAAGCCATTCATAAATATTCTTAAACAGATATATTAGAATAAATATTTTCAGACTACCAGGTGCCAAAATAATTAACAATTTTAATCATAATTATAATTTTATTTTGATGAAAATCTAATTTATAAAATAAGAAAATTTTTTAACCAAACTTAAATACTAAAAAGAAAATGTTATCCATTTTAAATTATTTAAAATAATCATATCAATTCTATGTCTTCATTTTAACAGTTCTCAAAACAACTAACATTAAATCAAGGATGCTACAACATTAAAATTATTATTATTATTATTAATATATATATATATATATATATATATATATATATATATATATATATATATATATATATATATAGGAGAGGGTATGTCTGCACATATATGTATAGTGGAAATAATTTTCTAAACTGCAATTCAAAAAATGCACACATACTTTTATTTGTTAAAAATTCTGATAAGAAATAGCAATATTAAAAAGATCTAAGATTTTATACAATAATAGTTTTGAAACATTTAATACAAAACATTAATAAGAATAATATTCAACTCTTTTCAGTTTTCTTAGATTTTAAAATATAGTGCATTTTTCTACCATTCATTTATCATGAGATTAAAATATGTAAAACTATTACATAAACTTTTTCTCTTGCTTAAAGAAATTGAAAAAACAAAGAAATTTTTTGCTTGCTTTTGATTCCAATTAAAGATTAACTCAATACTTACTTTAGCTTCTTCTAAGCCAGTGATTGCAGTTTGACATGCAGATAAATTTTCATTGATGTATTCAATATTAGCCCGCAAACTTTCAATCTCATCATCTATTTCAATAATCACTTGTAAGCCCTATGAGAGAAAGCATTTATAAAAGTTGTTTGATATATTTAATATTTGATAAAAATGCATTTTTAACATATATGCAGTACAATATTAATATGATTACTTTTACAATTAAATTACCATAATCCTAACAATAAAAGAAATGAAACAAAAGAGCTATGCCACACTTTCATCAATATAAATAAAATTTATAATTCTGCAACTTTTATTCCTATTACAATTAAAAAAATATACTTTTCATTGATATTTGATGTTTTTTATAGTGTATTAATGTTTAAAAAATATAGTGTATAATAAAATTTGATAGCCGAAATATAACTTCGTATAATATATTTTATACTCACTAATGCTTATAATGAAGCAGATGTTACTAATTAACACAATGTAGAAAAAATTTAACTATGGAAATAAGAACTATTTTTTAAATAAAATTAGTTACCTAAGGGGTTATTGTTATATTTGAAATGCAATCACAGACAATTTTAATCATGAGGGCACAATGAAAACAAGGAATAACATGTTTATTAAATATTATAAAATACAAGAAAATGTTAAAATCTTAGACTAATATTATTTGTATTCATCATCATTTACAAATAAAATTAAGATAATTAATAAGATACAATGAAAACTCCCCTCTGAAATAAAGTCCAATTACATAAATAGCACTGACTGTTTCTCAAATAATTTCAATTATTATAAAGTCAAATATTGATCTTTAATTCCAGATAATGGGCATGATATACCCAACAATGGCTTTTCACAAATTATCATGTAGGAAATCACAAGAGACAAATTATTATATGGTATTTAAAATTTCCTAAGATTTATTCCTGTTAGAATGTAAAAACCTTTAACTTTAGAGCCCCTACCTTCAGAATGTGAAATTTTTTTTTTGTCAAATTTCAATTAATTTATATACTAAAAAACAAAACCTGGGGCACAACAGCTCAATGTGTGCTAAGGTCTACAATGCCCATATGTCTTCATGACATATGGGCACTGTGAGCCAAATATAATCCATGGAGTTAGTAATTGAAATATAATTACATAAATTGATATGAAAAATTGTATCATTTGTATTGATAAAGTTGCAATAAAAATTGTATTGATATCATAAATTGTTAATGAAAAATGTAAAATACAATGTCAACATAATTAATGCTTTTAATTTTACAAAAAATAATCTATACTGACATTAAATATACACAATAAGTACATAGATCAGTAAGCCTTCATATAAACCAACCAAAATTTCATATTTAAAATGTCTTGGCATAAAATTCTCTAAAATTATGCAGAAAAGTACAGCATTTTTAAAAATTAATGTTTTCCTTTTAAAAGGTAAAAACTATTTAAATATATACCTTGTTTTCAAATATTGCTTTTTCTTTCTTCTTAGAAAGTTTGTCTAGGCAGTGTCCAATTTTTTCTCTTTCCTAAATAAAAAGGAATTATATAAATTCTTATAATTTTCACATATACTACCAATGAAATAAAATAATGCTTATGACAAAGCCTTATTTTATTATAAAATCTAATAATGCTTATGACAAAGCCTTATTTTATTATAAAATCTAATAATTCTTATGCTAAAATATTCAGTTATAGTTTTCTTTATAATAATAGCTACAGAGAAACAGTAAAATAAACTAATGAATAATTTATATTGTAAATATATGAAATTTTATTTTTTTTCAATGCAAATAATTAAAATGTACTCTAACAAAAAATTGGTGAACCAAGCAGGAATCGTCAGATTGTTTTTAAACTTCATATGCATAAATGTTTTGAGAAAATATGCAAAGATTAAATTTTGTTGTACAATGAATGAATAGTGTGATCTCCAGCATGCATCCAACAGATGCTTATAAAGAGCGATTGTACAATAGTAGACATACAACTACATTGTCCAACAGATGTATATAACTACTATTAAAATTTTCTGGCATATAGGATAAAACTATTGAAAAACTAATCAAAAACATTTTTAGCAGTGTACTGACTTTTAATACAAACATTTCAGCAAATTATATATGAAAAAGTTATAAATAAATATTTCATTTTATAAAAGTTTATTTTTATAATTAATAAATATAAAGAATAATTTTTTATAAGATAACTCAACTTCAATTTCATAAATGAATTAATTAAATTTATGATATTACATTAATTGTAAAGATGCATATGAAAACATAGATGGTTAATTAATTATTTACATATTTTTAATTTATTTACCAAGTAAGCTTAACATAATCATATTTTAGATTTTACATGGAATTATATAAAAAAAATTCTGATGTGAATTCAGTAAACTTACCTTAAGCCATCTATCCATATCCTTTTCAATTATTGCAACACTTTGACGATTCAATACCAGTTTGTTTATCTAAAATTTGTATAGAACAAGTTTAATTTTATTTGTAGTAAAGACAACTTTTGTTGAAAAAAAAAAGAAATTTATTTTCTTAAAATATGTTTTATAAATTGCAGATTTTTTTAATGTTGCATAAAATTTATATATTAAATTACATATATTAAGCAAAATATTAATATATGTTAAATTATGATAGTATAAAAACTGAAATGTAATATTCAACACAATGCAATTGTATAATTGCAGTAGCAAACTGTAGAGGGACAAGTGAGAGGGAAAAAAACACTACAGTCCTCTTAGAACAAAATATTATAAGCCTAAAAATATAAAAATTTCAGTTATTTTTTTATTACCTAAATAATGTTTTATACAATGAAAACTGTTTATTTTAGGATGATAAAATCTTTGAAAGAAGTATATTTGTAAAAACAACTAAAATAAACTGAAAGCAATTTAAAAACAGCTCTTATGCGTGAAAAATATTTAATAAAAAACTATTAAATTGAATGAACAAAAATTTCCATTCAGACATTTAATACCTAAACAAATTGTATAGTAATTAATAAAGTACTACATTTACAATCATTTGCTAAAAATTAATGTATATTATATTTAAAGCAGTATGCCACTTAATTAATATAATTAGAAAAGTTAATCTACGGTTATATCTATTCATTTTAAATGCACTGAATACAACATATTTCTGTCATGTTGTTTTTATATCATGTGTTATTTATGAGATAAAATCTTAAACAAATAATTTATTAATATAAAAATAATTAAATATTTTAAATATTGATGAGTAAATTTTTTCATTAAAAGATTATTTTGCATTAACTCAGACTTTCATGTTATTAATTACATATTATTGATATTTTGGTCATTTTATAATGTTAAAGCTTTCAGAAAACTTACTTTATTTTCTAACTGCTGCCATCTTTGTTTTGCTAATTTATGCTGGAAATTACCTAAAACAATATTTATAATATATGTTTTTTATGTATGCAAATAAGAATATAGTAGGTTTAAAATATAAAATTCATACCTGCTTTCAAACGACTCACACTTCTAGGAGAAACATATTTCACAACAACTTTCTTTTTTAAGCTCTGAATTTCATCAGCTCTTCGTTTCAATACAATATCTTTGCGTCTTTTTTCTGCTTCAAGAGCTCGGATTTGAGTGTCTTTATTTAATTTTTCCTTTTTAAGCTGAGCTATTTCTCTATTACGTTTTTGTTCTGATTCTCTAAACTTCTTAGCCTCTTCTTTCATTTTAGTTAATAACGCGACCTAAAAAAATTATACAAAAATGTAAAATATACAAAATATTATTTTAATTAAAACCCTTTTGAGTTAAGTAAAACTTCATAGATGTATAATATAAAGCAAGGAGTGTGGATAGACTTTTCGCAGTCACGAGCTGCTATTAATTTTTTTGTCTCATTATCAGCTTTAATGGTGTGTGATTGGGAATTAAACAAATATATTCTTAAGTATTTAGACCATAAAAATTAACATCAGTGCCCACTTTAAAATGTCTTGGCAATCTATTGATCAATCAAAGATATTATAATATTTAAACCTGAGATAATATAAATACAAAATAAGCAATAAAATTTAAAAACATATCATTTTAATACAAAAACTCTCTCTCTCTCTCTCTCTATATATATATATATATATTAAAAAAGCAATATATATTAGCATCTCCAATAAAAAATATTTGTCAGTACAAAGAAGCAAAGTACAATTTTTATAATTTTATTCTAAAAAAGTGATTTAAAACTGAACCCAAATAACCCATTTTCCTTTGTTTGCTTTCAAAACATTCAAGTAATTTCAGTTTCTTCTAAATTCGTTCAATAAAACATACAGCAATTCTCAACAAATTGAAGTCAATATTTTTTTTTCATTTTATACAGAAATTGATATTTCTTATCGTCTTATAATTTGGTTGGCAAAATCAATACATTAATTCCCTTTTTAAATATAAATTATACAGACAAACTTAATAACAAATAGAAGCTTCTCAAAATATAGTACCATTTTGACATTCCCAGCAGTTTAATTTTACAATATCGAAAGAAAAAAAAATTTTTGCTTGTCATTTTTACTGAAAGTTTACTTTACAGATTATCCAATTTTTCATATTTTCCCAGACCAAAACTAAATTGGACAGGTAATTCCAGAAAAAAAAAAAAAAAAAACTTTGTAAAACATACATACGGAACATATATATATATATACACATACATACATATATATATATATATATATATATATATATATATATATATATATATATATATATACACATACATACATATATATTCATACATACATATATATACATACATACATATATATACATACATACATACATACATATACATACATACACATATACATACATATATATAATGGCAGTTCAAAACACAGTCACAATAGACAAAAGATAAGTTTTACTCATTTTGGAATTTTATGATATTCAAATGCATACAACAGTGCTAATAAAAGTACTCTAATATACACGAACATGACATTTATTTTATAACTGCACACCAAATTCAAGGCCTATGCAACGAGTCCAATAAAAAGAAAATTATTAAAGGAATGAAAGTAGACAGGAGCAAATCAGAGGACATGAAAAACAAAACAAAAAAAAGAAAAAAAAATCACCATTATTTCAATATGATTTTATATTTTATCTTAAAAAAATTATATAAATATGTTCATGGATAGTTAAAAAGAAAATATAAAAAAGCTTTATCTAACTCTAAAGATAACCAAATACTTTGTAAAAATAATATAAATGACATGTAGAATAAGGTCAATAATGGAATAAAATCTTTATAATAAACTGCATCACAACATATTACTTTTGTTTTTACGAAATAAACATAATACTCAAAAAATCAGAATCAACACCATTCAGCATAAAAACTTCTTTCACTGTTTAAAATACTAATGGTTTCCCCATTAGTATTTTAAACATTAAAACAGTTAAACATATAATCAAAAATTTTAATACATTAAACAGCAATTAATTTACTTTAATTATACACAATATCTTGCAAAACATTATCCATATTGTACACCTTGTGATTAATTTTATAAAAAATTAGAAAAGCTTAGAATGCCTGCAAAAACAGCTTATTTAATTTATCATAAATTGGACAAGTTTATAATATCTGAAAAAAACATTTCATTTGGAAAAGGATAATATAATGCAGAAAATATAAATTAAAGCTCCATTATATTTTGTGTGCGTGACTGTATACCAATAAAAATGTTAAGATACTTATGCGGCTCTGTTATATGAATGAATCAACAAATATCACCCTTTAAGTTTTAAACATTTAGCATTTTGAGTACATATAAATATTAATAGCATTAGTATTCTGAGCTATTATGATTAAATAAACAGAATGAGAAATACAGAGAAAATTATTTTAATACTTTTGCTCGCTTCATTTCTGCAACTTCTTGTTTTAATTTTTTTAGTTTAGCTTCAGATTCTGAGGCAGAGCTTAATAACTGTGCATGATTTCTCTTTGCATTTTCAAATTGCTGCACATCATTTCGCAAAGATGAAATTTTTTTCTCATAGTCTGCCCGGATTTTTCTTTCTTCAGATTTACTACCAGCATTTTCTACAATTAAAATGTAAATGTTAAAAACACTTTTAAGCATTATAAAATAAAGAAATCTGATGTGATAGTTTTCTAATATAATTATTTGAGCTTTTAATCCAGAATTTACTTTTTAAAGATTTGCATTTATTATTATTATTGCAGTTTAATTTATTTCAATAAGGAAATTGAAATCATCAGGAACAAAATTAATCAACACATATATATTATAGTAAATTTTATTACACCAAAATTAATATTCATATAATGACAAACAATTTCTAATTTTTAAAGTTAAATAAGTTTATGTATCAAAATTTGTAAACCAGATTTTTTTATAATAATAAATAATAGATAAAAATTTCAAGATTTATAATCATATTGAGCTTTAAAAATCCAGCTTTAAATTTTGGACTTTGTTTTAAATAATAAATACATCACATTACACAAAAATACATATAAAGTATATGTTTATATAAATCAAAATCAGAAATTATAAATAGAAGCACGATTATAGGTATAAAAAAAATTTGTTGTGGATATACTCAAAAAAGAAATAAATCGATAGGTTTATTAAGATTTTCTGTCTTCAAGCCTGTGCCTTTTTCCAATTATATGATAAAAAAAAAAAGATTAAATTGTTCACATTGAGCATCAAAATTATTTTAAACAATAAATATAAAAACTATTCTTTCATATCATTAAATTTTTGAATTCATTATAATTATGAAATAATAAAATTGAAATAATTTTATGAGCCCTTGATTTTTATAAAGTAATGAAATATGGTCAATCAAGAGTGCTATTTTATATTTAAGGTAAAATGTTTTGAAATTAAATACTTATATATATATAAAAAGATTAGGATTGATAAAATTAAAATACACGTGAAGAATTTTAATTATAAACTATTACTATGATATATTAACAATATTTGACAAAAACAAATTATTTTAGAAACTTTATTATTTTTACATACAGAATGTATTTAATAGTGCCAAAAATTCTTAAAAATGCTAGATCTTTAAGAATAAAAATTAAATAAATACTTCTAATATTTTGATATCTAAAATGCAATAAAACCTACCTTAATAATCATTAAAAACTAATAGTAAATTACAGTCTTCATTTCAAAATCAAGTTAAATGTTTCAGACTTTAAATATTAGATATGTTTCTAAGGGGCTTCCATTAATAAATATTAGAAAGTACTAATCTATTTAAAATTCCGGCAAATTTTAATATTGAAAAACCAACAATTTATATTTAAATCTGAGTATTCAATAATAAAAAATAAGCAATTCACAGTATTTGATTTATAAAAACTTGGAAATAAAAATCTGAAAAAGATTTTTCCTAAATTTAATAAAAAAAAGTCTTTGCAATCTTATAAAGGAACATTAAGCAATATAGTTATATCTCTATATAGATAAAATGTTATATAAATAAAAGAATTATGTATCAATAAGTCTTTTCTCCATTTAAATATTTTAAAGAAACTGCCCAAATAAAATATGATGTATTTTTAACAAAAATTAAAAATATAAATTCATTTTCTCATTCTCTCAGATTTATTAAAAATATGTGAATGAATGGCTCACATTTATTAAATATATAAATGCATTTCTGGTGTTTATATTAACTTTATAATTGTATTTTAATTACACTTTTATTAAATTCATATTAACAATTAAATTTATGACTTTTTAATGATTCTTTTAATTATATGTAACAACACAACAGAAGATGAATTGATGAAAAATACATATATGTAATACAACAAAAAAAGTGAACTTATTTTATCATTGCTAATATTGGCTAATTTAGAACAACTGTTTTAATTCTAAAATTTGGTATTTTTTAAACAAGATTCAGCTTAAAAATTCTATGTAATGATTATTACTCTCATAAATTTTTAAATCATTAAAATCAATATTAAAATTAAATAAAAATATATAGACATAATTTTTACTGCTGTAAGATACAGTAGTATAAAATGTAAAATATTATTCAGAAAATTACTAAACAAATTCATAATATTCTACTTACTATTCAAATTTGAAATAATTTTATCTCTTTCCTTTTCAGCTTCTAAAATTTTTGTCTGTAGCTGCGCTAACTTTTCTTCATAATAATTTTTCAAGTTATGAATACGTCTTTGACTCATTTCTAACATTTGTATCAATTTTTCTTTTAAAGAAATATCACAGGTTATATCAGCAACATTTTCACTTAGTTTTTCTGAAATCAAAAATTTCACATTTTAATTATATAAATGTATCAAAATTATTTTTTCATGACAGAGGACCTTCCAAAGTAAAAATATTAAAAATATATAATTTTAAAAATTGTTCTTGCTCTTATAAAATAAAAATAAGCAAAAAATTTATTTAATTATACATGTTTACTTTATACAATAAATTTTTCAGTAAAACCAAAAATAAATAAAATTTATTTTCTAAACTTTATACTATAATTTTTTTTTCATCATTTTCTATTTATAAAAAATTCAAAATTTTAAATAACATACTGGAAAACAACAATCATTTTAATTTACCAGTCAGTAATAGATACTTTAACACTAATCTATGTATATTAAAATAATCTATACAAATTCTCAAAAGTATCGATACATTATTTTTGCATTTAAAACAGCAACAAAATCTTTTTGTTTATTATGAAGCAAAAAATAATAAATCTAAATTATTTGAGTAGAAAAAAATATAAAAACATTAAAAAATCACATGAAAATAGTAACATAAGAATACTTTTTTAAATTGCATAAATTTGATTCATGTTTAATTTGATAAATGAAAATTTATATTTAAAATGTCTTATGTAAAAAATTATAATAAAAGAAAACTATTTTTTAAAAACTTACAAAGTTCAGTGTGCAAAATTAGATGTTTAAAAGTTTGTTTTTTTCTTTTCTACAAAATTAAAATATTAAATAGTTTTTTAATATTTTAAGGTACATTATCACAACTTGTTCTTTAATGCTTAAAAAGTTTGAAAAATAACACATAAATTTTTGTAATTTAAGGAATATTGGAAAACAATCCTTTTTCTTTTATATACTTTATAATAATAAGAACATTTTTATTAGATGATTTGAAAGATAAATGGCAACAAAGTTCAGATTAATTACAACTAAAATATTTATGTAAAACATTATTTGAAAAATGTTTCCAAATAAAATTATTATATTCTAATAAAAATTGAAAGAAGCCTGGAGGATTAGTGGTAGCATTTCATTCTCCTAAGGCTCAATTCTTGAGCTGGGCAAGGTACACTCAGCCTTTTATCTCTTCAGTGGGACGATAAACTGAATACCAAACATGGAAACTAAACACTGGGGGTTTTGTGTTAGGCTGACCAATTGGGACATATGCTTCGCACCCCAGGGCATCTCAGTCAAGAAAAAGAGGTGGGAACTGTAGGCCATGACCCACATGGGATGTTGTGATACACAGTTTAGTTTTAATAATAAAAACTGAAATAATATTTAATTTTTAAATGTTAAAGCAATTGTTTATAAATCATAAGTTTTCCTTAATTTATAAATAGTTATTTTTTTTTTTAAAGAGAGATAACTGTTTTTATACATAACCAGAATGATTTTATAGTAGACTGAGATAAAATCTAGAACATTCATGCAGTTTTAGCAAAAGTAACAAAATAAAATTTCAAAGAATTTTTCAGCAATAAATGTATTTATGGTTGGCAAATACATATTTTAATATAATCATAATATAATTGGAAAAATAGTGCATTAAAAGATTATAAAATAAATATTACGCTCTTGGTCAGTTTTCTCACTCTCCGATTCAGAGCTGCTGTCATCTTCTTCAACATCTTCAGCATTCTGTTAGCAGAAACAAAATAAATAAGTCACTGCCACAATTTTTAATATAAAACTAAGATCCAGTTTTAAAAACTGAGATTTCAAAATAATTTCCTGTATAATATTTTAAACAATTTAACATTTTAATTAATTGCAATTATTTAATTTTTAGAAAGTGTAAAATTTAAAAAAATTTTATAAAATAAAAAGTTTATATGAAATTGTCACTTTTATGTTTTATAGATATTTTATATGTCAGTGATTTTCAACCACTGTACTGTGGCACTTTTATGTGCTGCCCAATTTTATAAATGTATATAGTAAAAATTATAATGTTTTTTTAAATCATGAATACAGTAATAAATGCACTGTTGTTTTTGTAGTACATATTACATTTTTTTACATTCAAAATTATTATCTATAAATAAAACTATTTCATACAATGTATTATAAGTAAATAAACAACTTTTAAATTATCATTTTCTTTGTGACTAATCTTTTTCTTGCCAAATTTAGAAATCGTTAAAAATGTGTTGTGGACATTCAGATTCATAAGGCGAAATATTTCACTAAAAGAAATATTATAATTTTTAATTGAATTAAAATAAATTGTAAAACAAAAATATTTTAATAGATTTAGGCTAACGTGAAGATAAGAGACAAATCAGGAACATCTAAAAGTTTACATTCACAGGCTTATTTTTGTTATTTTATAAAGTTTATTTTAAAAAGAAATTTAGAGGAAAAAATAATTCATTTCCTGAGAATTTAAAATTAGCATGCATTAAAGAAAGCACAAGAGAAAGATGACTTTTTTTTTTTACAATACCTCTAATTCTTCAGCAAGTTCTTTTTCGTCTTCTTCCTCTGCTGCTTTTTCATTAGTTTCTTTCTCCCTATGAGAATAAAATAACATAAATCATAATATAATTTTTCTCTCTGAAGTAAAATTTTTTATATTTCTTGTAATAAAAACTTATTACCATTAAAAGAATTTTCATAAGCTTTTAGTTTTTATGAATCAATACACCATACAAAATGTAAATTTCCATAGATTATAATCACAGAAATTTAATCTTACCCCTTTAATTTTCTTTCTTTTCGCTTCAGCTTCTTCACGTTTTTCCTAGCTTCTTCAATAATATCTGTCACAGATGTATTTGTATCAATTCGGATATCATAATGTCCTGTAATTGCTACAGTAGATGTTGGAGTAAAAGCATACTGAGGAGATGCTTTCTGGGAAGATTTTCGCAATAATGCATTAGCATTTTCTGATTCAATCAATTTAGCTCTGGAAAATAAATTACATACAATATAATAATAATTTTGATGGTAAAACAAATTAATAGAACATTATTTATATATAAAAGTTTATTAAATTATATACCTATATCTTTTTAGTTTTTTTTAATCATCCTATGCATTTATTTCAGTAAAACTATTTTTACATTAATACTAACTACTGATTTTCTTGTTTATTTGTGTGTGTGTTTATTGTCTATTGTTTATCTCATAGTCTAATTGTCTGGGAGTTACAGTTTAAAATGAATTCCAAACTACTTTAAACATATCTGCCAAGAAGGAACCGAACCCAAAACATGTTAACTTGAAGAGCAGAATCCTAACTATTTACTGATTTTCAGAAAAATAATCAAGATTAAATTTATTAGAAATTTTCATTTGCAAAAAATTTTAATATAATTTTTATGATAATTTATGAATGAAATCTTACAATTATAATTGCAATTTGTTTTCTGTTTTTTTTGATAGAAAATAAACTACTTTCAATAAATAAGAAAAATATCTTATTTGTATTCTTGCCAATATGCTTTTATAATGCTTCTAAGGTTATAACACAGATTATAAAATTTAATAATGTTATATATATTATAAAAATTCAACATGGAGATTTTTAAAAAATGAAGTATCAATTATATTTTATACATTGCATATTAAGAGATAATTTTTTTTAATATTATAACTTTAGATCACATTAATTCAAGAACAGTATGTTTTGTGTGCATAATGCCATGAATAATTTAACGCTGTGTATGTTTCTATTAAGATTAACAAAGATGCAACATATTGCCAATATAAAATTTTTAAGTAACAGAAACTATTTCTCTAAGCATAATATAAAATGCTATTTCTATTTTATTTAAAAGTAAAACAAACAACAAGTTAAGGCTAAAAAAAAAAAAAAAAAAAAAAAAAAATTGTGCATAATTAAAAAAGAAAATTGTTCAAATTTATAATTAGGATTTATATAATATAAAAAATAAAGCACATTCAACAGTACAAATAATATTTTATAATATAGTTACAAACACATATTGTAAATTAAAGTGAAAATATTTTTAGAACATACATGTATGTGATATTGTGATTGAGAACCTCATTTTTACTTGATGAATATAAATTAGTGAAATTAAAATATTTAACTCCATTTATTTTGAGATAGTTCTGAGAAATTAAAATTATTCAGTTACACAAATAATTGAAAATCAAATGACAATTTTCATTTCAAAAATTAGAAAAAAATTTGAACAATAAAATAACTACACACAATTCAGGTAAACTTTTGTATTTAAATTAGCCTTAGACTTATTTATTAATGTTCCTAATTTTAAACTTGTAATAAATAAGAAAAGTATTTGATAAGAATTCAAATAGATCTGGAATAAAAAATATGACTTTCCATTTTGATTATGAAAGAAGAAGATTATTTAATAAACTGCAAAAAATACCATGAAACTTTAGCAATTTATACAGGTAGTTAAATCACAAGGACCGTGTCTATAAATCACATGTTATCTATGTAGATCTATGATTCAAGAGCTAGCAGTTTTCCTCTATTCATTTGGATAGTGCTATTGTTACCAAATTAAAATCTTAAATTTGTGGAAAATTAATTTTTTTTTAAATAGTAAAAATTGTTAGATTATTCAAATGACAGAATTTAAGAAAGGTAATAAAATATTTAACAGTATTTAATGTTTCAGCTCATGTCAAGAACTTTAGAAGTACAAAATTTTTTCAAAAAATCAAAATTATAGCAGTATCCAAATCAGATCAAAAAAAGAACCAAATGGACTTAAATTATATAATAGACACTAACACAAAAAATATCAAATGATTAAGCAAAACTTGATTGTATTAAAAATGAATAAAAATATTTAAGCAAAAAGCACTAATTACAAAGTCAATAACTCCAGACATTTTAGTTCAGCAATGAAAAAAAAATATTAATTATGTGATATCATTTCATAGCATAGATTTTTCTCCAAACTGAATGACAATGATAACTAGAAATTATTAAATTTGTATTCCCTAAATCATATCACTTTTATATCTTAATTATATTGAAAGTAATTTTAGACAACATATCAACACTTTATGACTAATTTAAATATTTAGTGCATAAGTGATGTGGATAGCAAGGTCTTAAAAAATGTTAAAGCTAAGTTAATTGTTAAGCTCCAGCTAAAAATAATTTACTTCCTTTTCAACTAATGAATGATTTGAAATGGTTTACTTTATAAAAATGTAATATTATTTATAATGAATAATAAAATAATGAAAAATACCAAAAAATGATTGGATTAATAATACAATAAAAAGAATCAGTAATTTTGAAATAAACAGCTATTTTGTAACTATATATTTAGAAAGAATAACGAGATATGCTATACTGGCAAATTTTTTTTAACTCCTACACTAGTAAAACTAATCAAACAACATTTTAAATATAATTTCCCTGTAATTCTGTCCTTGACATTATAATAAAATATTTATATCTTCTGCTAAAAAATACAAAAAAAGCAAGTTTTTTCCAATAAAAATTGAAAGTAACAAGAAAGGAATAAAGTTACAAAGCATTTGAAATTTACCGTAGTGATTCTATTTCTGAAACATAACCTAAAACAAGGTTTGATAAATCAGACTGTGCTCCATCACCTAAAAAATATTAAATATTTTATATTAGAAATTTTGAAAAATGCTGTTAGCATTAGATACACATACATATATATCATACCTATTATAATAAATTCCTTTCTTACCATTTATATTCCATTCTCCAGTTCTTTTTTGTGCTTCTAACTGAGCATTTTTTGCACTCAAAACTTCTATTGTTTGCTGTTGTGCTTTAATACGAGTTTTCAAAGAGTTGTTTTCTGATTGCAGCATGGTATTTTCATGATACATATCATTTATGCACTCAACTCCATCATCTCTAACAATCCTTTTACCCTACATGATTTTAAAAAATACTTTTATAACAAATAAACTGAAATTTAAATTGAATATTTTTAAAGGTATTACCTTTAAAGTTGTTATAAATAGTTTTAAAAATTGAATATAACATTTTAATTCATAAAAAGTAAATTCTTAAATAGCTATTAAAATTAAAATCACAAGATTTTCTTTAATGAGTAATCAATAAATTAAATTCAACAGCTCTAAAATATCAATTTTAAAAACTGAAAGATCATTTCAAATTAATTACAGTAAGTATTATAATGGAAATATTAAACTTTTTTTATTAGTTTATGTATTTTAATAAACATGATTTTTATAGAAAAAAACCTCAGTAGATATCAATAATTATTATCAATTTAAGTTTATCCATCTATTTATAAATTGTTGAAAGAGGAAAACATGGGATAAGGAAATGGTGATAACAGAAAATATATAAAATCATACTTATTACAGCACAAAATAGTTAAGCTTTATAAAGTTAAATATTTCCGAAGAAAGCATTATGAAATATCCAATGAATGTTTTGGGCATATTTATTAGAATAAAATAATAACAAATATCTATTACTGACTGAATAATCATTTCAAAAGAGATCTTTTTAATTTATCAGAACTATTCCTTGGTAACCCTTTGCTAAAACATTATTCCCATAAAAATAACCGACTTTTTATATACAAAAACAGATATAAAGTAAATAGATGTTGAATACTTCTAACAATAAGATGTTTTTTCTTTATTTAAGCTATTTATGATATTCTGAAAATAAGAAATAAATGAATACAAAATTGGATAGCAAAAGTATGAAATATCGTTTGGCAGAACTAATTTAGTACTGCCTTTAAATTCCCACTGGTTCTTTACAACCCACATAAAATCAGATTTAATCATTAATTGATTTATTATAAATTCATTTATCTTTAATTCATTAAAATATAGACTGATATAGAAACAATACATTTAGGAAGAGAAATATAGACTGATATAGAAGCAATACATTTAGGCCAAGACATATGACATATTAGAGAAAGCCTGCAAATATCAGTAAAGAACCAAAGACAAAATTTCTTCACAATTACACTTAACACAAATGATACTTCTACTAAAAAAAGTCACTTTTTTTTTTATTTAATTCAAGATTTTTATAAAAATATACATGCAGCAACATTCTTATGCGAATGACAGGCATTTTTAAAGTGTATATTTTGCTTGATAATTTTGTAAAATGAATGTATTAACACAAAAGTTTGGTTAAGAATGAATAATTACAAAAAAACTAGAATTCATTTTTCTTTTATTGAATGTAGAGATCCAACTTTCTTCAAACTAACTGGTGCCACTAAGGTAAACAAGACATATGACAAGAATAATGGAGATAGAATATTAGATACATATTAGGAAAAAAATTACATTTTCAAAAAGTACAGAAAATATTAATTCTGTATAATTGGAAACTACACTTAATATTCGTATGAGGCTAAGCATAAAATTAATTGGCAATAAATTTGAACATATTTAGAAATACACGTAACAAAAATATATAACATAGTCAAACCAGAATCTTTTTTTATATATAATTTACAATGGAAATTTGTTAATACAAAAAATTGCAATTACAAATACTTTAAAATATTGACAAATATAAATATACCTGTCTGAATTCCATTAATTCCATTTGCAAACTTTCTACTTGCTTTATTAAGGCATTAATTGTTTGGCTTGATTTATCTTTATTTGCAACGACTTTGTTTCTGATATTTTTAGCTCTATTTGCATATTTCAAAGTACTCAATGTCTCAACGAAATCTCTATCAGATGGAGACACACAAGCTATCATCAGAGTACGGCTAAACGAAAGAAACATTTTAAACATTAGAAAAATTATAATTCTTGTTATTATTTTTATTACATGCTTAGATTAACACAGTTATAAGATACCGGCTAAATTTATAATTATAATAAACATTATAATTTTCATAGTAAACTTTCTAGCTTTGCCATTAATTTATTGAATTGCTTTTATAATAAATTATAATCATATTCAATCAATAGTTAATGAAAAAATACCCAACACAAAAGAATTAGATGAGTTAGCAAAATAAATGAAGTAACTAGTGTATGACAGCTTGATATGAAGATTAAAGACAAGGTATACACATAACAAAATGCATTATAGAAAAGAAAAAAAACACAAATTCTAAAAAAAAAAAATTTTCCAAAAGGATTATAATAAGGAGATAATTTGATAGAAAAAACTAAAAGATGTTTCATGGGATAATTTTATTAAATAATAAAAACAAAAATGAAAATGAAAAAATGATGGAAAATTATTGATGTAGCATATTATCCCTTTGATTCATATTTTGCATGAATGTGATAAACCCAGTGAATAGATTTTAGAAAACGATATATCACTCCTGAAAGAAAAAACATTTATCAAATTTAATATAATCGAGAACATCTTGTCCAAAAGCAATGTATCATTCAAAATGAAACCTAAAATGTTTGCTTGGATTTAGATAAGAGAATATGCAAGTCATTCATTTTTTTTAAACATTATTTTAGCTTTATACGTTTTTCACAAAATAAACTGTAGGAAGCCTAGATTTATCATGTATTGAATAAGTAATCTAACTTGGCTGCAGTATGATGCATTACACAAGGACTCAGTTTTTTTATCTACATATCTTTTGGCCATTGAGTTGGCATTCCAAATATGCAGGTTTAAAAATGCATTCCTATTGCTTCCAACTCATATTACTAGCTCACTTTGTCTGCAATGTAACCTTTTTGAAATAAAAGTGGAATTATTTGAAGAGTCATTTTTCTTTCCATATTCAAAATGATGCTCCATTTTAAACTGAATATCTAGTCATCAATATGACTCTAATCAATCTGCATGATATATGGAGATTTATAGAATAAAGACCAAGGGCCAAAAAGATCCAAAACCAACATGATGAAAGTTATTTTAGATTGCTTGGATTGAGAACCTGCCTTCTTTGTAGCTGATTAATTATCTACACTCACATTCAGCTGTGAACAGATAAATCAGTCATCTTTTACTGTTTTAGTATGTGAAGGAATTCCTCACTGACTGTATTAGACATTCCTAGGCATTGCATTATCATTTACCATACTTCTTTGTGTTTGTGTGACCAAATGATTCTCCTGATCATACCAATGGTTATGGTATATCATATGCTACTGTGACATTTCAAATTTAAATTTTCTCTACATAAAGATTAAGCATTTGAATTTCATAGCTGAAGTAATAAATAAGAAAAACAATAAGATAACAATTTCTGTAAATGTAACCTCTTTTTAAAAACATTTTAGGGTTTTTGAAGAAGTGAATATGGATTTGCATAACTTTTTTCCCCATTATGTTTTAAATTATTATTTCACATGATTTTAGTTATCAATGGATAGTTTCTTAAAAAATTATCCAATCATGTAATTTTAAGTGTTTGTATAAAAGTTATTTACAAATGAAAATTAAAGTAAATTATAAATAAGAAAATATTCAATGCTAAAAAATTTGCCGTATTTTCCCATATATAATGCAAAGTGGCGTTCTGTTCATAAGATCTGCTTTTTTAGGTAAAAAGACAATCATCAATCTAAAATATAATAAACTGTAAAGAAAGAAATTTATTACGAGAAACATTTGTTTGGATTCAACCTCATCGCAAAGTGTGATAAATCGAGGGGGAAACATGAGATCGATCAAGAGCTATAATTTTGAGATGATTCTAGTAAAAATTAACAATTTTTACTTTTTAATAACTTTTGCAACAAGGTTAGACATATTTTAAAAGTAATAATATATTTATCTTGTCAGCAATTAAATGAAAGAAATTGATTATTTTCGAATTGAACACTGGATACATTTCTACTTTTGTACTGCATATGCTTTGTTTTATGTCTTACACGTCAAACATGTAAAAATATGTTTGCCGTCATGTTTTATTTTGTGACTTTTTTATAGCTTTGTTTAAAATTTGCTGTATAATGTATACGCTCTCACTTCCACATCATGATTTACAAACTTGAATATTTTCAGAATAAAAACGTTCAAGTCAAGACAAAATGCAAAATGACGATAGATATTAGGCAATTTAAACTATAATATCTCTCAGAGAAACTAAATTCGTTCTTGAACATAATTGGACAAAACTTGCAGAAATAAATCAGCCAAGTCATGGCATCTGTTACTTATTATATAAATTATAAGCAACATATCTTTCAAAACTTAATTGTTAACCTTTCTGATGAAGAATATTTTTCGCCAGAGTATCCTCAGCAGCGTATAATACACACAACAAACAAAATATAAAACTTTTTTTACACATAATCTGTGGATTATGGACAAAAAAATGCAGTATTTTTAGTAAATTTTGTATAAACAAAATCCGATAGAAATTACCTTAATTAGTTGATAACCATACATAATAAATTTATACAAATTCTTAAACCCATAATTACCAATAAAAATTATTATCTGTATACTTTGCATAGCCCAGTTTAGATATTTTTAAAAACTTACATGCATTATGCTCAGAATAAAGCTCATAACACATAAAACGATTTTACCTATTACCACCAAGAGAATCCTGAAGCAATCTAGTTAATTTAGAATCTCTGTATGGAATATGAGTTGCCTTTTTAGACCTATCTCCAAGTGCTGATATCACATTTCCAAGAGCTAGCTATAAATAAATTTAAAAAAATGTTCCCATTAATAAGAGCATTACAACAAAAAGATTATTTTAAGGGTTATCAAAAAACTTACAAGACCAGAATTAATACAAATGCTTTCTTTTTGACGATCTCCAGTAGCACCAGTCCGTTTCAAACGCTCTGAACCAGCTAAATCTACGAAATGGAACTTTGCTGTTAATGTTTCTACCTCATTCAAAGATTCTGTATGTTTATGCAAAGTGGAATTACAAGTATCAGCTCCTTCAGATATCTAAAAGAAACTAATATTCGTTAAATAAAAAAATTTTCAAATGTATCCCACAATTCTAATTTCAAAATAGTGGTAACATTACAGAATTTGTGGTTGTTGCACTCTTTTTTATTTCTTTAAATGATCACACATCAATATTACCCATTAAAGAAAATTAAATAATGGGAAACTATTACTATTTATTTAATAAGCTACAAAATATTAAGAGTTGGAAGTTTAACAAATATAAAAGTAAAATTAAACAAACACAGAGTAGTTTAGTAATATTTGCTTTTCCTTTTATTTAAAACAACAAAATAAAAATTAGACATAATTTGCATACTTTTTCACAGAACATTATTTAACAGTCTATTGGTATGAAGTTAACTTATTTTGGAAATTTGCACTGAATTAAGAGATAAGATGAAATAAAAAATTTTTTAACTCAAATATAATTTTTGATGGTCAATTTAAATTTTTTAATTTTACATTTCATTATTCTTTGCTTATATCAAAAATTTAACAATACTTATGAGTCTTTTTTTCTACAGAACATTTACTGGAAAACATAATCAAAATTTGTAGTTTTAAAAATTAAAAAGTTTATTTCTTTATAGCAAAAATAATTACTATGATACAGCAGATAATGTTAAGTTTGATCATATATTTGCAGTAAACAAATTAATCATACAACTTTTATGATTTAATACTTATCTTCATGAAATGTCTTGTCAACCAATGAAATGTCAAACTTCAAACAATAAATATAAAACTCCAAAAATTAATCTAAATTTAAAGAAGATTTTTTTAAATAAAATTTTACTATAAAGTTTAAATTGGGTGAAAAGTTTTCTTGTTCACTAATTCAATACGTTACTATATTAGAGAAAAATTAAACAGAGAGTTTATTTAAATATCTTTATTTAAAAATTGATTGAATATGATAAAAATGCAAAAAATTACAATCATAAAAATCTATTTCCCATGATTACTATCAATTTAATCAAATATATTTATGGCTCAGCAGATTATAAATTAATAAGATGTTTTTTCCTTATTATTTGTTTAATCTTATGAGTCAAGAATTTGTTTTTAGTAGCATTTTGAGTTAAGTGAATAAGTTAATATCTTATTTTGTTTTATGGACAGATAAGTATCTATTTCAGTTAATGATTCTTTAATGGAATTGAGATATAATTTGGCTGAGATGTATATTCTTCAATGATTTGGAATCAGGAATCAAGCTGAAGATGTTCAGACTTGGGCACCAGCCAGATATATATTATTTTACTTGAAAAATAATACAAATGACTTATTTTACATATTCTACTAACTAACATAAATAAACATGATGGATCTTTGTGCAGATCAGATAAGAACTCGTCATCTTCTATCAACACAAGTATAGTGGCTTTTTATACCAAGCCAGAAGCCTTTACAAACAGTTAATGAACTAAAAGCAGTAATAAATAGTTCTGGTACACTTCAATAGATTATATAGTAAAGAAAGTTGAAAAAGGGATCTAAAATATTACTTTATTCAAATAAAGACTGAAATACTGAGTAAGATTCCCCATACTAAAATGTCTAAAAATGAAGACATACAAAAATTTCACAATTCTCATTAGCGGTATTAAAATATGGAAACTATGATTGATAGTTAGAAAATGTATTAATTACATTCCTTGGCCTTTCCTCTGTATTTAAAAAAGGTTTAGGAGAAACTTTTAGCAAATTGGTATATAACTTCTGTAAACATTTGATTTCAATAATTAAAATCTTTAATCATTCATAACTAATTACAATAATTAGTCTTACTTTTCCCAGTATATGAACAATATTAAAAATAAATTTCATCATCAGTTCCTAAACCCTAACTATAAAAAATCAGAATATTTGGCAATATTTTATAAGCTTTCATTCAAATTTATTTCGAATGTTAGGATTAAAATTCCCTCAATTATGCTACTTTGTATTTTTATAGATATTATGAAACAACTATTAAGTTCTAATGAATGACAGTGAAGTTGTATTTTCACTGATCACCAACAAATTGAAATCCATATTATTTCAGAGAACGAACTACAGAAATAAAACAAGATCAAGTACGACTCCAGGTGAAGCTACACTATTCAATGCAACTTTTCCTGCTAATTACTTATTTTGAAACCAGAAGTGTCCATTATCAGTCACTTCTTAAATGTAGAAAAAACAAATTAGGTGAAGTCTAATTTTAACTTTTGATATTTTTATCCTGAAGAAATATATTAGGTAGAACACAAAAATTCAGCTTACAGCTGAAGAATACATTTTTTTCTTTATGAAAACTAAATAAACATATGATATGATAGAGCAATAACAAAATGTATAAAATTTCACTTTAAAAAATATAACTTACTTTATTTTTATTTACACTATATAGAATATTATCTTATTCAATATCTTTATTATTCTTTATTCAATAATTATTAACTAAAACTTTATAAAGAAGTTAATCGAGAAAATGCATAAGATTTTAATTGATTTTATTTACACAAACAAGTTTTCAAAAGCTATTCAATCCACACATCCTGAAATATTAAGTTTCCAGAATATGTAAACATAAAATAGTACACAAGTATATTAAAAATAAATATGATAATTCTAGAGCTTAGGCAAACAGATATAAATTTATCTTTTAAATAATTATACAAATAAAAACACTTATATTAATTTATAAAATCCATAAATTTTAAAATTTTAGGAACTTACAGTATTAAAATAACTACATAAAATGCATATATTTAAACTGCCTAATAAATACATAGCAGTTATTTCTGCCAAAATATAAACTTCTTCAGACAAATTCTTTTTAATCCACACAAAGAAAATTCTATATAACAAATACACCAAATAGTTCAAAAATGAAATAAGGTTAGAGAGGAAATTTTTGTTTATAGTATAAGCAGTTTAAATACAATTCTGTATTTAAGATTTTTTTAAAAATTGTAAAACCAATAAAAGAAAATATTACTGTAAATAATAGGAAAAGTAATTTTTGTGCAAGTTGACAAGAATGCATACATATGTATTTCAGACAGTTGATGAAAAATATAAATAACACAATTTACCTTAGCACCTGACTTAGACATTCTTTTTTGTTTGATATGAAGAGTAAATATAGCATGTGACCTGGAAGACTGTTTATTCATGCCAGTACTAGCAGTAGTTCTGGAGAGAGAGCCAATTTTTAAGCAATGTAAGGCCTAAAAATAAAAAATTTAAAATGTTAAATAGATCTTTTTACAACGATTGTGATAAAAAAACACCTTTAAACTTGTAAGTCAAGATATTAAATTAACATGTAACTTATAGCCTAAAAATAAAGTATACACATTTAAAAAATAAAACTATGAAAGAAACACTTTCATATTTGCAATTCATGACATTAATTTTACAAGCAAATTAATAACATTGGAAAAGTAAAAGCAGTTTTGAAAAACTTACTTCTTGAACATTTGTTACACACTGAGCAATAACTCCATGGGTGTAAATTTTCCCATCAGCATCTTCATGAATTCTGACATGAGCTTTTTTATTCTATAATTAAAAAAAAAATCGAAAGGAATAACTCTTTTAAAGAAGTCAAAATTTATACATTTAACTCCATAAGAATTTCAATTAAAATGATAATAAATAATTTAAAGTTGAATGATATAATAGTTATTTTTACTTCATGAAAAAATACATAAGAAAATGCCTTCTTAAAATTGTGTTTTTAGTAGTTTCTTAAATAACATGTTACAACAAAATAAGAATAAATATTTTTTACAATTTGCCTACTTTATAACCTAAGAAACTATTAAAAAAATTCATAAGAAAATTAAAATTATACTTCGCTGATGACTAACACTGCAATTATGTATGTATATAAACACCAGGATACAAATAAGTTTGATTGGCCAATAAGGACATTTTTACAATTGAGAACTAATTCACCTAGGTTGGTTGGTTGGGTTTTATGACAAAAGGTCTAATTCACCTAGGATTTACAGTTTAAAATGAATTTTGGACAACTACAAATATTTATGCTCATTGTAAGTTTATTTATAATTGTATAAACATTTTAGTCAACTGGATACGCATATGTAACTTAAACTGGACATGTGAGATGAGGGAATCAAGTCTACAAACTGTTAAAATGGAAGCTAGATAAGTATTCATTCAGCTGCCAGCTTGAACTGAGGGGAAGTTCAATCTAACACCTATTTGACAAGAAAGAGATTATTTAAATTCATCTATTTTCATTCAAAATAATACAACACCCTATATATAACAATAAATTAACTGTGTTTCAATAGAGGTATTAGGTATTTTTTGAGAAATCATAGAACTGCTTCCTGTTACATCTTTATAAGAAGGAACAACAAAATTTTATATTTTTGTTGTTCCTGCTTATAAAGATTTCTGAAAGATATTTTCCATTCAAACAAGAATTATGAATTTGACTTGAACTGAAAGAAAGTACAACACACAGTATTAATGCAATTGGTTTAAAAAAAAAAAAAGAAGTTTTTCATGTTCTCACCTTTCATTTAATATAATAAAAACAACCTTCAAACATGTAAATACACAAACAAAAAGGTATAGAATAAATGATTTCATTAACAGCAATTTTGAATTTCTCATTTATTTCATACCATTTCTGTGACCTTCATTAAAACGTGATTAAAAATTTTAGTAAATCATAACATATTTTGAGCTTCATCAAAATTTAATAATGTTTAACATTACATTAAATAGTTAATTCAATATACTTTTAAAAATAATTTAAATTTATATAATATAAAATGGCATGTTTTATATAATATTGAATACAATGAAATTTTCATTAAAAAAATGCAAAGATAAAACTTTAAAATAAACAATTCGGTAAAAAATGAAGTTTAAAACAAAAAAGATAAAAATTTTAATAAGTTATTATCATTAAATAATATTTTAAAAATTCAATAAGCAAATTTTTTGTAAGGACTACAAAAAATTAATATATATCTTAAACAACTTTTAAATGTTCTCAATAACATTTTTAAATTTATAATAAAAAAGTTTGATCTTAATTTTTGTAAAATTGAATGATTCATATTCTTTACTTAAGTACATTCCGACTGTTCAAAAAGAAAAAATACGTAAACAGTTGTTTAAAAAATGTAAAAAAAAAAAAAAATTCTAAATATAATTCAAATAGATTTCTTTATCATCATTTCAGATAAACATTCATGTCATTAATTACTAAACATCAAAACTGATGATGAAACAATTAGAAAACTCAAAGAAAACATGAAAAAAATGCAATGTAAAAACAATGCAAATTATGATTATTTTTTTAAACTTTGAAGGCATTTGAAGATTTATGCAAGCTAGAATTTCATTTTCCCAAATATTTAGATATGCTTCATTATTTTGAAGTTTGGAGACTAGCAATTCCACTCCATTAATATCTTTACGTTTCAAAAATTCGATCGAGTTAGCTCAATACGACCATGCATTTTAATCCATTAAAATATATAATAAGTAACTCTCATAACGACAAATAAGGTTCAAGGTCACATACCTATCTCACACCAGTGATTGCACCCTTTTTAAAGACACAGAACAGTATTTGGTTATCCAACATAAAGGTTAACATTTTAAATTTCTGCTGCTTTAATATATTTTCATCATTCTTCAAATCAATATTGATTTCTTCGAAATTGTAGATCAAGTCAAAGTTCCCAAAGCCAACTGTAAATAATAGTCTTTAAATTTGGATACTTGCGGCAAACATTAAAGACATGAGACAATTGAAAAGTTGCAGTATGCTTGTTATACTTCACTGTAATAAACAAATAATGATTTTGGATTATTGTAATTTTTGAACGATTTTTTTTTTCATGTTTCTTTCAATGTGTGGTTTATATTCTAAGAAACTGTTTACCAATGTTGAATAGGATACTGAATTCTTTTTGAGATAGATCCACAATTCAATCTAAATAAATAACTCATTTTCAATTTGAATTATGCAGTTCAATTTGAATTATTTTGTTAACTAATTGTTAACAAAAGAATCATCAAAGTATTCACACAAACAAAATACATACTATTGCTATGTATTATAAAGGTTGTTATAATATATGGCTTAAATATAAGATTTACATCTTAATGTTAAAGTAATAACTTTACATTTAATTTAGTCCTATACAAAAAAAAAAAATAAATAAATAAATAAAATAAAAAATAAAAATTCAACAAAATTTGCAAACCTTTTTAATTTTAAACATTAGCGCAAATCTTTTCATATTTAAACATTTTTAAACAACAAATAATTAAAATATTAATTTATTTTTTATTAGTAATAAAAGGCAAACATACTTTGTTGTCTAAATCTCTAGTAGTATCAAGGAGATCAATGACTTCTTCATTGTACAGCTGGATAAAGAATGTATATGAACAAATATTATTAATAAAACAAATAAAAATATCTTAATTTGAATGCTTAAATGAAAAGTAGAAAAAAGTTACAGTTTATTTTATATTACAGTTAAAAAAATTTAAACTATTTTAGAATATTGAATTTGTACATAATCAAATCTGACTATATTGCGACTATACAGTACAATGTAAATCTAAAATATGGTATAAATAGAAATTTTAAGCTTAATTTTTTCTTAATATAGGATTTATTTTTGTTTCACTATGTGCTACAAAAATATTTCACACAATATTTTTTACACTTTAACACATAAAAGTGCAAATAAAGATTTAAACTTGCCACTGATTCAGAAATCATAGATAGTAAAACACTGTCTTATAGGAAATATTTTACATACAGTTACTAAATCAATTGAAAAATAAATCTGATGAAATGTAACATACATTTCAATTATCACAAATATTGTAATTATCCAAACATCTACTTTGAGGATTCTGAGTTTTATTAATTATTATTTATTCTGAGTTTTATTAAAAATAAAGAGGAAAAATCTATAAGAAATTTATAAATTATTACTTAAAAAAAATGGAGCCTTTTGATACAACACAGTATGAAGATCTTCATGGAAATAATAAAAATATTATAATAATATGAAATTTTATACACACATATAATAGAACAGTTTAAAATCTAATAGACAAGCTTTATAATAATGAAAATCAAAGCTTGATCAAAATTTTCTATATGATTGTAAAAAATTACAAGGATTAAATGTTCTTTATATTTAACTGTCATATTTTGATTAAATTTGATTACTTGTAATTAAACATTTCTCTACATTTAATTAAAAGTAATAATATTTATTAAAATCATAGAATACATGTATCATTACACATTTACAAAGACAATATGAAATGTATAAAATTTAGCTAAAGGATGAGTCACAATTATGAAAATTTTATCACAAGAATAATGCACACACATTAAATCTGTAGAAAAACTCTAAATGCACTTACTTCCATAAACTGGGCATGGACATTAAATTCTGGAGGATTGCACCTATTTTCTTTCTCTTCTTCCTGAATTTCAGTAATTTTTTTGAAAAGGTACTCCACAGCACGAGGTATGATTCCTCGTTCATCCAAATTAAAACTGCTATCAAAGCCAGTACCCATTGTATAGGTTTTACCAGATCCTGTCTATTTAAATGCATAATAAATAGCAATGTTAGTTCAACTTTTGATTAATTACAATGAATTTTTATTTAAATACAAATATAAATTCTTAATAATCAATGCTAAATAAATTTATTTTAACAATTTTGAAAATAAATGTTAAAATTTATCAATTTTAAGGAAAATAAATAATATATTTGATTAACTTTACAAAAAATATAAGTTCTTTAATGTATGTGCAACACATTTCAGTTCATTAGCTGTTCAATTCACATCTATCATCAATTCATTAGCTGTTCAATTTCAATCTTAGCATATATTTTAAAGCACATTTTACAATTTTGAATCTTAAACATTATCATAAAATTTCAATTACCTTCTTTCCTATTTTGCAATATACCTTATACATATTTTTTTGTATCTGACTAGAAAAATAACAATTATTTTTTATTTAATTGTAATAATAGATTATTTGGAAAGCAACTTTTGATTCAAACAAGAAAAAATTATCCAACATATACAGAAATGATGCAGTACACTAGTTCCAACACTGGTTTACAAAGTTTTGATTTAACAGTTTTGACATTGTAAGCATACTATGCTCTAGAACAGTGTCTTTCAACTGGAATTGCTCTAAGGACTGGTAACATATTTTGGTACATTCGTGCAAATCTGTAAGTTTAATAATTTGATCCATTGGCAGAACTTTTTCACATAAATAAATCATGAAAATAAAAATAATTTTAAGGCATTTTATTCATTATAATTTACATATGTACATTCAATTTACTTTAAATATTGCATTAAAAATGAAATATGATTAAAACTTAACAAAATTTCGAAGAAAATTTCAATATGAATGACATATTTATTTATTTTAATTGATATATTAGTAAAAACAACAATGAATAGAAATGTAAATAATTTGGTAGATACAAAATAAGCAAACAATAATTGCATATTTATTTTTTTAATTAATATATTAGCAAAAACAACAATGAATAGAAATGTAAATAGATTAGATAGATGCAAAATAAGCAACCAATAATTTACCAAATAAAAACTTAACCAATGAGATTGCTTCTGGTCTCTGTTTCTGATTAAAATGTCAATCCTAGATGTTAAATCAGTTACAGCAAGACGTAAGGCAGGCGCAACAGCAAGTCGATTTTGATGTTTCCTCTTGATAAAATCATAGCCAAAAATATATTTTCATACAAATATGTTGAAGAAAATTCAATAAAATCTTCAAAACCTTTGCATGAAAATTGGAGTATTCGATTGCAGTCTTTTTTCAAAACTGATATATACACATTTACTGAATTGAATTGTGATTTAAATCCTAGATCTAAAGATAGTTCAATAAGTTCTATTTCTTTGACTGTAATAAGATTGTTATTGTAATTATCAATAAATGGATTGAATATCCACAAATTATCTGAACACACATCAATAGCATCTTTTGTTTGTTTATTTATCACTTAATATAATTTTTTTCATTCAATGGTTAATTAATTCAAAGTGAATTCCAAGCAATTTCAAACATCCATACCTAAAATGCGATTCGTAAGCACAAACTGTTGAAGGGCAGACAGTAAATTATTCAAGTATTAGTCTAGTGGGACAATCATTATTTGCACAACCTAAAGTTTAAGGTATATTCCACAAATTACAGCAAACACCTAGACCTTTAGAAGGACTCAAACTCATGAACTGTTGAACTGAATGCTTGGAGTACTCATTATTTGATTACCAGCATGGCTGACAAATTTTTAGTTCATTTTTTTCCCTATCTGATTAACCATTAGACTAAGCCAGATCCAAGAAATCATGAAATGATAGAAAATCCAAAACAAGGATTCTGAAAAAATCCTTGTTTTGTGTCATCATTAAAGAATAAAATATATTTCACAAAATAACAAGGTATTTTATGAAATAATAGATAAATCAGTTAAAGTGAATGAAATTATTGAATCCTTTGATTTAACCTGGTATTCCATAAAATAATGATTACTTGATTAAAAGTATGAAATAGGTAATCAAAAGCTTTTTGAACTAGTTCTAGATGGTTTTAAATCAGTTTTGAACTATTTACAGCAACTTTGCAATAACATATGTGTGCCCACACTTTATACCATTGCTTTTAGATGTAGAATTACAGCAATATATTCCTGCTAGCATTTTACATTTTGGATTATTAATGAATATTTTTGTTATAAATAGCACTGAAAAAATAACACATGACTATTGGATGCCTTTTTAAAAAGATTTTAGCTATTTATGATCAATTAATTTATAAAATAACTTGAAAATTGTTTATTTTTTGCTTTAATAGTTTATTAGTTATTACATAGAATAACTAGGTAAAGTATGAAATTTTTTAACTATTATATATACTAACTAGCTTGTCTAGTTATTTCACAAAATATCTAGTTATTCTATGAAATAACTGAATTATATCTTTAAGAGTAACACATATGTGAAGATCAAACACATAACAGACAAGAACTTTCAATTTCGTTAAGTGCAGATGTAAGAGACACAAGAGGCATAGGGGGGAGTGTGTCGGAGTGAGAAGAACAGTATGGATGTGTGTAAAGACGAGTGGTAGCGGAGGTATCGCTTACAGGTAATGGAAAATACATGTGTTTCAAATTATGTAAAATGAACCATCTAATTTATGTTTGTGTCCATAATTAATGTTATGTTTGTTAATGTAAAATAAATCTGTCGTAAAAAAGAAGATATGTTGGTATTACTGAACGATCCTGGAAATGACAGGTTCGTGAAAAAATCACAACATACATATAATAAAATATTGAAATAAATAAAAGTGTTTATTTTTACATTAATAAGAATTTAAAACATACTTGTCCATATGCCAAAACAGTTGCATTGTAGCCATCAAAGCACCTACAAAAGAGAAAAAATTTATTTAACATAAATACATTAAATATACAAGTAAAATATAAATTTTTTAAAAAATTAAACTGAAATGAAAGAAAATAAAGCAAATTAAAAGACAATTATCTAGTTATGACTACATTAAAAAATACATAAATGCATCTCACTGACAACACACGCAGCAAGAAAAAAATTATTAACAAATTACTTATAGATGATATGCACAAATTCAAGAATTAATTAAATGAATAAATATTTCAGTGATATGATTAGTCACAATTATGAAGAAATAGCCAGTCTTTTGTAACCAAATGTATCCAATTAAAAATGTTTAGAAGAAAAAAGTAATGAACATAGTTTTGTTATGAAGTGGTCAAATATTGTATTATAGAAATAAAAGGTTAAAAATAGTATACAAAATATAGATATTCAATATATTTTCCAATTTATTTATGTATGAAGAGAAAACTAATACAAACAAGTAGACACCTTAACTGTATTTATTAAGCTGAAAATTTTTTTTGAAAGTTTCTCATTTTCAGAATAGAACTACACAGTTCAATCACATTAATGTGACCAACTGTCAAAAGCCAGATTAACCACTTTTTGCAGAGTTAACTGTTATGAGACATACAGGGAGATTGTTGATTAGGATGCTGAAGGTGTTCACAGTGATGTTGAGTCATGTCGACTTTAATGAGGTGACCAGCTGCACTAGATTACACAGATGTGGATCCATGCAGCAATCAACCTGATCAAGATGGTCTCAAAGAATCTTGATTGGGTTTAAGTCAGGTGAGTTTACTGGCCAGGGAGAATAGTAAACTCATCCTGGGACTCTTCAAACCATACACATACACTGCCAGAGGAAAAACAGTTAGCATATATGGGTAAGCATGGTCCGTAAGTACAGATGCATACTTCCATTGATCCATCGTCCTTTCACAATGATAAGTTAACTCAGAGAGTGCCAGGGAAACATTCCCCAAACCATAATGATCCAGTCTGAAGCCTGAATTATTCAAGCAATGGTTGGAAAGTGTTTGTTTTCAGAGGTTTACCGTTGTGTACATCAATGTCCATCTGTTCAATGAACCATAAAATGTGATTCACAAGAAAATACAAGTTGCCACTTCAGTGAACATCCATTGATGGTACTTGCATGAATATTCTAACCTTCATCGACAATTAACAGCTGGTATTTAAACGCAATAGTGGCATTCAAACCCACAAGCTGTTGAACTCAAGGCAAGAATAGTAACCATTTAGATGCCAGCTCAGCATAATTCTGCAATTATTAAATTTCAGGATCTAAATACCTTGATTTATTAAATCAAATAGTCTGATTCATTAGTCTGATAAAATCAGTTCTTTTATCAGCATCCTTAAATTCTTCATATTTGTAGTTTTCTTTATTATTTATTTATCATAAATGTTTAATTGAAATTTAAGTTACAAAATAAATTGATGTAGAACATTTTTCAGGAACCTTCCAAGAGCTAACAGTCAGGATAAATTATGTCAATCTGTTCTAAAAGTAATATATATTAGTATAGTAATCACAAGAAACTAACAGATGCATTATTTAATTCAAAAAATTTCTTAATAAAGTAATAAACACTAAAATTACTTTATTTTTTGATTCTCAGAAAAGACAGAATCTCTTTCCTTAGACACCAAACAAGAATACATTTCAGCAAACCTCAGAAATATGTATGAACAGGTTTACAGAAAATATTTAAATAAGATTAAAAAAAAAGTTGCTCATTACCAAAATACCACTGATAATATCTTTCCTTTAACACAAGAGATAGGAAGAAAATTTTTACTTCCATTTCCTTTTGCATTAGTTAAAATAAATTTTGTTGGAAAATTTACCTTTTCATCAAATGGAGACTTTGATTATGTTTCTGACTTTAAAATCTACGTTTTGCATTAATTTTAAAGTTTCTGAGACTTAATTCATAATCAGAATTAAACAAAATAGGAACTGATCTAAATTTATGTAACTTACTTTCTTCCACGAATTTGCTTTTAGCTATGCAAAATGAGAAGTTATTTAACAAAATATTTATCATAGAATATGCTTCAAAGGATTAAATTTGTTAATTCTTTAACAATTTAATTTTCAACAGTCCCATTTAATATTCAAGTCTAAATATGATATTCTTATTTTTTATACCTTATATAAAAAAAATTTCTTCAAGTTATTAGAAATTCATTTTATTTTTTCATTTAAAGTAAAGAATAGTTCTTAAAATTTCTAGACTAATTAATTGTTAGAAAAGTATTTCCAAACCAAAACAAATCTATAAGAGATGAATTCAGTATCTTAATATAGGAAAACGACTTTAAAAACTAAATTAAAAGAAAAATTACTTTTATTTTCAAATTATTGAGAGACAAAAACTAAATTTGATTTAAATAATAAATGAAAACAATTGAATTTACTTGTTAACAAAAACTAATATATAACAGTAACAAAATTAAAACATTTAATTGTTATATAATTTTATGTCCAATACATTTTTATAGTTAAAATTATAATTCCTAAAATAAATTTCAATATGTACATTAAATTTCAAATGATTTACTAAATTATATCGAATTATAAAGTCTGATTAAGGCAGGGGCAATTGCCTCCAAATCCAACAGAAAGTTTATTTCACATTATCAATCAAATAGAATCATTTGTCAAATCTAATAGAAAGTTTGTTGTAGTAAAGCAGAAGGAGGCCACCAAGGAAGTTTTTGCTCTGTATCCCAATTAAGCTAAGTGAGATCTTGATTAAAAATATTCATATATTAAAAAAACTTTTTCACTGACATTTAACACAATACAAATTTTTACAGTGAACTTTCATTATTTAATATGCATATAAAAGAAATTAATTTTTTAAAAAAAATTCAGATTTAAAAATAAGAAAGTCATAAAAATTTCATAAAATTTGCAGTGTTTCATTAATAACTGTTATAATTTTAATTATTATAGTACAAAAAATCTTTGCTAACATTATTCATAATACTGTTTCCTAAAAAATAAAAATTTATAGTTAAAAATATAAATTAGCTAAACATGAAATTAGTATTTTAATGCTTATCATATTGATTTTGATGGGAAATGCCAGTCGAATTTTAAAGTAAATTTGTCTAATTAACTAGACTTAGGGTATCTAATATAATAGTAATTTTTAGACAGTTTATTTATGAAAAACTTTAGCAATAAAATGGTTAATAAGGACTATTGCTAGATAATTGATAAATAAATAACATGTAATCTATAAAATTAATACACTTACCCATCAACAAGCTCTTGAACAACAGTATTAAAAATTTCATCTTGTGGTGTTGGCATATCAAATACATAATCAAAAGTATATGATTTGTCATTTCCAATCCAAATCTGAGGCTCATTTGAAGCAGTTTTGGTACAAACATGGCACAAGTCAAAAATATCACGAGAAATAAGAGGACGTATTCTAAAAAAAATTATTCAGAATTTATTTATAACAAATTTATCTTAATATAAAAATAGTAAAAAATTCTTTTTCTAAAATATTTAATTCAAGAAAATAATACCAAAGGAGAAACTAGTTCAATATTTTAAGTTGTAATTGCTGATTAAATAAGAAAAAAAGTAATGAAAAAAATAATTTTTAAAATATTTTGCTTTAGTGCAAATGTACATGAAAAGAGCTTGGCATTTAATCAAATTAAATGTCCTAAAACATAATTGAAATTTTTCAATCCTTCCTTATGCAGTTTCTAGAGTATTTGATTTTCTAAAATAGAATATCGTGTAATTAAAAATAGAGGTTTTGATCTATTATATCTATAATAAGGATTTAGGCTTTTCAAAAAACATTTTAATCTTTCATCATAAAAATAGATATTTAATGATAATATCTAAAATGTACTAATGAAAAAGAGAAGATAATTAAATTAACACCTACAGTGTCCCACAAAAGTGATGGGACACTTGTGATTAACAAAAGGAAACTGTAATTAAAAATACATGTACAATTTTTTGTGGACGTGTTTCATATTTAAAGTTAGTAACAATTTTTACATAACATGCATTTTGTCAAAATATTAATTAAATAAAAATACAATTGCTTAGAACAGAGCAAAAAGAGCTCACATAAGTGATGAGACACATACTTTTCTATCAAATATTTATCCAAATATTTTAATTTTAAAAGGTTTCCCTATTTTGTTGGATTTCTTTTTACTTTTAAAACATGATTTAATATTCTTGGGATGGATTTGACTAATTTTCTTAATTTCTGGAGTAATTTTACTCCATTCTTCTTAAAGCACCAATTTTAATTGTTGTTTTGAAGAAATGGTATGTTTGCGAATTCTTGATCCTAATTCTTGCCAAATATTCTCTATGGGATTTAAGTCTGTAGATTGTGATGGTGTTTTTATTATTTCAGAACAGTTATACAGCAGCCATAGTCTAACGTTTCAAGTAGTGTGCTTGGGGTCATTGTCCTGGAAAATTTTATATCGTTAAAGGCTCAATTTTCATGCTGAAGATTTCAAATTTTGCTTTAGAATGTCAGTATACTTGTACTGATCCATTTTACTCTCAATAAAAACAAAATTACCAACTCCAGTGGACGACATACACTCTCATACTATCACTCCTCCTCCAATATGTTTTATTATTGACACCAAGAGTTCTGTTTATGAAATTCTTCCCTTGGTTTTCTCCTCACCAAGATTATGCACCGTCAGGACCAAATATATTAAATTTACTCTCATCAGCAAATATATCTTTATTCCAGTAAACAGAATTTTTATTTATGTTAGATTTTGCGAAAGCCAGTCTGACTTTTCTATTCTTTTCACTTACAAAGAATTTTTTCCTGGCTACTCTACCATGATACCTAGCAGATCAAATTACTTTTTTAATAGTCTTGGGATTAACATTTACACCATATAATGCTTGTAAATTAACAGCAACTTTAGGAGCACTTGTACTTGGACTTTTTTTTTTTTTTTTTAATTATTCAAATGACAATTCGCTTTATTCCATTGGATAACTTTGATGGTCGGCCATGTCTTCTTTTATTCTTAATCATATGGTTCTTTTTATGTCGTTTAATGACACTACACTGAAAACTGTTTAATGACTCAAGTTAATCGTTTCAACAGTTTCTCTAATAAACTTTCCACTTTCAATATGCCAATTAATAATTAATTTTCAAATTTCAGGTGCAGTTTCTTTTCATTTAGCATTCATGGCTGCATACAGCTAAAAAACACAAAAATTCTATAACAATCTGGAGAGAAATACTGCAGACAATTTTATATATTATTGCCACTTGCTTTTGAGTAAAAATAAAACACCCAAAAATATTTTTATTAATTATTTCAGCCAATTTTTATTGCATAGCAATGGTGTCCCATCACTTATGTGAGCTATTTTTTGCTCTGTTCTGCGCAATTGTATTTTTATATAATTAATATTTTTATATTTTGACAAAATGTATGTTATGTAATAATTGTTACTAAATTTAAGAATGAAATATCCAAAAAATTTGTACATGTATTTTTAATTTATTTTATTACAGTTTCCTTTTGTAAAGCACAAGTGTCCCATCACTTTTTTGTGAGACACTGTATTTAGGAAATAAAATGTATATTTAATAGCAAGGATTTACATCTGATAACTTCAAGGAATTTTATTTTTTAAAAATATATGAAATAGATATTTTTAAATCTAAAAATTGTACTAATTTACAAATGTAGAATTAGCAAATTAATTTTAGCTTTCAGTTTTCAAAAATGCCAACTATCACTATGGAGTAAGTATTCCATTTAATACATTCAAACAATAAGTTCTTCAATACCAATTGAAATAAATATAGTTTTTCTAATTTTACTGTCTCAATTGATTTAAAAATAAAGTATGATACTTTAAGAATGACATATAAATTAATGCCAGTATTTGCATAGATTATATTGATTAGTTTATTTGATGTGCATTTTGTTCTACCATTACTTCATAAACATTTTTTATTTCTCATTTAATATTCTAATATATTTATGTAAAAATTTACTGACAAAAAATTTCTGGATCATTTTATGCACTTCAATAAAAGGAAAAAAAAAAAACTTTAACTGGTCCTTTAATATTCTTTTAGGTCCTTTAATATTCTTAATATATTTAAGTTAATGAGATGAACTCATCAGTTTAAAAATTGCATCTTATTTCATAAGAGCAAAAATTTTGTAAATATACTTTTTTATATAATTCCATTTTTATTAATTTGTGTAAATTTAAAACTATTAAAAATACTATTCTAACTTTAAATTAGTGAATTGTTAATGACAGTAATAACACTTAGTATAACATTCTTTAAAAAATTAATGAGGACAAAAAACAAACTCATATTTATCACAATATTGAAATCACAGTATGTAGTGAAATCATTTCCATAATCAGAAATAGTTAATAGAATAAATTAAAATTATTCATAAAATTTTTGTTACTATTTTTCTGATGGTCAATTCTGAAATGCAAATATCAATATAAATCTGTATCGTATTGATAATTTTTTATTGTATACTTATGAAAATTAGTTAATGATATCTTTATGTGATTGATAAAAGTTCAAAGATTCTCATCAAAACACCAACTAATGCACAATTATTAATTTGGTTATTAAGCTATTTAACATTTTAATTTTACTTATATTCTAAACTAATGAACATTACAGCTGATCCATTTCATATGAAAAACTTTTGAAATTTATTATTTGATTTTGAGCCACTGCTTTTTAACAATAGTTTTAGATAAAAAGAATTTAATAAGTGAAAAAAACATGAGAAAAATAATTTATTTTATTTTCATTAAAGAAAAATTATAGACCAATAATTGATTTATTTTCAATATTTCTTTTGAGTATTTGAACATTTTTAGATATTTTAAAAAAAGGTTTATTTTAAAGTTTTGCATTATTTTTCTCATGAACTCAAAAATATTTAACAACAATTTAAGAATCATATGTTAAAACATAATAGAACCTTATCTTAATTAATGAAAATTTGTAATAGTAACTGTTTTCTCTTCATTGTTAAGACAAATATAAAATTTTCTTTTTATCCCATATCACAAGTGATGTGAGTGAAAACCTTAAAAGAAAGTTTTCAAAATTCATATAAATTCTACAATAAAATAAAACTTAATTAGAAAGTTTTAATTTATCATGGAGATTTTTAATAAAAATAATAAAATTAGCAGAATTAAAAAATGGATTAAGAAAATTATTTAACTTTCATTTTAAAATGTTTAAAATGTAAAGAGTAAATCCGATTCTTAGAAATCGGATTTACTCTTTTACGATAGTTTCATTTTAAAATGTTTAAAATGAAACTATCGTAAAAGAGTAAATCCGATTTCTAAGAATTTAAGGTTTAATTTCTCGTAAGTGTTTCTGGCATCTAAGAAACAAACATCTAAGAAAAACTGTTAGTAATTAAATATAATTATTTCCTACTAACAAAATTAAAGAATTAAACGAAAAATGGAGCATGTTATCTCTTGTTTTATGTTTCGCAAAGAAAGTAACATTTTTTTGTTAATAAAAATGAAACTATCGTAAAAGAGTAAATCCGATTTCTAAGAATTTATTTATTGACCAAACATAAATGACATAATACAATCTTGGTCATTTTATCATTGCTAATTCTTTGAATTTATAAAATTACGAACAACCGCCTACATAAATCACTTGATAATACTAGGAAAATCTGAAACTTATAATACCTTTTATGGAGATATATCATATATTTATTTTTAATCTCACATGAATTAAACATTTAATACAAGTAAATAATTACCTAACGGCTACCTTCACGGCGGTATCATCAGTCATTTTTTACACTTCGGCACAATATAGATCATTTCTTTGACAGATGGGACATTCAAATTTAAGGCACTGAAAAATAAATTTCATAAACAGTCGACATTTGGAGTTTAGTTGGAAAATTCCTGAAAAGGTTTCGTTTTTGTATGCCAAAGAGTTGAGGAGTCTAACGATTCCTGCTATTTTGATCATTGGCTTACACTTTTAATTTGTCAGCTACTTTTTACCATTGAAGAGATTTAAATAAGTCGAGAATGACAAATTTCAAATATTTAGTGTTGCTGTCAATGTTTGAGGAAGTGGAAGAATCAAAATAAAAGAAGCAAAGTTTGAAAGTGACAAAAATAGAATATGTTACAATGATAAAATGTAGGTTAAAGTAATTTCAGATTTGAGAGATAAGTTTAACACAAGGGAATATTTTGGAATTCGCGGTTGTTTTACTAAACGCCTCATACCGTCAACTTCTACATCAAATCTAAGCGATAACAGTCACCGCTTGGTTACCCAGCTAACGAAAACATGGCAACACCACAGAAGGGGTTGTTGACCATAGACGGGACCACAGATCTAGGAGTGGCTCTATGGTCGGGACAGTGTCATCATTGTATTCAGTGACGATGAGATGTAAGTATAACCATCGATGTCAGGAGACAATAAATTGGATGTAATATAAACGAAACCATGGACGTCATAATAAAATGTGATTCAACACAATATATTTAATAGTGTTTTTCCGTGTTCAAATACATTTAGATTAGATTAGATTTAAGATATGGTGGTTCCAAAAGAACCTAGCACCTCGACCATAGGTCTATTGTACTATACCCCTCAGAAATCCCTATTTGAAGAGACCAGTGGCTGAAGCAAAATTCAGCAAATATATCCAAGCATATTCTTCTGCACATAAGAATGGCAAAGACTTCTGCTTGGAATACAGTTGTATATTTATCCCAAGGGAGTGATAAATTTGTTCCATCAGCTGGACAACAAATACCAACCCCAGAGCTGGAATTCATTTTTGAGCCATCAGTATACCAGTAAATACAGCTTTCACTGATGGCAACATTATTCCAGTCTTCTCACAAGGGAAATTTGATTGTATAAGGCTGATCAAAAGCATACTTAACTATCCTATAATTAGTAGGCATAGTTATAAAAGGATGACTAGTTACGTCAGCATTGAGGTTTCCTCAGAATAAAAATCTGGAGTAGCCCTTCCACTGAACTGTATTTTTAAGCCTCTTCATGCTAAGTACTGCTTCTGCTTGACAAAAAGTAATCTTTTTCAGATTAAGATTCTTTTTCTTTGTGAAGGCTACCATAACAGTTTTTTGAAGATTTACAGAAAGGCCATCTTTTTTACTCCAAGTCTCAACTTGTTTGAGGGTGTTGGACATGATACTAGAGATTCACTATACATTTCACCAAACTTACTTCTAGCGATTATAACTAAATCATCTGCATATCCAATGGTGATAATACCTGGTTTTTTAACACTTGTAAATGGGAATCTACAACACAGCACCTTAAGATAGATGATAGCACCCCTACCTATGGACAACAAGCTTTGGCTTGGATCATCATGTTTTCACCTAAAAATGACTGACTGAGAGACTGACAAATCTGTTATTGATCAGATTTTCTATCCAAGAACAGATTGTGTCTTTAACTCTATTGCTAGCAAAATATTAGGAAATAGTTTCACTGGGTACCTTATCAAAAGCACCTTCAATATCTAAGAAAACATCTAAATCAAGTTCCTCAGCTTTAAAGTTCTTCTCCAAAATAAAGGATAGATTGTAGATCCCATTATCAATGGATCTACCAGGTTGATATGCGTATTGAGAGACGGAAAGTGGTTTTTTCACTAAGTAGACTTATCTAATATATCTGTCTATCAGCTTTTCATTTGCCTTTAGAAGAAAGGATGTTAAGCTGATAGGTCTAAAAGATTTAGCTTTATAGTAATTATCTTTCTCTATTTTAGGAATAAAAATTACTTTTAAATGCCTCCAGATAATAGGTATATGCTCAAAGTGTATACTTGCCTTAAAAAATCTACAAAGAATTGAAGCAATTCACTGGACTCCCTCAATAAGCAGAGCCGGTACGATTCCATCCATTCCTGGTGATTTAAAAGGTTAAAGGACATTTTTGCCCATTTTGTTCAATCATAAGCTATGATTTTTTTTGGCAGCATCCCATTTATTTCTACCACAATTTCATGTAGAGAGTGTAAAATTAGGAGTTCCATTTATTTCGTTGAAACCAGGAAAGTGAACTCTGAACAGTTTAGCCAGAGTTTCTCTCCCAGATTCTGAAAACTTACCATTCGGCAATTTAAAAGTGTTTAGACAGCAGTTTTTGTCTTTAGACTTTATTTTAACGAGTCTTGCAGTAGCAGACACAGTTTTAATGTCATTGCAGTAATTTTGCCAAGAATTCTTTTCAGAATTCGATAGCTTTATCATATGTGATAAGTGCTAGTTTATATTTCTGCCACTCACCATTCTTTTTGGCTCTATTAAAGAGTTTTCTACATTGTCTTCGCAATTTACTTAACTCTTTAGACCACCAAGGAACTAACCTTGGAGAGCAAGTATTGCTGACATCACAATTTTGAAAGTATGCTTGGAGAATAACATGTTGCATGTGATCAACGACCAACTCCAAATCTGCTACCGAAGATAACTAACTTACCGAAGTCACCTTCCTTGAGGATATCTTCTAGATCTTTTTTGTAGGAACTCCAGTAGGTATATTTTGGGTTCCTACCTACCACCTCTAGTCTGTTTGCTCCTAAAACAGAAAAGCTAATGTATTGGTGGTCAGATAAGCTTATTTCATCAGACACGTTCCAATCTTTAATAAAGTCAGCACACTTACTGTTTCATAAAGTGATGTCAATGACTTCTTCTATTTATAGTATTAAAGGTGGATTCATTACCTATATTAAGAATAAATAGATTATAATATACAATGTATTCTAAAAGATCCTCATTACGTCTGTTGCAATCACTACTTCCCCACATAGTGTGGTGGGCATTTGCATTACAACCTATGATGAGTTTCTTACACAAATTGTTATAATCCAGAAGACTGAAAATTTGCACATTAAATCTGTCTTTATCTTCGAAAGGAAAATATGAAGACATAAAGATGATTTCATCTTTGATTCCTTGCAATAAACAGGATACTTTTACAGCAACATTATCTCCATTTATGTAATTGACCAGAATGAGGGCATTTAACTTGTTGCTAATAGCAATACATGCTCTTCGTCTCAAACAACATTTTTAATAAAATATATTAAAAACCCTGACCATGTAAGAGTAAAACAGAACCATTGCAAGTCCATGGCTCTTGAATTAAAACAATGTCAACCTCCCCTCAAGTCATCTTCTTGCTAAAAATAGCGGACGTTTTAATTGATCTGTGATACTTTGATGATACTTACCATTGTGGCACCCAAACAAGCTAAGAAAAAGCACTGCTTTCCAAGTCTTCATATGGAGGGGACTTACTTACTTGATTTTCCAGCAAAAAATCTTTTCTATCTCACTCTCAGATAGAGGAGAGGTGGGTTGCAGGGTTACATCAGAACCAAAATCTAAATCCAGATCTTCAATGTTAGGTAATTCGCTTTCCTTACTATAAGTAGGAGAGGATTTACTTCCTTAAGAGGAAATTGCACTTTCTTGTACAACTTTCATTTCTTCAGTGCTCTGCACATCCTTCTGGTTTGGGTCCCGGAGAATTTTGAAGGTTCTCCAATCCAAACCAGTATAGGTACCATAATTTGCCATTTTAATGGCTTCTGAGGCTTCCATCTTAACCTCGAAGATCCATCTAATAGAAAGATGTATCTACGGATTTCTGCAGAGTACCCCATTATAAAAACTTCAACTCCGGGTTGAGTCTATTTAGCCGTTTCAAAAAGACGGCAGAATCCTTGGTATGAGTGTCCCTTGTCTTAAATGCCACATTTACCGGTTTAGGTAGATCACTGGGTCCAGAACACTGAGCCTCTCACCACCAAACAGACTCTTGATACCATGGATGAATTTTTTTATTCCATTCCACAGTTTCAAGGTCATCACATAGGAGAATTAGTGCCCCAGACACTAAGCTGAAGCCTCGAACTCTAGGCAGATGATTTCCTAAGGGGACCTCATCTGTCCTGATCTGAATCTCCAGCAGTATGGGGTCAACATTCTTCTTGTTGAGTTTGATGGTTGGGAAACCATCCTTTACAATAGCTGCTTTATGGCTTTTAACAGCCGGAGCAAAAGTCCCAGGTTGATAATCGTCCCTGGACTTTTTGGAGGCAGTGTTACTGGTGTCAACTTCTTCGGTTGACACCACAGACCTAAGTCTTCTGGTGTCAGCCACCTTCTGAGAAGTCTCCACCTGCTCCTTGCTTTTTTGCGACGCCTTAGATTACGTCTTTGTATGTTTGTGAGAACTCCTGGCTGTGGTGCCTGTGTGCTGTCTTGTCGCAACTCCACTTCCTCCATCTTAACCTCGAAGATCAATCTAATAGAGCCACATTGCCAGTGCTCTCCTTTTGCCGGGATTCTGTTCCTTAGGAACCGTTTCGCCGGCTGATTGGAGAACACCATCAGATGTATCAAATCCTTTTTAATCCTTTTTATTTTTTATTTTCATCATCCATAAGTGACCTAGAAACTGGGAATATAAATTCTCCACCTGCATAGCCTTCCTTTACAGGTAGAAGGCAAAATACAACGAGGTTTTGCTTGGTCCCTCGAAGGGCCTGTTAGCGACACCATAACCCTGGTGCCATTCATCAATCGGCACGGAGCCTAACACTTTGAATTGGGTTACTTTTCTTTATTAGTCAGGTGTATTAGCACAGCTTTCTCGCCATGGATGAACCTACCAGGAACCTATACCAAGTTTAGGTTCCAGTCGTACATTACATGTGCTACCTGTGTACACCCTCACACCACTTTGAGGTTACAGAATAGGATTTTGTGAGAATAATACACTTCGCTCTTACGTAAGTAGCAAAATAGCTTGGCTCTATATTGGCTAATCGTGGTTTTGTCTAGGTCCAGTATTAGTTGTCTATATTAGGCCAATCCTGAATGGTCTACATTTCATTATATAGGACCAATGTGGGCTACCAAGATGGGCCAAAGCTTGGCAACCTACATTGGACCTACCTGGGTGGCCAAGATAGGACCAAGCTTGACTGCCAAAATTGGTCCAATTTAGGTAGTAAAGATAAGACCTATCTTGGGTTATAAGTTTGTCTACTTTATAAGTAGCTCATAGTGATAACAAAATATTTTATTTTGAATTACTAAATTAGAAGGGAGCTATTTTAAATCATTGCGATAAATACGCATTTTTTTCATTTAAAACTGTATTGTTGAATCCTACATGAGTAAAATATCTGTCATACTGAAACTGTATTATTTTGCATTCCATTTTGAAAATAAACGCAAATGATAAAAATTTGTTATTCTTTAAGGCATTGGTTAAATAATTTATCAAAATTTACAAATTATATGATGAAAATCAGATTATGTTGAAATTAACATTCAAAAAGAAAGAAAAGTGAACAATAAAAAACAAGTTAATATTTAGTACTTACCAATTATGAATATATGAACGATTTAGCATATAAAACTAAGTATAGTGCATGCCAAACTTTTAACAATAATATTGGCAATATATAAATTTGATTTATTTAATAGTAAAAAATAATCATGTTTCTGCATTTCTTAACACACATTAACTCAAACTGTCAATTTTTTTGCATAATCACAGTTTTTATCTTTTACACTATTTATATATCAATAAATAAATGCTTCTTCTCTATTAAGTAAACTCCAATTGTAAATTAGAATGTAAATTTTGTTTTCAACAAAAAACTTAATTGAGAATTTATATTGAAACTAAATTTAAGAATTATACATTTAAACTTATGTCTTTAATGAAGAAAAAAATTCATTTTATATTTCTAACTTATAATTAATTTATGCATATCTAACAGAAAAGAATCAAAATTTTTATAACACTTATTTAGAAATATTCAGTTAGATGTTAACTGTTGCTTCTGAATATTTTAACTCTAGTTCATATCTCGTTGTCAGACTCAAATATCTTTTCCTTTACATAAGAAATAACATAAATAAAAATAAACTCATGCATTTTTTGTTTAGAATTCAACATTAATTTTGAACAAGTTAAGTTGCCCAGCTGTAGAAATATTATATCCTGAAAATATTAACTATGCAGTAGCACAGTTTGTTCTAGAATTTATTTTACAAAATGCAGATATGTTTGCAAGATAGATAATGCATGTTATTCCTGTATATTTTTAAAATTCGGTCTAAAACGTTGCTTCACTATAATTACTGAATCTCTCTCTTCATTATAATTGGTCAAGACTAGAACAGCACCTATATATTCAACAATAAAAAAATTATTAGATATAACACTTTTTCCCACATGGATACATTGTATTTAAAAATAAATCAAAGTCGTTTTCTAACTCAAAATAACTTTTTAATTTTGAAAAATTTCAAGGTAAAATTTATTTGTTGGATTTGATATCAATTGTTGACTCTTTCAACAAGAAGCAAACGATCTTATTATAAAAAATATTAAATTATATTTGTAACTGATGGTTTCAATAGTATTTATTACCAAAAAAATTATTACAGAAATGAATAGTTGAAAAATAAAACATTCTGTGACGAAGACTTTTGAAAAAATTTAGTACTATTCTTGAAACGGTCACTAATTAAGGTCCAACATAAGTAAAAGAATTTATTTTTGTATTGTATTTTGATTAGATGATTGCTTAAAAGTTGGCATAAATACTATAAAGGATCAAGATTAATGTTTCACAAGCTCCATAATGTGTACAGCAAGTGTTCTTTTATTTTTTTAATAAATAAATAAAATTGTACAATTTTTCATGTAGACATCTTTCAATAGGACATAACTTTATGACTTGTTATAAATACCAAACTACCAACATGAGCTTTTAGGCATAGATCCTAAATATATCTACAGTTATATTTAAGATTTTTCTGATAATTTGATAAGGCGATTTTCTTAGCTTAAAAACGCATCTTTTACGTATTTGTTTCATTATAAAATGATATTGAGCAAAATTGTAGAAGAATTTTTGAAGAAATTAAAAACTGGCTCTTTTAATGTTTCAATGTATAAGATAAACTCCAGTATTTATTGGTTCATTTAAATTTAATTATGATGTACATAAATATATTTATCACAAGTTAAATTTACTCTCAAGATTTACCCAATCTGCTTGGTTGCGAAAGAAGATCTATGATGATAATTAAAATAATGGATAAATATTTATTTCTGAAACAAGTTCTTTACAATGTACATTTTTATATTTGCTACGATGATAATATTGTCTTATATTATATAATATAAATAGATTGGAAAAATAATATTTGCATTTTTGATCTTTATAAGCGCATTCAAGATTAAAAGAGTTTCACCAGCATTAATACACGTTCATTCATAAATATAAATTTCAAAAACTTTTATTTTTAGTGAAACCATAAATATATAACAGAACAAAGACATATATTTATCATATCTTACCTCCAAGTGTCAATAATGTCAAAAGATTTCTTTTTTTTTGTTAGTTTAACGCATTTTTTTAAAAGAATGGTTTTATTAATGCAAGTGGTACCAGTGGTTATGATATTTCAATTTTAATACACGATATACTATTAAAAAAAAATTAAATTAAATACTTCAGACCATGGGTTCCCAAACTTTTTTCTCGTGGACCACTTTCAAAGTTTTACTATTTTTGGTGGACCCCTGCTGCTAGCAAAAAGTACCTATGTACTAACAAAAACAACTTAAGCAAAAAGTACCTAAGTACCTAAAGTTTAATCTTCCATGGCATTTTGTTCTTTTTTTTTTATAGAAGTTTAGAATATAATGTCGAGTATTTATAATTTTTATTACATAACTACCTACTACACTCAAGTAGTAAAACAAATATAATATGATTGATAAATTACATTATACAATAAAATTATGTGTAACAAATAGGCAGATTCTTATTTCTTCCGGCACTGCAAACACTGACATCGATTCACTCACAGTCACACTTTTATGTTTAAAATCCTGGAAACAAATGAGTAACGAATGAAACAATGCATTGATGTATGAATGCATGAATGAAACAATGCATGAGTAACGAATGAAACAATGCAAATGAGTCATATTTCATCCCTTTACAGGTCTAAACAAGAATCCCGGATGAGCGGACGCACTTGCAAGTCTCAACACATGGTGTACACTTACTAATATCTATTGTTCTATTCAATTCTGTGTTTGAACTGAATTTCGAATATTTTTGAGCACCTACCTAGTTAATTATGCTACCTTCTTACGTTGATAGGTAAATCCAAGCCAAATTTTTTGTTCTTTATATTTATATCTTTATTCTGAAAACCAGAAAAGTTTTCGTGGACTCCCACTTACAACTTGTGAACCCCTGTTTTCTTTTCACGTCTACATGGACCCCGTGTCATCTCCTATGGACCCCTGGGGGCCCACCTGAACCACTTTGGGAAGTTATGCTTTAGACCTATAGTATAACTTGCCTTCTATAAATAAAAATATTTCACTATAACTCATGTTGTTTTTAAAAAGCAATGAAAAGAGAAATAAGATTATTCAAATTGATACACAAATTTCAAATTGAAGTTTGCACGGTAATTTAAGTGCTTATTGATGATTTTCCATGTTTTATATGCTATAAAGTTTTAAATTATTTTTTCTATATTATGTCTTTATATCCGATAATCATGTAAATATGAATAAAAATTAATATATTTATATTTTATTACTTTTATCTGAAAGTATGTAGTATATTACATAAGTATTATTAAATACTATAATTTATATACATATTTTCCTAATTTCCAAAGTTGAATGTATATAATAAAGGGACAAATTTTTTTGAATTCAGCTTGTGAACCAAATACATTTATTGTGAATATTTAAGTTAGGAAATTACTAATTGCAGATTTTTAAATATGTATATATTAATAATACATAAATGTTTTTAACATTTCTCATTGCTCAAATTTCAAACCATTCAAATTTAAAACCTTATCTCTTGTCTATGCAATAAAACACTATTATGTTACATTTGCAGAGATTAATATCCAATTCTTTTTTTCTGTTTTCTTAACTTTCATAAAGCTCCACATATATGTATATTTTTATTTGACGGATTTTTAATTATTTGAACTTATATAGTTTGTTTTGCATGTTTGTGAAATTATATAATATATACAGTAGTTATAAAAGAAAAAGCAAAGGGATAAACAATTAAAAGTAAATTTATAGAAAACTATTATCAATAATGAATGATATTTGTCTTTAGCTCTTATTACTTAAATCTATATAACTTGTTGGTTTATTTTTGTATATAAGGAATTTATTTTTACTGGAGATTTCCCCACACTTTCTTGAGATATTTTGAGGACAAAGAGCACATGAAATTAATCTTTTTTTCACGCATCTGGTAATAATTCAAAATCAATCCATAAACTAGGCAAATATATCAATCAATCAATCAACAATGGCAATACAACCCTGTGTGGGTCCTGGCCTTCTCAATGAGCTTATTCCATCTTGGCCTGTACTCAGCAGCACTTTTCCAATTAGATGTTCCAATAGTATTAAAGTCTTTATCAAGAAAATCAATCCATCTGATTTTGGGCCTACCTCTGGAACGCTTTCCCATTGGCCTTGCAAGAAAGATTTTTTTATGGGTGCGTTCAGTTGGCATACGAATAACATGGACAGCCCATCTCATCCTTTGTATTTTAATGTATTTGACAACATCAGTGTCCTTAAAACTTTTGTATAATTCATAGTTATACCTTCTACGCCATACCCCATCTGTTTCCATTCCACCATAGATGCTTCTCAAAAATTTCCTTTCAAAAATAGCCAAACGGCATTCATGTCAAGGCAGATATATCACCCATAACAATAAACCGCAATATCTCCTGTGAGTAAAGTAAACAATTATAAGATGACTTATCCAAATAGAAATGTATAATACATTTTCCCAATTTATGGGAGTTTATTTTATTTGAAGGATGTCTATTTTGCCGCTCTCCAAAATAATAAGTAATGTAATATAAACTAATAATGGGATTAGGATGCAAATAATAAAATCATTTTCTTTAAAATAATTCAAGTTGTAGATACTTTTGAAGGTTTAGTTATGCTTTTAAGTTTGAAACAATATTAATCGAATAAAAAACAAAATCTGAACTCTAGAATTGGATTCGGAAATGTGACAGGTTATCTACTTACATTATTTCAATAAAATCATAAATATTCTCAGCCAAAAAGTGTAAGGCCCCTATTACATTAGAATTGCCGATATTCTAGTGGGAGCAAATCCCATAGACTTAACATTACGTGAAGTCACAGCTCGAGTTGTGGCAATTCACACTAATCGTCTAACGATATTTCGAATTCTTTTTACAGCTACAAGGTGGAAATTAGAATATTATTTTGTTTTCGCCAAGTTTTATGCCAAATGAAAGTTATTGGCGCTATAAGTTGTTGAAAATCCGCAAAATTTTTGTGCTTGCACTTGCAATTCGGGCAATTTATAGCACCAATGATTTCAAACACGGATCAAGTTTTATCTTCTTTACGCAAAGCGGAAATACTACATGAAATGGTTGTATATTTTCATTATTGCTGTCATAATTCAGTATTAACGAACGATCCTGAAGTTTATATAATTTTAAAACAGCAAATTTAGTCTTAAAATGATCAAATTAATTTCAACATAAAAGAATCTATTTGCTTAAAAATTGACAACATTTTAGATAATATTTTAGAATTCAAAATATTCTGTTTAAATAATTTGAAAGTGTGTCAAAATATTTATGCAGATATTCTTAATAGAATATATTTTAATGTAATAAAAATGTTACGCAAAATTTGAAAATTTACAATCGAATGTAAAGCAGAAAATATCAAAATTTAGTATTTTTAAAATACTGAATATTTGTTATTTCATATTATTTTTTAATTACTTAATTTAAATTGTATGCTATTTAAAAAACCTAAAAATTGAAACATTAAATTGCGAAAAATAAGCATTTTTAAAAGATGATGTATTGCTTTTTGGGTTTTTCTCATGTTTTTAGTTTTAATAGATATTTTAAAATAGAATCATTACAAAATCATGTTATTATTTAATCTGTAAATCTGAATGACTGGAATATAATTTTAAACATTATATTGACTAGACTTCTGGAATTTCCGTTATATGGTATTCAAATTAAAAATTAAATTTTTTTAACTTCTTTAGGGACTTAAAGAAATTGCATTGTTTAAAATGAATTTTTGAATTGTTAGTCCTGATCTAATTCGACCTCATGTGCAAAAAAAGTAAGCTTAACGACAACAATAAAATTAGAAGCATAGATATTCTTATAAGCAAAGAAATTTTATCAATAATGCCTCATGATTTTATTCTTTGAGCAGTTACCAATAAAGAATTTCTACTTAAATTAATGAATAATAAAACTTTTTTTCAATTGTGCAATTTATTTTATTTTGAATTTATTTGATACTTATTTTTATTTTGAATTATTTATATATTGTTTTACGTAATGGTATATTTTCTTTTTTATTCAATAGTTTATACATTCAAAGAGCTTTCTAATTTTTAATTTTTTACTATGCAGAACAATGATAATGCCCGATTTCATTACATTCCTCTAGATTGATTCTTTTCAAGTTAAAACATGCTTTTGTTATGAATTGCAATAATTAAAAATAGATGTTAAATAAGTAAATGTAATGAATACGTGCTAGACAGATAATAAAACTCGCTAATTTTTTTAGTGCCATAAGTCAAAATTTTCATACAAAATCTATCGTTTTCAGGAAAACAAAGTTACTTGGAGGACATGACAGTTTGAAATTAGAAAAAAATTCATAAATCAGTTATTTGAATTCACGTATTTTAACTTTACCTAAATATGTTTCAAAATAATAATTTACTATCTTTAGTATGGAAAACAAAGGTTAATTTAGGAAATTATTTCTTAAAAATTAAAATAGAATTACTATAATAATTATTAATTTATTTAATTTTTGTTTAAAATTTTTAATAATTTTATAATTATTTCCTGCACGTTCCTTTTTTATTTAGTGGTTTAAAATTTTTTCTCAACTTTTGTTTAGTGAATACTTACAGTTAGTAGATACTTTTAAGTTCTGGTTTTATACAAAAAATATCAAATCATTGCATTTTCACAATATATTCTTTAGGAAAATCTGATACATTTTTGGAAAAATTGAAATTTAATGTACATATATAGACAGGAAAAAAGGTTGTACACTTAATTTGGTGCACATTATTGTTAGTGTTAAATATTAAAATTTTCTCAACAGATTTTAACAAAATTGGTGAAGCGAGGAACGTTTTTACTAATTACAGTAAAACATAAAAATATAAATATTTTTTTAAAATATTTAAAAAAAAATAGCATGATAAAAATTATAAAAATTATATATATATATATGTTTAATAAAAACACATAATTTTTTTTCATTCGAAAATAATAATTACGTTTTATACATCAAAATAAATTTTTTCATTTCCAATGTCCCGTGTATTTTTAAAAACAAAAATCATTGAGTACTCAAATAATGATATTTGGGAAGTAATGATATATTAATGATGTAAACAGTAAAAAGAAAATGAAAACGCAATAAATGCATTTTCCTTGAATTTGGTGGTATCTACTTTTCAATTTATCCAGTTGTATCACATTTCGATTCCAGAACGAATGTTTTTTTCCTGGAATTTTCAAAAGAAACTTCCCCTTTTCTTCGTTGGCGGTCACTTGGCTGCTGATCATAATTAATGATTTTGGGCAAAGCTTGGTAAATGAAATATATTTTCTCACATATATAACGTAACACTAAACTAAGTGGGTAAACTAAAGCTTTAAAAAAAAAAAAAACATTTATTTTGAGGCCATGTACAATTTCAGAGAAATCATAGATTCTTTTAAACTCCATAACAAATGTTTCTATTATGTTTCCTGATACTAAAAGTGAATCTACGACTTCTCTGATACTATAAACATTTTTAAATGATTTTTAAGAAATATAATTGACATGAAAATTGATGTTTTTATGTATTTGATTAATTTACAAACTTTCCTTTTCTCATTCTTGTCGGATTCTTTCTTTGCTTGGAAAGGAAGGGATATAAGTATATAATTATTTTAATTTAGTCATCAAGTGTGAAAGAAATCTATAGGCGAAATCATTAGAATTTTTAAACAATATTCGCTTTTTGTTTTAAAACGAAGATTCCCAAATCTTTGAATAACCATCATCCAGATTTAGATTTGATGGAGCCTTCACTGAAGGTAATTATATGTTTATATAACTATTTGTACTTTATTCAATTTTAGGATGTTACTGAACATACTCTATATGTGGTAGTTTAGAAAGTTAACATTCTAGGTATTATAATTCCATTCTAATATTTTTATGTTGTCTAATCAAAATTGCAGTAAGTAAAACAAAACATAACACATTCCTTCATTTTATATGAAACGAAATTTTTTGTATGTTATATGCTTTTTCTATTGATTAATACAAGGTGACAACTTTATCCTGTTGACAAAAAAATATTGTATTAAACTAAAAACATGGAATTTATTTTAAAAAAACTAAGTTTAATTAGGTCATTTGTTGCTTAGATACAACATATTTTAGTTTTTCAAAATGGCTTCCTTGGGCATCAATACAGAGCCTTAAACGCCGCGTAAAATTTTCTGCAATGGGCCGCAGTTCATCAGGGATTAATTTAGTCCATCCCTTATTAAGAATAGCCTTTAGGCATCTCCAAACTATATCAACAAACAGAATAGATCAAATACTATAGTCCATTGGGTTTAAGTCAGGTGAATAGGGGGCCACATTCCCATAATCTGAATTTGATTTAATCCAGCTTCAAATAAAGCAATTATTTGCCGTCGTTAATTTGGCAGATCATTTCAAACAAGCAAACAAAAACTACCTATTTGTTTTATTAACATTAAGATCTCTTAAGCAAATGAAATTTTTATAAGTGGTGGACATGAATTAAATCAATCAAAAGATGTGTCAAATTGTGTCAACAGTATAAAGTTATCACCCTGTAAAAATGCAAATTTTATGTACTTCTAAAGAGAATTTTTTCTTTGCATGTTAATTTTATTTTGACAAGTTTTTATTAATGATATTTCAATTTTAAGAAATTTCCTTTTTTTGGGGAGTTTTACTTCATCATGTAATTGTCAAAATACGGTTAAAAATCAGCATTTTTTATTTACAAAAGAAAAATAAATTAGCAAAATATTGCCTGTTAAATATAAGAATTTAATCTCTTAAATAAAAAAATTAATATCATGTTAAATAATATTTCAAAAAAAAATTTCTAAAAAAATGTTTTTTATTTTAATTTTTTAAATAATAAATAATTACATCTAGAGAAAAGTGATAGTGAAGCATTTATCACAGTTGCAGAAATATTAATTAGATATATTATATTCTTTATTTTAAATAGAAAGTGTTTATTTGATTAATCAGTATTATAATTTTTAATGGGGATTTAACTTCGCTTGGAAAACCTTTAAAAAATCATTTTAAAAAATTAGGACTATTGTAAAAATCTTGCTGGATTGGGAAAAATCTTACTGGATCTTGCTGGATTCACCGTAATTTATGTGAAGGCAATACATTACATCTCATGAGCTTACCTTTCGAGAATCTCCTTGTATAATTGATCCATAAATCAAGATATATAACATCAACAAAAAAAATAATAATTTGCTAAATAACTTTAAACTGAAATAGAAAATATCTCAAATGTGTAAAGATGTTTAAATCTATAAATGTTGGTAAATGCATGAAATAAAGTTTTTTTTTTAATCAACTTTCCTCATTTTCCACAATCATTTAATATTTTTTAGTTAATTTAACTCAAAGTTTTATTAATTTTGAAGGTGTTTTGTAAATTAGTTATACTGATTTAAGTGGATAAATTTCTTAAATGATTATTTTTTAAATTCCGATAAAAGGGATTTGTCTTTATTTGCAAAATTTATCAAAATTAAAGAATTATGATTTCTTAATATATTGTAAGGTGTTGTCATTTTACATGAAATAAAATGTCAGAATGATAAGCAACACAATAGAATTGTTTTACTTTCCTGCATAATTGAATGCCTTTCCAATGTGAAAAATAAGAAAATTTTTGGCTTCTATTATAAACTGTTGAACTATATTTCAATGCGAAAAGTTAGGAATCATTTAAAAAACGTAAAGCAATTCTGGAATTTAAGGAAGCAGATAATTTTACCATATAAATTATAATAAACTAGTTTTAAGAGTAAAAAATGTTTCCAATTAGCTAATGAATTTTTTAGATTAGCAATTTTAAAAAATAATAAGAAATCATAATTAAGGATTCTTACTTTCTTATCATGAAAAAACAATTTGGCCAGTACATTTGCTGGGTAATATTTTTATAAAAATGAACAAATAATTCTTGCTGATCAAAAAATCTGCAAACACGATATTCTTTTTTGCCAATAATCATATATTTGAAAAAGAATTACCACATTTATTAATAAATATCAACATTTATTTAAGTTGTTGAAATTCATTTAATTGTATAAATATTATAATTCTATTCTAAAATATGTACTGAAAATTATTAACAGATATTGGAAATAGATATTTTTTTAAATTAGAAAAATGATCTATTTGAATATTTTTAAAGTGATATAAATAAATAAATAATTAAGGAATGATATAAAGATATGTATATATGTGTGAACTATTGGCTAATAAAATATTTTTCAAACTATCATATAGGATGCGAAGTGCTTAGTCCCGAATATCAGAGAAAAATCATTATTGTAATATACAATGAAAAACATCTATAATTTAAAGAAAAATAGAATGTATATTAAATTTCAAACGATATATCTATTAAAAGAAAAGGTATTTTTAATTTATTTAGTATTCGTGATTTATGTTCGGCTTATACCCTTCTGGCCACCTAAATTGCAACACCAAGAAGGACAAGAGATATCACAACAAAATTTATTGTGTAGACAATATGTTGACAAAGTATCAAAAGTGATTAAATTTATAGACTTGTGTGAAGTGTGACTCCTGCCAAAATCAGAAGCCAGAGTAGCGGTTATTGTTGGAGATCACCGCAGCCACACACCTCAGCATTGATTCAAAGAGACTTTGGATGTGTTCTTGGGGTACAGCAGACGAAGTAGCTTGTTGCCAAAGTTGATCTGGTGTGACAGCTGGGGGTGCAATCGAGGTCATTCTGTAATAAATTATTACATTTGTAAACTGCATATATATATAAATAGTTTATTAATCAAACATAATTAATTCCTTAATCCCCCCCTTTATTTAGAGTAAAAAGAAATTTGAAAATATGTAACACTTATTTTAATAAACGATTTTAAACATTATTGCTTTAATTTGCTTTTGTATTCTAAAAAATATTTGTTTGAGTTTTCCACATTTGTGCTTACAGTATTTCACTTGCCCTACTGTTAAACGTCCTTGATCATACCTCTTTTAACCCTTACCAAAGTACAGCAAGTATGGTTGCAGTTAACGTTGAAGCCACGAATTTGGTAAAAATCTCGATAAAGATTTATGCTGAAGTATTTTCTTTGCATGTGTTATGGGACATTTTGATTTTCAAAATGCTAATTAGACAATGGAACTAGAATTTGTTGAATTTAAAAATGTCTTATGAGTAAAATCACTTTTCTTTAAAAAATTTTTATAGAAATTTGAGAATATATGACTCTGGTTTCTGTAGAAAAGTAAGGGATTTTCACTTCCAAACATATTCAACTCTACATATCTGTATGGAATTTCTTTTTCCTGGTTAAAATTTATTGCTGCTATTAAAAAAACATCCAACTTTTCCATCAATATTAATAAGGAAAATATCTGTATGCAAATTTCTTATTTATTATTAACTACAATTTGATACTTTGTTATGGATAATTCAATTTCAGTTTCTTCTTCTTATGTATAACGATTAATTAAAATTGATTTTATATTTATAAGAAGCTTAAATTATAGATGAAGCCCAGTGGCTTAGTGGTAGCCTTTCACGCTCCTAGGTTATAAGTCCGAGGTTCGATCATTGGGCTGGGCAAGGTCGACTCCGTCTATCATCCCTTCAGTGGGTCAGTAAACTGAGTACCGCGCATGTGCTTGGGAACTAAACACTAGGAGTTTAAGGTTAGGGCAATTACGTAATCAGAACATATAGTTTTCACCTCAGGGCTTCTAGGTCAAAAAAACAGATATGGGCACTGTAGGCCTCGTGGCCCATATGAGCTGCCATGCCACAGAGTTTAGTTTAAATTATAGGTAAATAAATAAAAATTCAAACTGTTTTAAAATTATTGGAGGGTTTTTTTTCTGTTCTTTAGTTGCTCACAATAAGATATTTAAAAACATTAAGGTGGCTATTTGCTCAAAATTTGTTTTTGAGCAAAAATAATTAGTTTAAAATATAAGTAATATGACGGAATCAGTTTTGGAGCTTTATGCAGGTAGGCTTATGGCTCGCATTGAGTAAGATAGAGTTTTTTTCACAAAACTCGTCAAAAATTTAGAACAGCATTTTGTTAGTTTAAAAGAATAAATTAAAATAACAATTAATCACTAATTGTTATCACACTTATTCATGTCGGCGTTCACCGTATGAACGTCTGACATGAATAAGATTACAAACTAAACCTCTACTAGTTGGAAAAATAATGCAAGCACACTGTGTGTTCATATTGCACGTTTTCTACACCAGGCTAACTACTTGTGATAGTGAGTTGCCCTGAGCAGAACACACTTGATAGCTCTACGAGCATATAGACCATAGTATCCTAAGCGCCTGCACCGGTTTGCCTTGAAACGGTTAAACCCGTACCTGACGATAGCTGACGTGATTGGTCTTCTGCTGTGCTCCGTTTGCTTCTTTTGGTGGTTACTTCAAAATAACAGTCATTATTCGGCGTTGTCACTCAGGGGTGACCTGTACTGTAACTCCTACTGACATTTCCACGACCTTGGAATCATTATCACAGCCTAGAGATGACACTTTGTATGATTCTGAGTTCCTTGGCTACTGCAATCTGCCTAACCGTGCATTCAAGATTGATGATAATTCAACTATATAATCAACCATACCTATTTTTAAACTTAATATCGTCTAATGTTAACGAATCATCGCAAAATCAAGAAAAACCATGTGATCTTCCGAAATCTTTCACGAGATTATAATTAAATTGAAAAAAAAATAATATAAGATATAGAAAATGCGGAGAAAAGTTTAACTCTTTTTACGCTCTTTGATAAAAATATAACATAAAAAAGAAAACTACTTTATCTTTTTTAAGACTGCATTATATATATATATATATATATATATATATATATATATATATATATATATATATATATATATATATATAAATCTTTGTAAATTTTATTATCCTTTTCAATTTAATTAGTTTTCCTTCAATTTAATTGAAAAAAATGTCTTTAATAAATCACTAACAAACTTTCAATAAATATATATATGTCAGTTCTAAATAATATTATCTACATGCTTTTTTTTTTCAAAGGGGGGAAAGTAATATTTTTATTGAAAAATCCATGTTTAGGAGAAGTATAAAAAATGAAAACCAATCTATATGGTATCCATATTTTCTTAAGATTTTGCTAAAGATGGATTTTTACATAAATTGCATACGTATTTTCGACCACAAAACCCCAGATATTTATATATGACACCTTTTTTAAAAGTTTTTTTTTAAAGATTTGGAGAGAGTAATTTGTTGTCGAGATAATTATAATTAAATTCACCCAAATTTTAGTGAAGAACTTATTTGATTATTTCAACATTGTTTACTATTACACACATATAAAAATAAATATAATATTATTTATGTATCTTAAAATTGGTATTGTTGATTCGGAAGCACACTCCTTTTAATCAAAATTATAAGTACAATTATTTGTCTATTTCAATTACTTTTTCTTTTTTTAGTTAAAAATTATGAAATCATTTTCAATTGATTAGAATTAATATTAATTTATGAATTAGAAATTGTATTAATATTAATTTAAGTTTTTCATTCATGGAGGCTTTTCGTTACTGAGCAAGAAAATCTAATCTAACATACTTTTTTTCATTTATTAATAAAATGTGAGGTATGGAACAAAGTTTCAATTACTTAATTATCTTTTAATGTTAGTTTCTTTTTCCAGTTTACACAATCCTACAGTAATTCGTTCAGTTAAAATAGTCGCATAGTTATCACTTTAAAGAAAACAATTCTCTAAAAGAATATCATTATAAAAGAAATATTTTTTGATCTCAAAACTTCATTTTTTTGATGAAATATAATGAGGATCGATAAACTTTGTTTGGGCAGATAAAGAATAATGCCAAACTTATTTTCCTTCATTCGAAAAAATTAATTAACGTTAAGGAATTTTCTATTAGAAATATACTTTATACAAAATTCATAAATGCTCTGAGGTTGCCCTTTCAAATTTGAGAACAAATGAATTATAAAATTCAAACGAGACTCAACAAAAATATAATTCGAAAAACGTCTGAATCTGCCTGTGATATAAGCAAGAAGAAATGATAAATTATGAAATAAAGAAACTTAAATATTTGAATGATTCATAAATCATTAACTATTACTTTAGTCTATCAAGAATTACAGACCCTCATTCTATAGTTTTCTTTGATGTTGCTAAGAGACATTCCGAATCCCTGCGAAATCACCAGAATTGAGGAATTAAATTCTGATCATTATCCAGTTATAGTCTACCTGGAAAATATAAATGTGAAATATTCCTATAACGTTAAAATCACTACAAATTGGCCGGAATTTAGAGACTACATAAACAATAATATAAATTTTAATGAACTAACTGAGTCCTCATCTATAAATGATATTGATAAAAAAAAGTTGAAAACATTACAAATGTAATCATAAAAGGAATAGAGCACAGTAAAATTGTTAAACACAATACTAATAAAAGATATTTACCTGACAAGATAGCCACATTAATAAAGGAAAGAAACAAACTAAGAAAGTTATGCAATAGGCACAAGCACCCTGAAATAAAAAAAATAAAATAAACTCTCTGAAAGCTAAAATTAAAAAAGAAATACTAGACTTTAATAATAAAAATTGGAATGATTATTTATCCAATTTAAATGTCCAAGACGGTTCGTTTTGGAGAGCGGTCAGCAGAATGAAAAATTAAAAATCCACCATACCCCCATTCAAAAACAGTGCTACACTGGAATATGAAAATGCAAAGAAAACTGAGCTAATAGCAAACAGCTTAAAAAAACGAATTCAAGTTAAACAACATTATAAACAAGGAACACGAAGAAAAAATTGAAATGTATGTAAGCAACTACACTGAAAACATTGAACATAGTAACCAAGAAATAAAACAAATTAATGCCACACTCATAGAACTTGATATTTCACAACTTAAATTAAAAAATAGTCCAGGTAATGATCGAATTACTAATAAAATAGTGAAACAACTACCAATTTTCCCCAAAAGTGGAAAAAAGCGATAATTGTCCCAACTAAGAAACCTGGGAAAAATCCAAGAGAAGTAACCAGCTATAGGCCAATCTCACTTCTGTCCACATTAGCCAAACTGGCAGAAAAATTTATCTTGCAAAATCTTCAGGAGCATGATACAGCAAAACAAATCATCATTCCACTGCAATTTGGGTTTAGGGAAGGGTTTTCCACCTGCCACCAGCTCCTCAGAGTATCTGAAAAAATTGCCATGGGTATTGGAAACAAGCAGTCTACAGGTGATATATTCTTAGATATTGAAAAAGCTTTTGACAGGGTCTGGCACACAGACCTTGTCAGTAAGATGATTAATGAAAATCCTCCCGTACTTAGAAAAACTTGTCAAAAATTATTTAAGCTTTAGATCATTTAAAGTAAAAATAAATAATGAGTTCTCATCCTCCAAAGGTACAGAAGCTGGAGTCCCGCAAGGGTCTATTCTTGGCCCATTTCTCTTTAATTTATATATAAATGACACCCCTCAAAATCCAAACAACATGCTAAGTTTATTTGCTAATGACACAACTATCTTTAAAACGGATAGAAATCATGACATAATTGTTAAAAACCTTTCTAATCATATTAACCAGATTGAAAGCTGGTTAAAACTATAGAAAATAAAAATAAACCCCAGCAAATCAACTGCGGTACTTATTTACTAGGAGGAGAGCACCGTGTAAAACTGTTAAGATACATGATTAGGAAATACCCTGGAGCTCTCAGGTAACCTATTTAGGAGTAATATTGGATAAAAAGCTAACGTGGAAACCCCATGTTACTAATATCAAGCGTAAATCATCGGGAGCAATCCAAAAATTGTATACCCTCCTGGCAAGAAACTCAAAATTAAATATTAAAAATAAATATTTAGTGTACAAATCATATATAAGACCGATGATAACATATGCCGGATCTATTTGGGCGGGGGGGGGCACTTGTGACTCCACAATGAAATTCCTCGAAACTCAACAAAACAAAATATTAAGACTTGTAACAAATGCTGAATATTGTTACAGATATACCCTAATAAGAAAAAGTATTGGCATGCTTACGCTTGCTAACTTTATAAAGAATAATGCGCTAAAATTCTACAAAAATATGGAAAAACTACCCAATTTAGAAGTAAAAAAATAGAAAGATATAGTCCTTATGAATTAAATAATTTGCATAGACAGAGGTTGGTATTAAGATTAAAACCAATGGTAGAAAATTGAGCCAAATTAAAATAAGGAATAATAAAATTTGAAATGTAAGCTGCGCAGTTTGTAAACAATCCCTCCCTTCCCGGCGAACCCAAAATGCGGATTTTCATGAGTGTACAATACTTTGTTGGGTGATCACTAAATGTCTACATTTATCAACCATTATGAAAAATAATAAATAAAAACTAAAATTATAAATAAACTGTTTATAAAATTTTCTTTAATAATTCTTTATATGGATGAGTAAATAATATATAAAAAATTCTTTCTGTTAAGCAGCATCATGTGAATTATTCCCAACTGGGGGTGCAAACCCATTTATGTAAATAAATTTTAATTATCAATTGTATGGTAACCAAGAAAATTTATTTTTGTAATTGGAAGATTGTAACTGGCCAAGAAAATTTATAATTGCATACAGAAAAAAGTTGTAACTGATAATGTAATATATACTAACAATGTAAATGGCTTATGTAACTTCATTTGCAAATTGCAAGATTATGTAAAAATTTTGTTTTGCAGAGCAGAAAGATTCTTGGTTACAGGAACAGCTCGTAAGGCAGGCAACTAGACAGTAATGATGACTCCACTTGGAAAAAATAATATATTATGAAGAAATATTAGGCTTAATCCCAGTTAAACTGATCTATAGTTTTCTCAAACTAATCACATGTACAAGGTTAAAGGTTAAAAGCTTTTTCTATTTTCGTGAATAATATAAATACCCATTCAAACTTGCTTATAATTTTTTTGATTTAAAATTATTGAATTAAACTATATCAGTATTGATTGAATTTCTTAATAAACTTGATGTCTTAAGAGATGTAAAGTGTTTGCCTTCTTGAAAAAAGATTTGATCACAAGAAATGGAGAGATTTTCGTGTTGATAGAGTATATGCATATTAATTTATTAATGCTAAGGTATGATAGCTTTATAAAAATTTTTTTTAAAATGAGTCAGCTCAGGAGGTTATTTCATCTTTTAATGGTAGGTAAAATATACGATGTATAATGGTGTTAAAAGTTGGCATAGTAATAACTTAAGTACTATTTAAACTTGCAAATACAGTTATAAATGTACGTAAATTTAAAATACAAATATTTTTTCATGATATTCTCATAACTACAAATAATTACTATAATAAAAACATATTGAGATTTGTTATAATGATATGGACACTGTATATACTAATAATAATTAATAAAATATTAGTATCTATTTTTTCTTTAATGTTAAAATTCCAAAACGAATTTTATTTCGCTAATTTTTAAAATATTTCATGGCAACATAAATTTAACCATTTTTTTGGCTCTACCTGTTGCAGATTGAAAATTTTGTTTATTAGTGTAAAAAAAAAATTATTTTTGTTATTAAGTCACTTCCTTATTTGTTAAATGCGCTGTTTAATCTAATTGATGTACATTTCTTCAATTTGAATTTTTTTTGTTACTTTATGTTAGTTTTTAGATTGTATTGTTGATTTATTGACAACAATCGCGCCATATTGAGGAAACAAAGACTTGCTTTATAATTGAATTAATTTTATTATATGATTTTATTAAAAGCTCTGCAATGAATGGGTGAGATACTTTTACTGAAATTTTTAAATATTTTATTTATGTTTGCATGAGATAAATACATGTTTGATTGACTTTTACTATCTTATCAACAAGTAGTTTTCTTGGCGCCATGGCACGTGTTGAATGTTTTCAATAATTTTTGTGCACGATAATTTTTATATTTATCAGAGTTTTTTAATGGAAGTGCATTTTGTAGCTTATTAAAATATAACAAATTGATTCCTCTGTATTTACTCTTTGAATTATTACAATAAGTCAAATAATTCATGATATAATCCGGTATTGCATCGCGCGGTAATTAAAATCGACAAAATATATGAAAGTACCAATATTAGAGTTCTGAAAAATAAATGCCTTGATAGAAATTTATATCTGATATTTTTTTAAGTGATTTGTTTAGATACAGTTTTTTTTATAAGTTGTGCAGCGTTAAATTATTCACAGAAACAAGTCCATATCTGTCAACTTCATTACTAATATAAATACGTGAACTAAGTGAATACATTTGTTTGCAGTATAAGCAAATAAATACATAATAATCTTTAATTAGGAAACAATAAAAAAATGCTACTTTGCAAATCAACTCACCATATATTTTAAATCTTAATATGAGGATGCTAAAAAGTTGGTAATTAATGCTCATTAGACCTACTTTTAATAAAACTTGTTGCATGTAAAGACCATGAATTCATTAAGATATTGACAGTTGTACATAAAAGATCTCTATATTGTGTTATATTGTGATTATTCTCCAAGATATTTCTGTATAGCATGTCCAATATCCATAATAAAATAAATTTTGATTATATATCATATTTAGTTTAAACGCTTTATTGTATGACTAACAAATATAAATGGTTGCTTTTCTTTTCTATTCTATAGTGTTCCTCTTAAAAATATATGCTTGAGTCAAAATATAAGAAAAGTATTTTGAAGTAGCTCAACTTTCTACATTTTATCTTAAAATATTAAGTTTATCTGATAATGTTATGCTATAGATGCCTTATGATCCAGGATGCTAAATTCTGAATTTTTTTGGTGCTAAAAAAATTTTTCTAAGGTGGCGTATTTTGATGTGCATGATGGCGTAGATAGGTTGCCAAAATGTAATTTTCTCCATAGTTCTTATTGCTCTAAATATCTATGGCATGATAAAAATCAGGTTATACAGCATCTGTGCCAATTTTTTTTTTATAAGTTATATACTATAGTGTATAATCAATTCTCATTCTTAGATTTTAAACCTTTTGAAGGAATAATATGAATTTTGAAAATATAAATGTTTATGGAAAAATTCTTACCATATTTGTTCTTGTTTTAGTAAACTAAAATTATTAGCCTCTCTAAATACCTTTAATGTTCATGTAATATTATTTTATAATTTGTAGTCTCCCACAAATTAATAGTTCCTAATTGGTAGTTGAATAGTCAACAATCTGGCTTAGTAGTAGCAGCTAATAGTTTTAATTCTAACCTTGGGGTTCATCATTGAATATTGTGATTTCGAATACTACTGTGACCTTAGCTGTTTGTAGTGGTATGAAATCCACTTTAAAGTTTAGGTCTCTTTAATTAGCTCTGTTGTAAAACAATTTACTATTAAGTATCAAACCAGTTGATTCTTTATTAAAGATACCAATATTTGTAGCTTTTAGAGTCTAAATATTAACTGCAGTATGCTAAATGTGATCAAAAGTGACAGACCATACCTAGATTATATTAAGGAAAAATATTTTGCATTTTAATTCATTGTTTGTTTGTTGCAATTTTAATATGTGCAAATGTCTATTGAGGTTTGGAATTCACTTATATTCTGTGTAGGTGCCAAAAAACTTTAAACAACCACAAGAAGTTTAAGTTTAAACAGTATGTTATATTTTTATCAGTTTGTGTAATAATTGCTTTAGATGTTAGCAAATGATAATTAAAAATAATTATTTCAATTAATTTCAAGTTTTCAGTTATCAAAATTAGATTTGAGTAATTTTTAGATAAAAATTTTTATAGCTGTATATTAATAAATAAGTAATGAGTTAATTTTTCTTTATGTAAAATAGTTATATTAACAACTTTTATATATTTAACACTTACTTATAAAATCATTGTTTTTTTATGTAAAAATTTTGTCAGTTTTCTGCATTTAACTTTGTTTTTTATTTCATGCCTTTTCAATATATTTTATTTTAATATAAAATCCCCTTAAAAGAAAAATACTAGAAGTTTTACTGGTCTGAATTGATAAGTCTTATAAAAATATTTTTAAAAGTTAGAATAAAAGATTTTATTAAATAGTAAAAAAAGACTTTTTCCTTGAATTGCTTTAAAAGAGGGAAAGGGAAAAAGCCTAGATTAATTTATAAGAGGAATAATAAATAGTAATTTTTCCTATAAAATTGTTGCTGCTACTATTTTATTGGAAGTAATGAAATACACGAGAGAGGGTTTATTTTATTAAGAATTGTTGCCAATCAGATAATTATTTTCAATTTGTTGCATTATTATTTTTTTGAAATATGGATATTATTTAATAACAGTCCATAACTACACTTATAATTTTTTTAAAATTTAAACTAATTTAAAACTACATAACAAAATGCTAAGATGATAGTTATATTATTTTCACTTTGTCACCTAGATATGGAATGCTTGTAATGGTTTTGAACTCACTTTAAATTTTCACTTCAGTTGATTTTAACTTACTTAAAGTGATTTCAAGTCAACAAATTACTCAAAAGATAAATAATTGAGAATTTTTTTCAAGGAATTAAATCAAAGGGAAAGCAAAGTTTGACTAAAATGTATTTGAAAAACAAATATTGTTTATTATATAAAGAACATAAGACAAAGCATAAGAATCTCACTTATTTAAACATTTTATTTCTAATGTTAATAAAGTTATAACTGAAGAATATGATATAAAATCACTTATATATATATTGAAAGTTTATTTACTTAGAAAAAAGAAAGTCTTTATTTTTAAAACGGTTAAAAAATCAAATTATATTATAATGCATAGGTTGGAAGAGAGGTGTTTAGAATTGCGAACAAATTGCATCAAAAACTGTAATTAAGTGTGAATAGTTATCTGTAATTTGCAGGGTTTATTATTCTCCAATAAAAATGTCAAACCAAGTTTCAACTATAAAAATGAGTAAAAATTAATTTAAAAAAGTCTGAATAATAAAAGTTAAATGCAAACAAAAGATGCATAAAAATGAGTTTGTAGGAAAGGAATTTTTTAAATACTAATTTGTTAATTTGATATCACGAATTGCTTTATAATACATATGGTTGTATTTTCATTAATGTAAAATTATTTATTTCTCTTTTTTTATTTCTTTAATCTAGAAACATAAGGAATATCGTAACCTTGTTAGATATAATTTTATATTTATACATTTGTATATTGTAACATGTAATATTAATTTTATAATTCTATAAGAACAAAAAAATTATGTGTTCTTTATTAATATTGAATATTGCTCCTGTGGCTAAGATTTTAAACCAACATAAAAAAAATTTCTGTATATTTCATGCATTTCGTTTTCTGCTAAAATATTTATGTTGAAGTATATTATTTTGATTTTTAATATGCCTGTTTAAATTATGTGCTGAAAATTAAATAGAAAAAAATCGAATGGAATAGTAGATAGATTGTTTGTTAAATTGTTTTATTTAAATTTAAATATTTTTGACTGTGAATTCCTGAATTTTTGTTAAGTGGGGTTATTATCCTTTATTATTAGACCCAATAGTATCCAGCATTCTACTTATTGCCTTGACACTGTATGTGTTTATTAAACATTGAAAAAGTAAAGTTGCTAATTATTGATGTATCAATCCTCTAATAGTTAAAGGAAAACTAAGCTGCAACAAGTTAATGTCTACAGTAACAACTTACTACTGGTTAATATCCTGCCCTGTATTAATGAATAAACTTCTATGTGTTTAGAAGCATGTAATTTAATCTGCAAATTCTTGAATCAAGGGATTTTATTAGGAGAATTTCCCTCTGAATGATCCCTTTGACTTAGCCATGAAGTATTTAAAATTTTAAATTTTCAGTTATATATATTTCAGTTATTATATTTTAAATTTTCAGTTATATGGGTTTTCTTTCTTTTTTTATTTTTTTAAATGTTTAAACAAATATTTCAGCATATAGGGAAAAATAATTGTTTTTAATTTATATAAAAGTATTTAAATTAAGAGATTTTTATTACTTGAGTCATTAAAGAACTTCAGCTTATGTATCTATTTCACTGAAACATTCAGTTGAATGAGACTATTTGATTGAATACTTTTAATGACATTTTTAAATAAATAATACATATTTCAATTATATTTGACTGCTTCTGTTGTATTTTTAAAATAAATTTTACTAAATTATATCTTTTTATTTTAGAGCTGAAGTGAAATCAGACTTGCCAAATAATACAAATTTTTCTCAAAGAAATGGTGATATCTCTAAGAATGATGTGTAAGCATAATTTCATGAAACTTAAATAGAATTCTTTTCCTTATCTTTTGTGTACTCGGCTTCAAAGAAATCAAGCATGTAACTTAGATTTAACTTAAAAAATTTTTTTTCTATATAAAATTAATGTTGTAAGATACTTTATATATTTGCAAAGTTTGATTTCGTTGTATTATTTAAAATAAATTTTCTACTGTGAATTTTTTTAATCAAAAAATATTTTTTTAATCTTTAAATGTTATTTTTTTTAATAAATATACAAATTTATACTTCAGTTATGTGATTTTTAAACATTATTTAAGAGTTTGTTTTTTATTTTTTTAAAAGAATTTATTTTAAAAATGCATTACATTTCTGTAGTTAAATCAGAAACATTTTCTTTAGATTATAGTACAAGAAAAAATAACGTGTGTATATTTTATTTTGTGAAATTAAAAAATTAATTTGTTTTAAAAGCAATAAAATAATTTGAAAATTTTTACATCATTTTAAGCATTTATATACAATTTAAATGACTAATTATATAAATATATGTAATTTTTTTCTGATTGATACCACTGCCTAACAGTGAATTTCAAAAAATAAAAATATAATAATTTATTTAATGTGCAAGAGTAATGAGTGTTGGCAAAAAATGTGATCTGTTGTAAAAATGTGCCTCGTTCTGACAATGCAAACCTAGTAAAAAGACTCACTTTTACTAATCCCATAAGAAACAGAAGACAAGACCACCAATTAGGCAGCTTGCCTCAGTCATAAAGGATGTAATTCTAAAAGATATGGGAAATTGGAGGAGCCTTGCAATGTTTAGGACCAGATGGCAACAACTATTAGAAACGAACTTAGCCTGTAACAAGCCATAGTGCCTTGGAAGAATATGCCTTTAGTTTTCATCACTTCTCAAAAGAATAATTTATTCAACCTATTATTTAAAACCAATAGAAATAAAGTTAATCTAATGATAATTGGGGAATGACGAACAATTGTGTAGTAATTTTATTAATTTCAATTGTGAAAATTGTTGCATAAAATGAAAATCGTTTTTAATTTTTCATTCATGTCATTTATTTTTTTTCTTACTTTTTTTAAGTAAACAATTATTTTTTTAATGTCATAGCAAGGTAGTGTTTAAAAATCATATTAATCCTACAAACCTGGAAAATACAAAGGAATGTTTTAGGATCAATCAAAATTTCTTTCGTTTCATCAACTATTGATTAAAGTCCGAAAGTGTACTACTTATAAATTAAACTTGGTAAATTCATTAAAGCAGTGATCTCAATAATTTGAAAAAATTTTGGTCAGAATAATACTAACGTAGGTTGTTTTATGAATGAGTATTGACGTGGACAGGAGATGTGAATGCACATATTTGGATTGCTGTCAATTCACAAAAAATAGATGTTGTAAGACTCATGTAATTTTTAAAACAAATATTGACAAAATAACAAATTAAAATTATGCTAGAAAGTAGGTATTCTTGTAAGTATAAGATCTCATTATTAAGCTATATTGGTAATATCAGATGGAATGAGAGATGCATGTGATTCCATTTGTGAAAAAGTACTATTCAGAATATTTAGAGTTTCATGTTTTATTCACAAATTTGCTAATGATTATTTTTTAAATTATTTTGGAGGTAATTTTGTAAGAGGTCTTATATATCATTATTTGAACTTTGTTTATTTTTATGTATTTATGCAGATCTGACATTTTATTTTTATCAAATTTTTAAATGTATTTTAATATTTTTTACACATTATAATACTTTTTTGATTCATTATCTTGTCAAATTATTTACTGGAAGCTATAATTATTATTTAAAAACTTGCATTAGTTTTTTATTATAATCCCATTGTGTTTGTTGTAGATAATTTCAAAAATGTATTGTTGATTATTGAAATTATAAATTTTCTTTTATAGTGGCTTAACTGCTGGTCCTGGTGGTGTCAAAGTAAGTGATCTTTTTATATTTTAACTATCATTATATGTCAAATTTTGAAATGTAAATTACCTATTGTGATTTTTGAGAAGTATTACTGTATTAGTGAAAGGATAACTAAAAAAATTTTGAATTCAAATTCACAGGTACATGTGTAGAATTCTGTAGGTAAAAAATGGTACCAGATAACGTGCTATATTGCCTTCAATAAACAGCTCTTTTTCCAAATATGGTTTTTTTTAATAAACCATTCTATTTTTTTATACAAGGATCATTTCTTATAATTCTTCTGTTGCTCTTACATCACAAAAGGATGAAACTTAGTGTCAACGATCTATATGATAAAATACAATAGAAAATTTTTAGATATGTAGGAAGCTGCTGTCTTAAAAGTGTTCCAAAGAGAATGATATGGAACTTCACTTGCAATTAGTAAAACAATAATGTTGCAGTTTTTTTGAAGGTCTTAAATGTGTCTGTTTTATCTGCTCAGATTTATTGCTATTGGAAAGAGTTAACTGATGAAATATGATCATTTTATATGATTTACCATTTAAATACGATGAGCTGGCTGCTGAAAGATCTGTACTCTTCCTTCAGTTTAACACTTTCAGAATGAATGCCGTAAATATGTGTCAGCACTAGATTACTGTCAGTGTGTAAAGGCACATAATACACATTACATTAAATCATATGTCGCAGGATGATTGCCACCATATGCATTGTGCTTTTGGAATGAAATATTTATTAATAGTTGGTGTTACTAATCCAAATCCATGTTCCATTCAAAAGAGTGCTCTCATTACTTTAGTATTTCTCTACTTGAACTAAGAATGGGTTTTTATCAATGTTAGTGATTAAATGGATTTTTGTAACTGTAAGCATAAACAAATGCTTAGGAAAATGCGTTGTAAAAAGCATTTTAATTAATTTTGAAGTGGTTTATAGTTTAAATTCTATTTGAGGATGATATTTTATGGTTGATATTTGAGCATGGATTTTACTTCTAGATTTATTTGGACATTTTTAAATATAATAAAATGCAATATATTTATGTTTTTATTATTATTTTAGTTTTAAATAGCAATTATATAAATTTTTTGTTATGATTGAAATTTGATATCTTTAATTACATATTCAAAATTGTTTCATCTCTTTGTAAAGCGAAAAATATTTTATTATGTTATTTGTACTTTTCAAAACTGAATATTTGTCTTAGATCCCATCTTGAGGGAGTGCTATCTTCTGCAGACTGCTCTCCTAAATGTTTAATAGTTTGTTTGAATCTCACCTTGGGTGTGGATCTTCGTAGTGGTTAAGAGTCGTTTAATAATGTTGATCCTTGGCTAAAAAGCCTTCCTGTGAAAAATAGTGACCATTGAGTGAAAACAAACCAATCCTTTAAGAGACCCTGTTAAAAAAAAATTTTTTTAAAATTTCTTTATGCTTATTTTTATTTAAATCAACTTTGCCACAAATTTTTATGTTTTTGTTTTAATACTCATTAAATTTGCTCTGAAGGATAATATGAAACAATTTTTTAGTTAGTCTTTATTGCTGTAACTTTCCTGATTGACAGAATTTTTTACAAATTTTGAAATTCTTTATACATATTATATTACAAATATTTTTTACTCTAGTGTATAACCAATGTGAATTCCATTTGTTTTCATAAATTCAAAACTAATTCTTTAAAATATATTACGATATTGAATTGATATGAATGTTCTGATAACTAACATAATTTTATATATAATTGTATTATAAAATTTTTGAAATATTTTCACAATATTTGTAGTTATTAAAAATATATGCTACCTTAAGCTCTTCAATTTATTAGTTTAAATTTAAATATTTTTCTTGTCAAGTAGATTTTCATAAAATTGGCTTGGGAATGGGGAAATATTTAAATATATAATTAAAGTAAAACATCTATTGTAGTTTAAATATACATGTGAAGTTGTATAATTTTAATTTCTAGCTTAGTTATTTTTTTTAATTATAAATATTTCAGTAATCTCAAGACAATTTAGAATTATTTTAAACAAGTTATTTTCATTGCTGAATTCTGATTAGAATTAGTGTAATTAATTTTACAAGGACAAATTTTTGTATTTCGTTATTGTTATTCAAAAGATTTGTTTCAATTAGATAACATTTATTTATATAGAATAATAAGTTAGTTAATTTTCTTGAATTTATTTTATTCCAAAGTCAAAAGGTTACATTATTTATTTTAAAGTAACCTTCAGATTCATTTTGAAAAGGAAATGAAAGGTTTAACTATAGTGTATATGTTAGTGTAATCTTAGGAAAGTTAATAAAAAAAACCTCAAGTGAAATATTTTCAGCATAGTTGATATTTTAAATCTTTTACAATAAGTAACACCAAATGAAAGAAGAATAGTTAAATTATTGATTTATTTTTAAAATGTTGCTTACTCACAATTTACTGGACTAATCAAACTGATTAAAATATTAATTTTTGTCTTATTATATAAAAGCTATCAAATTTCAGTGATTTTAAATATCATTAAGAGTGAATTCAAAGTATTTCATTTGAATCTATATTTTTCATGTGATAAAAATTAATTTGCATTTAAGCAAAGGAACGAATGATTTGATAAATATTTTTCTGCTTTGTATGCAGATAGGTTGAGTCACTTAATTTGAAGTTCAGGATTTCTTTGAACGCTCTAATAGTTATATTCAATTCCTCATGCAAACACTCTTTAGAATGGTTATTACTTTTTATGATGTTGATATGTTGATACTGTCTTATTTCAAGTAAAAATGTTAGTTAGTGATTTAATGTATAAAATATATAAATTGTATTCATAGTTTATGGTATGTCAGAAAATTATCTTGGAACTCAATTTTCAATATTTTCTAGGATGCTCTGAACAAAATATATAAGTTATTATATTTAGAAAACATTCGTGCACGAAAACATCAGAATAAATATATTTATTATTACTTTATAATATTTTTGAGTTAATGCCATATGATGTGAGAATGATTAAAAATGTTTTTAGAAACAATTAAAAACATTTAATGGTATATATTACTTGTTTTGATACATGTAATGGTACAAATTCTTTTTTTTAATAAGATATAACTCTAAATTTATAATTTTTATTTCCAGAAGATACAGAAAGTTCACTGTTTTCTATATCTTATTTTTTTAAATTCAACTAAAACATTGTTTATTTATGCTACATCATAATTTCGGAAGTTAGGTAATTAATATAACTTACAAATATTGATTTTCCACTATTTTCTATCAAAAAGGATTTCTTTTTTCTTTCATAAATGATATTTCATTCAATATCAGCCTTCGTAAAATACATGTGATGTTTATTAGTCAAGAATTTTAATTTTCTCCAAGGGTGCAAGTTTTTTTATATTGTGCTTCCAGAACACTAATTAACATTATAATCCATAAAGTTTGCATTACATTTTACAAGTTCTGAAAGCTTTCTAAACTTTCTACCTAATAAATTGATAATAGGTTACTATGGATTATAAAATGCTTTGTTGGGATATACTATATGTACCATAATACTTTGTATATAAGTAGTGATAAATAAATTTGCCATTCCTTCCTGAAAACATGTACAGAAAGTTCTGGGTGTACATAAAAATGGAACACAAATGATAAAATTTTATCATTCAGTATACTTAATGAAAAAGTAACTCTTTTTTGTGTGTGTTAGCTTGTATATTTAAGATATGTAGTATAATAAATGGATGTGTTTTATTTCTAATCATTCAGAGTACTATATATAACTTGAAATGCTACTCTTAAGCAATAAATTTTTTTATTGTTGAATAAAAGCAATCTGGTGTTTAAAAATTAAATAATAAATTTAGTATTTTTATTTTTAACTGTTTAAGTTTTATATAAATATACTTGTTGAAGTTATATAATATTTTGACCTTTTTGAGAATGTTTTTCTATGAGTTATTAGTAGAAACTTTGTTTATTTAAATGTATTGTTCTTTTCTAAATTTAAGAATTGGGTTATTTCATGCTGAATTAATTAATTATATCAAATTTTAATGAAGGTTTCCTTTAACAGTTTCTACTTAAAGTATTCCTTTTATTTCTTGTGTTTTTTAAAGAATTAATTTAAGTTTCTGATTATGATTTTTGCCTGTCACTTTCAATTTATTATACTTAAAAATTTCATTTATACTCTTGTTTACAAAAATAATTTCATGGGTTATAAAGAACTGAAATTTAATGAAAAAGTATGTAACAAAACACATTAAATGTTTAAGTCAGAGAAAGTGGTTTGCATTAATAAGCTTGTGCTAAGCTTTTGTTTAAATTGTTTTATGTGTATAATGACAAAGTTACAATGTATTTACTGATATAAAATAAAATTATCAATCCCATTTAAGATAACTCTTCAGATTTTTTTGTAAAGTTTTAGCATCAAAAATCATTTAAATGCAAGTGTGAAATTTTTTATCAATTAAAATTGTATATTGTTTTAAATTTCTGAAGATGAACATTAAAAAGAGGTTGTAAAAGTTTTTAAATATGATAGAACTAATTGTGTTCAAAATTGGAAAGGTTAATTTCAACCAAAAATTTATTTAACAAACGTCATTTGAAAAAATGTTTAGGAAATTTTGTTCAAATTGAGCATTTTTATTGACTTTTAAACAAATGTTAATAATTAAACAAATTAATATATTAACCATTTAAAAAAATCTTTATATGTAATCCTCAGCCAGTAAAATGTTTGTCCATTTTTTTCTTATTTCAAATCTTCATAATGTTAATTTATTAAATAATGGTAATATAAATTTTGTATTAAGATTTTGATGTTTCACAATGGAGTAACGTTTCTTTCGAGAGACAGAATCTTGTGCTCATTTTAGAAATAAATTTTTTAACTGAAAAAGTTTTTTTATATTAAGTGGAAGCAATATTACTACTAACTGGAAGCTATCATAAGTAAAATGAATAAATAGGTACAAGAAAATCAACTTGATCTGTAAATAAAGTGGAGTTGGAGAAAAGAATTTTCATTTCCAAAATGTGAAAAATAATTTTTAAATTTTGCTGAAATTATTTTTTGAATTTTTTTTTAGTTTTCCTATATTTGCTAAAAGTTTATGTGTTAATAATTTCTTACTTAGATTAAATCAACGAGTGTAATTAGTCCCACCTCATACTTTGGTTTTGCTATTGGAAAATTGACTTTCTTATAGTGTAAAATGTATTTTATTGAAGTAAATAGAAAGTTAAGAAATTATTTAATATGGTAAATAAAATTGTCATATTTATTAGGTTAATTGTAGAAATGATATAGTCACACAAATTCTGAATAATAAGCTAGTGAATATGGTGAACAAATAATAGCTTTTGCATAAAATGATATGTTTAAAGAATATGTAGTTACATATTATAAATTAATGTTTAAATGATAAAATAATGTAAGTAAGTATAAGTTACTTATATCCATTCCACAATTTTTATTAAAGTTATAATGAGGATAATAAATTGCAAAATTTTAAGAGTTTGGAAACATAAGTTTTTTTAAATAAATTAATGAATGAAAACAATTTCATCATTTTTTAAAAACTTACTCACATCATAAATTAGCTGTTTTAAAGGAGTTTGTTTAATAAAGTAGTCTTGAACATGATATTTTTGTTGCTTTCTTCCCTTGAATGTTGTGTCTCTTTTGAGCAATTTTATTTTTTGCCTGAAACTAAAAGTACTTATGATCAATGCTAGTGAATTCTATGTCTTGACTGCTTAGTAAAAAATAATTATATCTAATGGTAAGTATCTAAATTTGATATAAATGGTATGAAAATCTTGAAAATATTTAAATATAACAAGGAAAATATTGTTTGTAGAATATTTCAAGGGTTATTTTTAAGTTATTGGTTTTATTAAAAGTACATTTTTTTTTTTTAGAAATTTGCTGATAAAAGGCAGAAATTGAAAAATCATTCAAATAGTGAAAATAATTCTAAGCAGTCTATTGTAAATGCATGAAATGTTAGCAATATTGGAAAATCTCATTGTTTTAAAATCAATTTAATTATAATAGTTATTGAAGAAAAATACTTTCTCTTTTTTTGTGCATAATGTTAATTAAATTCTTAAGAGAGTGGCCTGGTAATGGATAAATTAAAATTAAGTTTGTAGAAAAAATGTTGCAAAATATTTATAATTTTTAATGCATTTTCCAAGCATTAAAATAGTGAATATTTTCAAGTGTGTGAAAAAGTTAGAAGATTTAAAATATCAGATTATATTTTGCAAAATGAATTTTTTTTTCAAAACTAGACATTAAATAAAAATTTTTGTATTTCCATTAATAATTCAATGTTCATTCAGCATAAATATTTCCTTGTTTTATCAAAATAATATAAATTGTGCAAATTGTGATATTTCCCTTATAAGAATAATAAAAAGTTTTCTTGTGATTCCAAAAATATATTAGTTTCTTAATATTAATTAAAATGAAAGAACACATTGTGTGCTTTTGGACCACATTATTTATAAACAACACCCCCTAAAATTTCTTAATACTTTTATTTAATGATGATAATTTTTATTTAAAGGCCATTCATGTTTAGGTCTGAAATTAGTAAAATCAAATATTATAAATTTTGTTATGATATTAATTTTGATTTAACTGAAAGTACATAATTGTGAAACTAAGTTATTTTATGTATCAAAATTAAATGTATATGCAATATTTTTATTAGTAATGAAGTATAAACTTTTATTTATATTCTCCGTTTAAAAATTGATCGAATTTTCGCTTGCAAATCACCCCATGGAAAAACCAAGTCAGACGAATTCAGCTCTTTCTTGGCTCATTATTTATTTACTTGTCCTAAAGAATCTGTCAATGCGTGCTGCGCACCATTTCAGAATTAAGATCCGGCAATTTCTTTCCTGCGTCACTTCCGCTCTCATGAGCGAAACCATAGAAAAATAGTGAAAGTTATCCACTATTTTTTTTCCTCCCGTATTTTTGTGGCAAGCCCTCCCCACATCTCTGGAAAGAGTTCGTCGCGTGCGTGGTCCGTCCGTATGAGTAGTAGCTGTCTGCAGCAGAGCTGGAGTGTCGTCCGCTGCTAAGGTAATAGAAAAGGAAGGTACCACGCGCGACTGACAGGGGTGTTTGCGCGCTTGGCTTTTCTAATTCCGCGAATGCCGGCGGCCGGGCGAAGAGAGTGAGAGCTCGAGTCTTTCTCCCGCGTTTAGCTTTGTTGTTTAATTTGTCATTCGGACTCAGTGTGTCGTGTACAGCCGCCCGATGCCCGAAAGTAACCTCCTCGGACTGTTGGAGGTGACAACTATGTCCAAGGTAAGTCGAGCATTGCTGGCTCGCTACAAGTGCGATTACCTATGTTTTCTCTGTATGTGTGCTTGTGTGTGGAAAACCTGTTGCCGCATCTCCGAAAGTGCGTGCCTGTCTTTCTGAGTGAACTCGGGCAGTCGGTTGGGTGGCTGTAATGCCGTAATAATACGCTGGTAAATAGGCAAAGTGACCTTGACTGTAAACTCACTCATGCCTAACGATAGATTCCATTCATTCCCCCTCCCCCTCGACCTTAGATTCCTGAAGGGATCCCAGAGGAGTAGTTAAGCGACGCAACTCTCTCCCTCTCCCCACACTTCCTCCTCAGCTTTCTCACCATATGTTGTAAGAGCTACCATTAAATTTGAGTTTCATGAGGAAAACTTAGAATTGTAACGATTTTTTATTTCGCTCAAAAAGTTTCTCCGTATGTTGCTACAAATAAATAGCTAAAAAATTAAAGCTCTAGAAAATGCATGGAATAGTTCATTCGTTCTTAAAAATTCAAAATTAATTTCTTTTTTCATGTGATTGATGTAATTTGTTGACCAAATTAACATCTTTTTTATATTAATTTTCTTTTTTTAATTCAATTTTGTAATGCTTCTTGAGAAATTTATCATTTATTAATGCCTTTTTATTAGTTATAATTGTATGTAGAATGTGCCATATTTTGAAAAAAATGAAACTCTTAAGAAAAATAAGTAGGAAAATAATAATTTGAAGTTAATAAAAATGTACCGTAGATTGTAAAGCGAATATCGACACTACTGTGGCATTAATTTTATTAACATTTTTAGACAATGAATCTTTTTCCATTATAAAATTTACGATTTGCTTTATGCTGGCATTTTTAAATATTATGAATCTTAAAAAAACATTTGTATTTTACTTTATTAAAAAATTCGCACAGTTTAGTAAAATCACTGTATGTATCAATTAATGGATATGCATTTTCCTATAACTTCTCCCTTCTTGCAAGCAGTTACATTTTAAATATAAAATGAAGTAGTGTATTAAATCATGATTTTATAATTTTTGGTAGACTTTATATTCATGAAAAATTTTATCTATATTGCAACCTTTTAAAAAGAGAGAGAGAGAGAGAGTTTAGAGTTATATATTAATTCGGATACATCTGTAATTTTAATATTCAAGTAACTCAAATTTTTAAGTATATTGCCGGTATTAGTGTTTGTTGAAAAGTATAGTAGTATTTATATGAATGATAAGTTTGATTTCAACCTTTAATAAAAATAATGTAAATGACTGAGTCATAAGACTTCATAAATTCGTTATTTTCATTTCGTTATATTTATGATTTCTCCCTCTCTTCTTTCCTTATAGTTTAAATATTTTTGAAATATTTGTTTGCAATTGTGCATATAAATTATCTTAAAATTATACTTCATGAATATGATTAAGTAATTTGTTTTAATTCTAGTGGAGTCCTTTAAGTACAGTTTAATTTATATCGGGCTATGGCGAAAGTTTTCCACGAAAAACATGTCTTTAATTAAGTAAGAAAAACATGAGAACAGTACCTTTATTGCTCGTAGTTATTCCCTCCCAAATCTATGATTTTCTGAATTGGTGATTTTTCAAAGCCTTCGGCCTTGCAACATGGTTGCTGCGATTCCAAAAAAAGATACTCATTACCGACGTTATTTATTGTATGCGGAATTGAAGATAGCACCAAAGTAAACTGCTAGTGTAAAAAAAAAAAAAAAAAAAAAAAAAAAAATAGAATTTCGAAGGGACGAAGTCGGTGTTACACTGCGTGTGGCAAAGATGCCAATCGAGTCTAGCCGGTGAACGTGGACACGTGTGTGATCTTGCATTAACTAGAACAGTACCTTCTTTCTCCGAAGTTCGACGTTTGGATTTGATAGGGTCAACTCGGACAAGGTGTACACCTTATTATCGATGATTTTACCCATTTCCAGATACACTTTGCAGATAATACCGTTTCCACGGCAATCCCATCAAATTCGAAGTATCTTTTTGTTAAGTCAGATTGTGCTTTGTGATTCTACTTAGGGCTTACCAAACACTTTTACCGTTGGTATTGAAGTAAATCCACTTTTCATCATACGTTACCATCGAGACCAGAATTTTTTCCCTGCGTGGTATTCGAGCAGATTAGGGCAAATCTGAATACGATTGAACTCCAATTTTAAGCGGTGTATAGCGACTAATGGACATAGTTGCACTTCTCCTCTAGCTCTCGAGTTCTAGTATAAGTTCTCGGTGGCTTTTAATGTCAATCCTTGTTTTTAAAATTTCAATATCAAACGTTTTCATCGTCATGATACAATAGTAATGCTTAAAGTGATTTGCTAACTTTCTCTATAGCTTACTTCTTGCCTCAGAAATTGAAGTAAATGATTATTCGAACCTAGTACCATGATAATTCTATTTCAAACACCTTGTACTTTATGATAACGATACGTTTTTCCAAAGTATTCTAAAACAAGTCTCCTTTAAATTACGAAAACAATCTTTTGACTGAATAAACATGCCAACGTAAATTAACGCAGACGATATTAGCTGCAGAAAGCTTTCGTTAACCTGGTGTTACTTAAACTTTTGGTATTATACTCTTTAAATATTTCTTAGGGCGTATATTTGTTCTCATATAAATATATGTGTGAGAATGAATTCTTAAGACTTAAATTTTCCCCCCAAACTCTCTAAACTTGTAATCACCTAATGAAAGTGATATTTTAGGCGCAATGTACATTGTCAATATAAGCCTGGTCAAAATTGTTCCAGAAAAAAATTACATTTGCATTTATTTATTTCCTTGCCAAAGTTCATGCATGAACTTTGGCTACGGATATTGATGTAATTTGAAAATACGGTATCGGATGATTAAATAATTGATAAGATAATGAATGAAAACGAAAAGAACTTTCAGAGATAGCAAACAAAATATGTTGCGACTTTTTAAGTTCATACTTAAAAACAACTCCTATTTTCATTTTACTGGCAAAGTAGTCTTTAAGTTTTTTTTGTGTCAAAACTATATTTCTAGAAACACACATTTTTCCTATTTCTTTAATGGGGGAAAAAGCCCTCCCCCCCCCAAAAAAAAAAACAATTCAATTTTGTTAAATTTTTATACGTTTGTCTTGCAAAAGTCGCAACATATTTTGTTTGCTATCTGAAAGTTCTTTTCGTTCTCATTCATTATCTTATCAATTATTTAATCATCCGATACCGTATTTTCAAATTACATCAATATCCGTAGCCAAAGTTCATGCATGAACTTTGGCAAGGAAATAAATAAATGCAAATGTAATTTTTTTCTGGAACAATTTTGACCAGGCTTATATTGACAATGTACATTGCGCCTAAAATATCACTTTCATTAGGTGATTACAAGTCATGATCATCACTATAGCATTCCCTAAATTCAAATATCGTAAATATTATCAAGGATGTTTGAACATGGGAAAGTGAATGTATTGTGATGATAAAATGGGAGTTAGGTCAGCAGCAATGCAGTTTGTTATCCATAAATTCGAAGGATTTGATTCTTCATTAAAAACGTCGATTCAAATTTCCTAATCAAAAATCATAAAATAAAAGTGAAAAAAAAAATAAATGTAAGATTCGTGAAGATGGATTTGGAATTTTTTTTATAATTTTAGTTCGTAAGTGAGACTTTGTGTCACAGTGTTTATTGGATCATATTAGGAAATAGCCTCTAGGAGCGTCGACTGTGTATTGAAAAGTAGGTAATGCCCCCAGTGTGCATCACTAAAAAAAATCCAACTTTTTAAAGTTTATTTTTAAAATAATTGTTAATATTACGTTGTAATAAATTCAGTTTTTGCTTGATTTGAGTACTCTTTTTATGGCAATAAATTCTCGGCCTATTTTATTCTAAAATTTCCAAATCATGCTTAAAAAATCCTTGAATGGTGTTTGCTCTTCATAAATCCTTTATAAAATTTAAAATATGTTTAGTTTTGTCGGCGTTTTTTTAAATTTTATTTAATAAACTTGTTTAAGGTTGGCAAGAAAAATTGTTTTCCTTATCTGTGACTCAAACATTCTTAAGTGTTGTAATAAATAGTGTGCCCAACATTATTTTTAATTCAGTCTGTTTCTTACAAAGCTTTGTTTTTTCTTTGTAACCCCACTGCTTTTCCCCTGTTGTTCCACAGCTGTAATCCGTCCTAACATTGTTACATTGTTTCTTTTTTATTTACCGTAGATATTTTTAGCTTCAGTCGTATGTTCAAAGCTCGAATCTCAAAATTTACTACTGGTTTGATGTTTTGGAATTCGCTCTTAAATTTCTTTTCGTTCCGAATTTATTTTTAAACCGTTCTTCCAACGTTTGTGTCAAAGGAATTGTGCAAATTGTTCATATTTTATTAAAGCGGAAATTTGCTTTATGAAATATAAAGGTAACTTGTCTTAAATAATTAAAACGAAATTTATGGAATTATAAAATGCTATGTTATCATTAAAGAAGTGCAGTCTTGTTGTCAGAATATATTTTAACAGGAAAGACATTTAACTGAATTCCAAATTAACCACACAAACTATGTTTAATATTGTTGTCCTGGGTTCTATCAACTAGTGAATAAAATTTATTAACAATAGGTATTGGATGCCCAAAGGAGTGTAATACCATATAAATTCATTTAACGATAAATAAAAGCCATTATTTTAAATTTATTAATGTGTGTACAATGTATATAAAACTGAGACTTTTGCTGCATTTTAATTATAACGTAATTTATTTTGTTTTTTATACTGTTTATTAGATTATTTAAAAAAATCTTCATTTTTTTCTAACTTATTTTTAATAAAAAAAAGTGTCGGTCTTGTTATATCTATAAGAATTGCTGAGCTGGAATTCTTTATTTCCTCATTCTGTATGAAAGAAAATTAGGATATTTGTTTCCATATATTTATTAAAAATGTATTTTATGGTAATTTTTTTAAAAGCAGAAATTTATGTAGTTGGTGGGAAATTTTTCTGTTCTAATTTCTAAAAAATAGAAAAAACTGAAATTTTTAAGAAATTTATTTGTAAAATTTTGCGGACTTGTAGTACAAGGCCGCCCCTTCCCCTAAGGTTATTCTCCAAAATGTTTAATTCAGTCACGGAATATTACTTATTTTGCCTTGTAAGATTTATGTAAAAGTAAAAATTTGTAAAATGCAAGGTTATAAAGGAAGGGCACATTTTTAGAAAGCAAAAATTGTGCACAGTCTAAAATTTAAACAAATGATGGAAAAATGTTTTGGAATCATTCCTTTAAAAAAAAGTTTGATGATTGTGACGTTGTCTTCGTTTCTCCATCAGTCATTCCGAAATGGTTTTCGATAAGGCAAACAAATATTGGCGGATTCGTACACTTCGAAAAGAAATTAACTTCAAATTAATTTTTCACCCTTACATATTTATATTGGCAGCTTTAATGTGTGTGTGTAAATAAAGAATAATTAAGTGTCTCAAAATTCGAGCGTCTTTATACCCATTTAGAGCTATTGGAGAGAAATGAATATGAACTGAGTTTACAAGTCTGGTAGTCAGCTTTAAAGAATCTTGAGAGATTTTTAACACTTGGAATAGTATTCCTGAATCCACATATGATCAACTGAAGAAAACTAGATTTTGCTATTCTTAACTTGTTTGAGTCTACATATTCACGTGAAGCAAATTAAGAAATTGGCTTATCGAAGAGAATTTGGAATCTTGCCTCAAATTAAAAACTACATCCTACAAACTTGACTTACCCTTATTTTTCAAGGAAATGGAAGGCCAATGTTCACATTAGTGAAGTAATAGTAATTATTTTAAAGAAAACCTTTTATATTATTTTACTAATGATATTTTTAAATATTATCTTTATGTAAGTATGATACCAAGTTTTTTTTATTTAATTTACTGGTAGTAAAACTTAAGATTTGTAGCAAAAGCAAATATGAGTTTGCTTTTAATCCTAATTCTTTAATAACGTCTCCTTCTAAAGCAAAGCTTATGTTAAACAATTGGCTCTTAGAATAAATTACAGTTGTAAATTAAAAGTAAGTTTATGTTAAACAATTGGCTCTTAGAATAAATTACAGTTGTAAATTATCTATATTTGATTTAGATTTACCGACCACTGTTCTAGTCAATTTAAAAATACCAAGTTAAAAATTTTTCCCCATGAAATTAATAAAAGCTCTCTTAATTTCTGTATTTTCATAATTTAACGACTCTGCCTTTTTTCTGTTTAAATGATTTTAATTATCAGTTTATAATATAAAATCAGCTCAAACTTTATAAGGCGTTTAAAAATTACGACTGGAGATTACGTACAAATATGTGTTAATATTTTCTCAAATTTTTGCGTCAAATTAAATGGTTAACGCTGTTTATTTCGTAGGTTCGTTTCCTTCCTTTTCGTGGATGTTTGTACTGGTTCTGAATCAATTTTAAATCCTCGCATGAAAACAAAACTTTAATACGTTTACCAAAAAAAAAAAAATTTTTTTTTTCTATATTCGTTATTATTTGTGCGTTTTATTTATGTTAGTTTTTTTTTATTTAGAATTTGTTTTGAGTTAGTAATTCTTTTTATATATCTTAATATGAATTTTATAAAAATAAAATTTTAAAAAAGGAATTGTGCAATTATTTTTATTGAGAACTATCGGCGCCACAATTTTATTAAAATTTTTAGACTTGGCTACATATTTCTTTTTAAATTTATCTTGAATATGTGATTCCATATATATGAATTCTCAAATTACGTTTAGAAAAGTTGGTTTTCTAATTGGCTGCAGCAGTTTCTGAGAATTCGTAATTATTATCGTACCTTTAAAATTTCAAAATATATGCAAAATATTCGAGATGCACACATTTTAAATCTTTTTTTATTCATAAATATTCGCATATTTTTGTTGACTTTTGCTTTAATTATTAAAGTTTGTGTATAAATGTCTTATTTGGGGACGTATCTAATATCGTATGAAAATAACGCAATTATTCTTCCTTAGAAGGCCTTTTAATTAATTGAAATTCACTTTAATAGTAAAAGGACTAATTAATTTTTCTCTTGAGAATATAAATGGATACTTAATTTTTACTTCATTTCATTGAGCATTTGAAATAGCGGTACCTTTCAGAAAGCTGTCTTTGTTTTGCTTTCTGCCACGACTGTTTTAACTTACCATGCAACATTGTTAAGTCTTCATGAAATGAAATTTCAGCATTTCTTTAAAAGTTCATTACACTGACGCGCAATTTTTGTTTTTCAACTTACACCATTTTCCTATCAAAAAGTGGGTGCCGTTCAAACAGTTCTGGCTTTCTTCCGCTGCGCTTTACACTTTGAGAAGAAGAAGAAAAAAAAAAAAAAATCGAATTTTCGTGAAAGAAACGTGGCCGTGTGCCAAAGCATAAGGTACTTCAATTTCATGATGTGCGATTCAGATTTCCTTGAGGGCACACAGACAAAGCTGTTGGTATCTCAATGCATTCGTATGAATGTTGTATCACTCACAGCTGGATTTATAATCCATATCATCCTGTTAAGCCTTGTGACACGATCTTCCGTTTTTTTTTTTTTTTTCTTATTCTAATGATGGATCGAGAGCTTTGTCACATCGTTCTGTTTCTGCGTGATGACGCCTGGTACCGAAAGAGTTAACACATTAATTTCCTTAAAAGTGATAAGTTACTTAGCAAACTTACATATGTTCAGATAAAACTGCTTTATCTCGGTCAAATATGTTTCCAGTTCGACTATATATTCCGTAACATGTCCTCACTGCAGTGAAAACGGTAAGAATGAAAACGATTTGAAGTGAAAACGATAAGAATTAAAATAAACAGGGTATTTAAAAGTTACAGAAAACCAACACTTTTTGATAACAGTCCTTAATTTGGCGATTGTTGTTTAAAAATTGTTACATTAAAATCTACTTAAGATCACGTAAGAAATATATGAAAGTAAATCACCATTGATGCTCGTAAGTTATGCGCGCATGCAATGTTTTGTGGTAAATGCACTTCTATGCGCATACCTTAATGTGTAACCGCTTTCCAAAGTAGTGTGTTAAATTTGTTCTGATAGTATCGTAACTGCAGCATCGAATGAAATTTATACTTATAACCCGTGGCCACCCTTCCTGACATTTCGGGAAATTTTCATCTTAGATTCAAATTTCTCCGGAAATTACCAAATTTTGCTGGGAAATTCCGTAAAACAAAATAAGCGAAGATTGATATGAATTCAGTTAAATGTGACATAAGCATAATGGGTACTTATACATTATTATCTTTGCAGTGTATTTTTGGGAATTACGAAACTTGAATTAATAGAAATTTGTTATAAAAAATATCTTAAAGCAGATTGTAGCTAGTCACCCACACCTTTAATGTTTTTAAAACATTTAATTTTGCTAACGCACTTAAATTCAAACTCAATCATCGTTTTTGTTATGCCTTCGTAAACTTTGGTAAATGATTCGGTTCCCAAAATAAAAAATAAAAATAAATAAATAAAAATAAAAAACCTTTAAGTTTATATTGTAAAGTAATTTTTATCAATTTGATAATACTTTCAGTTTATTATCTTCGTGTTATACTTGATAAGATGTTGATTTTTTCAAAGAAAGAATGAATTATTCAGGAATCCTTCAGCTGTCGGCAAAAATCGATATCTATAAATTATGTTTCATAGTAATTATTTAATTTTTTAGAAAAATGATCATCCATTCTATAAAAATCGAAAGTATCGCGAGTAAAGGTAAAAAAAATAGCTTTTTATATGATATATCCCACCATAACAAAATTCATCCCAGAATTAACGAGTTCCATTTGAATGCCAAGCTTTTCTGAAGAGTTATTAGCCGTTAAATGACACATAAACTAAATTCCATTTGATTATTTATGTATTTTCTATAAGTGATTATAGTAGTTTACAGATTCAGTTATTTGATAATCTATTAAAATAAAATGTGCGAATTAATATTAGTGTAGATTCGAATCTAATTACCGTTAGTGCTCTGGTCTCCTGTCCATAATTCTTGATTTCTATTCTCGCAGCCGTGGATATTTAATGCCGCTCGTACGCCTTTTTAATTTGCAGAGGTTGGGCGATTTAACCATCGTCTGCGAAGAAAAATTGAGGAAATAAAATGAAAATTTATTTTGACTACATTTTGTATTAGTTCATTCAAATCAGCTGTTAATACATACAAAAAAAAAGCGAAGAGAAAATGGCTCTCGTACCGTATGGTTAAAATTAGACTACCCTGGGATAAACAACGACAGTGGGCTGATGGTTAATCTTTCAAGCGCACCACGATGCCATTACTTCACGCCTCCATATCTTTTTTTCTGAGTGGCTTGTTATAAGAAATAGATGAAGCTCTGTTTGGAAAGATGAAATCTGATTTTACAAATAGAAACAGATACTCGTGCTGTCATTTTTACAGAATGAGACACGATCTTGAATGAATTTCGTTTTTGAAAAACTAAGAGTTTTTATTTTTTATCAGTTGTAAAATCTCTTTTCAAGTAAAGTTTAAAGTGGTTTGCTGATTTATAAAAATATATTTTTTGTGTATAAATATTAAAATCTCGATGAGTCTTCAGGATAAATATTTTTGTCAAAATTACAAAATAATTTTATATTCAAGAAAATTTGTATCTTTTAATAAATTAAACTTTCGAAGATTCTTCAATCACTTTTTAAAGGAATCTACTTTTTTAACATCAAAAAATTGAATTCTTATTAGAGTTATTTTATTATTTTTAGTAATTAGACGTGGACATTAGACGATTTTGATGACAAATAAAAAAAAACATGATTTTTTAAAATTTCTGCTTTTAAAACTTTAAAATACTTCTCAATTGCTTCAAAACAATTCAAAATTAACAAGAAAATTTGATACCGTTTTGTTGCTGTGTTTAATTAAGGCACCTTTCTTGCAGTTTATTTATGAACTTGGAATATTCATAGTATGCAATTCAGTGCCATCAAATTCTTTGAAATATAGGTTTACAAATATATTGAGATTTTGTATATTTGGATAAAATACTGAGTAGCATTCTATAAGAAAACTACTTAACACATGTGTGGCAATGAAGTATAAATTACTATATTCTGTATTGATTGTTCAACTCACATGTTTATTTTAAGATTCAGGATTTTTTTATCGTTAATTTGTAAATATTATAAAGAAATTATCATTTTTAATTTTCCCATTTGGAATATGCAACAGGCACAATCAGTGCTTTTCTCATAATGGAACATTTTGAAAAAAAAAATGAGCTTTTCTTCTAAATATAGTGGTTTCATTCGAGTTATTTTTTGTTTATAAATAGTTTGTGGGGTTTTCTATTTACTTAAAGACAATGCAGTAATTCATTTTTAAAACATGTAAGTGCGTAGCTGCTCTTGAAACTCGCATAAACGGCACTGCCATTGTTATAAGATATTTATTACTCATTATGCGGCTCAAGTTTGTAAATAGTGTCCTTTTTTCCCTAAAGCTGGTAGTAAACTTTCTTTTTCCACGTGAAAAACAAAAGATGCTTTTTCTGGTATTTCTTAAATTAAAACTGTTCAGACACGCTCTTGCCACAAGTTTGACTTCAAGTGGATTCCTTTCGCCTTTTCCTTCTCAACCGTTGTCGTCCCAGAATAAATAATGTTGCGGTCTTGCGTGCCATACGGGGAAGCCATTTGGAAAAGTAGAAATACACTTAGGATAATGGCTTTATGTTGTGGCTTACTTATTAGGGCAATACCACAGCTAATGGTTTCTTTAAATTTTCATTTGATATTTTTCAGTGTTCATTTTTTAAGTGAAAGATATCTCAGAGAATTTCATTTTTAATTAAATTAAGTATTCTGTGGAATAGAATAGATCTGTTAAGGAAGTATGCTGGCAGCAGTAAAGTAATGCTTAGTGCTGGTTTGCTGAATTAAAAACGCGCACATCTTGTAAAATTTTCTCCGTAAATTCTCTGATTAATGTGAATGGTTTTTAATCATAGGCCACATTTTATGTTTTTAAAGATAGTATCGATTGTTATTGCGTAGGTGTTTACTGGGATTATTTATTCATACAGAATGACATGCATTATATCTCTCCAACAAATGAGAATGTGTGAAGAGTACGTTAAAACACTGTAGCAATTTCATTTTATCTCTTACAATTTCTCTGCTATATTACATGAAATGAAAAATTCCTTTCATGTAATGTAACTCAGAAATTTTTTTCCCCCGAGTTTTTGTGTTAAATTGTGAGAAAAATCTATGCGAAAACTTGCATTGAACAAATTGGGTAAGAACAAATAAATCTTACTGGCTTGTAATATTTCAGTTTTAATATCTAAATTTTAACGGCAAAGAATGAAACACTAGCGATTTAGAAAAAAAAAAAAAAAATCGTCATTAAAATACAGGAGCAGTAATATCGTGATCGTTTTAAGTTCTTGTACAATCAATGAAATTTATCAAAATTCCTTCCTTCCAACTGCGTTCAAATGAACCTTGTAAGTTCTAGTTATGAGAAATTCGACATTGTACATCATTTACATTACATCACAATTTCAGTTAAAGTACCGCAAGTTGCAAAAAAGTTACTGTTTATGGATCACCATAGGATTATCACCGATCTATTTAGATATATATTTCCTGTCCATATACAGCATAATTTTTTGACAGGTATGAAACGAATCTTATGTCCTAGGTAAGAAAGAAATATAACTTATATTAAATGATAGATAAAACAAAATGAAATGTATACTGTTTGTTACATATGCACATACATGCATTCTAGAACAAACGGAAATGACGTCATTTATGTTGATTTTTTTAAAGCATGTATATTTTATAACGCTTGAAAATAAGGGATCACAAAAAAAAATTAGTCTCTCAAAGCATACTAGATAAAACCGTTTACAACAGACTAGCTGAAATCAGTAGAGCTTCTATTAAAAATTCATTCCTTAATTTTATTTAAAAATTCATTTCTTAATTATATAATTAAATAATCAATTATGTGTCATTAAAAATTGATCAGCAAGATATATATCTATATATATATATTAAAGTAATGAAGGAAAAATATTGTCTGGATGAGGAACAGTTCACATTCTTATTTTTTTTTTTAACCTGCTTATAATTTCAAAGGATATTTATACAAATTCAGTTTATTTTGGATTTGGTTTCATTTGTGTTTCTTTAATTTTCTTTTCAATAGTAATTGATAAATAATTTTAAATTAAATATATAGTATTTAAATGTACTCAATGGTTCATGTGTAGAAGAAAAATTAAAACTAGTTTCTTAACTGATATTTTAAATAGTTTTTTCAATGCTTAAATTTTCATTTTGAAATTACATCATTCTTGATATTTGAATATTAAATATTGTTGGTTCTCTTAACATTTATAAATCGAAAATTACTTATGACGTGTGGGGGCTCTTACGGTTGATTAAAATATTAAACTAGTTTGCAGTTTGCTAGTCTGGTTGTAAGATCGTGCTAAGTTTGTTTTCATAAATCTAAATTTATGAAAAAAAGATTGTAAATTATATTTAGATTGATCAAAGATTCTAAGAATCTTATTAAAATTATCAGTTAGCACAACCTTATCAATTGCAAATTTGTTAGATTCCAAAATATACCGAATAAATTATCTGCAATCTAAACTGCTTCTTTTGTGACATGAAAAAAATGTTTCTAAGCATGTTTTTTAACCTAAAGTTAAAGGTATAATTATTGCAAATTTTATATATATATATATTTGCATAAATCGTGTGATTATTGCTTTTTAATGGAAAAGTTAACGGTTTAAAAAACTGATTAGGAAATATTTTTGCTATATATTAGAAATTTGCCGCTGCAAACAAATTTGTTTAGCAATCAAATCACATTGTAGACGTTTTTCGATATTTACACATTTCCTTTTATATGCATTCTTTCTCTGATTCTTTCAAAACTCTCAGAAAAAATAAGCTTTTTTTTTACGCTAAGTGTGCGGCACTAATAGCTGTCTTCTTTTATTTCCATCTTTCCCTTGTTTATTCTTTTCCTGTGTAATGTGAAACGCCTCTTAAAAAAATCTTGGCGACAAGTGCACCACCTTTTCGTCACCGCTAAAACGATTCATCAAAAAATTGGCTCTGACTTTTTATCCTTTATTAATCATTTTATTGTTTAATTGCTCGTCTGCAAGTTTAACTCTCCGTCTATCTTCATGAATCTATTGCTCGTGCTTGCTAAAAATATTTTTTGTGGAAATGTTCCATTAAATTTATAATATCGCGATTGTTAAAGAAATTAATTTTAGATTCGTTCATTTGCCATTGAAATAATGTACAAAGTGTTAATTTATTTTTGTGTCTCTTAAAAATTTGAAATAAATCTGTTTTGGTTTTCAGTTCTTAGCAATTTTTATTATAAGTTGCATAGTTTTTGGAAAAGGATAGGTGCTTGTAAGACGATCGTTTGCAGTTTACAGGCACCTGTGAAATGTCGCCACGGAAGAGAGATTTGATTACTCGTTCTCTTTTTAGAATTTTCATTCAGTCGTTTTATTTTATTTAGGTAGCTTAATTTTACTGGGTTTTTGTTCTGTTCCCGTGGAAAATTTCCTCTCTCCCACTCGTTCTGGAGAACGAAAGGCTTTCTGCTCGACTGCTTCAATCAAATTACATCCATCCTGTTTTGTCGTCTAATTGCAGTTCAAGAGCTCTTCAAAATTCGGCCCGCTGCTCCTTGGATTATCTCTTGTATCTATCGCCGCTATTGTCTCGGGTCATGCCTCTCTTCCTTTCTTTGAAACTCTTTTTGGCTTTCTCAATTTTTTGAGGTCGTTAACGGCGAAAGTTTCAAGCTTGTGTTATGTGTCGGCGGCAAAGTTTTCAAGGTTATTGCGAGAACAAAAATTTCTCTTGTCATTTTTTTTTCCACTTTCAAAGTGGCAACTCTGCCCTTCTTTGATATTGAGTGCTTTCAGAGCTCTTGAGATTGCTTTGCAATGAATCAGGCGATTTCATTTTACTAGGTGCCCTTGAAAAGCTTTGAAACTTGTTTAACTTAGTTGTGAAACCAATGTTTTTGGTACATGTACTATCTCTCTCAAGTAGTGAATCTTCATTATATTGACATCACATGAAGTAATTTAATTATGCCTCAAAAGAACACTTGGTAAATAAGTGTTCCTTACATATATTTAATCATATTATACTGCATGTATTCTGGAAAGCTATTGAAATAAAGTTTACTGGGATTTAAATTACATAATGATGTGCGCACATATTGGCATTTCTTACCTGTAAGATATAGTGGGTAAATGTTTCTATTTTACTGGCCATTCTCAATACCGTATCCGAGATGTTTTTATTACTTTTAAGTAGTATCTTCTAATAAATATATTCATTGCTGATCTAAGTAACAGCACTTTATTAAATGTTTTAACTATAATATGTATTTTATGAAATTTTAAAACTTATACCAGTTATAGCCAAATAAAGATTTTCAAGTAACATTTTTCACTTGAATAATTTTTATTTTGAACCTTTCCACATGTCCCACCCCCATAAAAAGTCTCCATGCCGCTAACAGAATGATTGTCGCTTGGGTTTTCAACAGTTCTTATATTTGGAAATGTGCTTAAAGCTTTTGATTCCAATTGCTTAATTCTCGTGTATCCAAAAGTTGACTGTATAGTGAGAAACGTACCGCAGCCAAAAATACTGAATTATAATCAATCTTCACTAATTTGCTTTACAAAGATTAAGGTTTTTTTCATTTGGAAAACTGTGATAGTTACCAAAATTCACAAAGTAAGTAATCTGATAATTATTTAGAATAATATCAGTATCGAACTGGTTTTTCTGTATACATAATTCTTTTTTTTTCTAAGGGAATAATAGATTTATATTTACTCAAACACACTGTTTACAATGTGAATATTTAAATTTCAAAGTTTTTACAGGCTCTTTCAGAAATTTGCTGTACTTTAGCTATGACTGAGTTACAATTTTAACTGAAACACGCTTTAAAAAAGTTAATAATAATCAATACAATTCAGCATTTTTTTGCATCCTCAATGAACGTAAATTCATTGTAAATGCAAGCTTAAATTTTACTCTCAAACTAAAATATCCGAATTCAGAATGCATTCCAAACTTATTTTTTATTTGAATTATACTTTTCATTGATTTACACATGTATATCTTTAAATGAAACCAAATACAGTAAAGTTTAATGAAGTAAAACACAAAAAGTAAAGTACAATGAAACTCAATAAAGTTTTGTGCGCATATTTTTTCCATTTAAAATTTGTCTTTTCATGGAAGCATTTCGTTTCTTAAAAAGAAAATTATTTATCCCTATAAGAATATTATTAGGGAAGCTAATAGAAAAGCCGGTAATTTCATGAAGAGCAAAAATCCTAGTGAAGGTGTGAATCTAAAGTTCGTAGAGAAGATGCGGTAGCTGAGTTATAAGAATGTAGCGGAAATTTTTTAAGGAAGTGGAAGTATTTCCAGATACTTTCTCAAGATAAAAAATGCTCTTCCGGATTATTCAAAATGCAGTGCATAGTAACAAAAATCAAGATCTTAGTGTTTGCATATGATATTAGCTTTTCATTTGCACATTGTGCGGATCTTCCAATCGCGTTCCTTTTGTAACTTACCAAAGGAATTGCTTAGTTTTTAAATTTATATTACTTACATAATATTTGTCTTTAAATTACCAATAGCTTAGATGTTCTATTTTGCCAGTGGAAAATTCACAAACAATATTTAACAATCTCTTGGTGGATCCATTTCATTATTTTGGAAATAATTATTTAAGTGTTTAAATGGAAAAACTTCTAATAAAAACTTAAAATATCTCTTGATTTTAAAATTTCTTGATTGCAAATGTAAATTTTTTTTAATACTGTGCCTAAATAAATTGAATGATAAAAGGAAAAAACTATATGTTGGAATTTTAAAAAGTCAGAAATCAGTGTTCATAAAATAGACGTTGGGAAAACGTTTAACTGTTAAGATAATTATTTTCTGAACTCGGAATTCTATTAATATTTTTCTTGTGATAATTTAACCTAAAAATGTCTTAAAGGTTAGAACGATATGAGTATATGAGATAAAAAGCAATCCTTTCAAACTTGGTTCTTACTGCTCCTGTGACCATCGATTCACTTTGTCCAGCGCGCCACATGTTGATTAAAATGTGATGTTTTCCCCTTCTATATAGAATATTTCGATTTGTCAAATCACAGTTAAATGAAAATTATAATTATTGTAGTAATTCAAAAGTAAGAAATTTGGAATATTGCAATACCATTTGAATTAATACATACATTTTACATATCAGTTATTAGCCTTTGTACTGAATGTCTGCACTCAAATTCGTCATTCTATTCTTTTCTTACGTTTCAAAAGCAATTTTAGTGATATATTTTACAAAATATTAGGAATTATTTATTTCAAAGTCGGATTAAATTTTTTGGGAATATTTTTTTAACTATGAAATATATTTAATAATAGTAAAATTCAAGGTGTGCGGATTAAGTTAAACTTACTATGAAATATTTGAGTAACTTAGATATTGTAGACTAACTTGAATCCCCTCCCCCTTCACATTCATTAGAACTAAGTAGCAAAATGAAGACTTAAACATGTTCATATGTTTACAGACAGGCTGAGATATATGCTTTTTTATTGTTTATACAAGCTAGTCGCATTATCTTCTCATTTTCTATTCTTGGACGACCCCGGCGATCAACATATTTTACAGCTCTATTCAGTCTTAGACGTTTGTTTTCTTAACCCATCCCTTCCCTTCACGAAAGGCTTTTCACTTTTTTTTTAAGATCACTTTAAGGCTGCATGTATCTGGGCTGCAGCCATCAATAACAGGGCATGGATCTCTCTCCACTGCTTTGGATGCAGCTTTCTTTTAAAAGCCGTGAAAATGAGTGGTTTGCTGAAAGAATGTTTGAGAACTCTTGACTTCTGCAGATGCCCGGTGCCTTTCATAAAAGTTTTTTTTTTTTTTTCTGTCTTTACGTACGAAAATAAGATTTTACGTATGCTGCTTTATACTACTTAGGAAACCGGATGAGATAATGACAAGAGCTCCTTTTGTAAGTTATATTTAATTCTTATAAACAAAGAGGTGATTCTCTCATCCTTCTTACTTGCTGACTCCTTTAATTCCATTTCTACTTTCTACTTTTTTTTTCTTTTGCAAATTACAGAATAGAATGAAATCTGCTCTAAAAGTTATACTTGAAAATTTGGTAAATAAATACATACATAGATTTTTCCATCCGTAACTGAAAAAAATTTAATTTTAGTGCACCTCAATCTTTTTTTTTTTTTTTTTTTTTTTTTTTTTTTTTATGTGTTTAACATAGAATAAGACGTGTTAGTATATAATAATAAGAGAGGCTTTTGTGTTATATTTTATCGTCGTTCTTTTTGATGATTTAATTTTATAAGTAAAACTGTTGAAGTCTTAGCAATAAAAATTTACTTCTTTTTTGACTGTTAATGCGGCAGAAAATGTAATGCATATGTTTCTAATGCTGCAATTATTTTTAGCTTCTTCAAACACGAGTAATTTGCGTAATTAATAAATTAAATATTCAATTCTTGTGCTTTTTTTTGTATGAGTTATTCGTATTAAGCTAAAAGATAAAAATCAGATGTTTTTTTTTAAAAATTTTTCTCTTGACGAAGTAACTCCTTTGTTTCCCGTTTTAATACCCTAAACTAATGTTTATCTGGACTTCATAGAATAGGACTCGATCATCATCTTTTATATCAAGATCTCTCTCTCTCTCTCTCTATCTGTCTTCATATAATATACATACATACAGCAACACATGCTTTTTTTCCTCAAATAGGGATTCATATAATGTATAATAATAATATATTAAATATATGGAATTTAGGATGATTGTTTTAAATGAAGTATCCCGAATTGATTTTAATCTCCTTCAAAAGATGTTTAACATATTAACCCGGATCGCTGCTATGTATTTATTCCAAAACCAAATAAATTATTTAAAAGACTACATAAAACATACAAGCAAAAATTAAGAGTAAATAACTCTTAACTTTTTCAGCCTATTCTAATTCAAAAGTTAATTTGTAATTTGTTTGAGTATCAAGTTATTTTTTTATATTTATAAACATTATAGTTCTTTTTTTAACTGGAATTTTAATCTTTCATCATATGTCTCGCTATAATTGTAATTTTCGTTATTTTTTATGATAAATGAAATGTTCATATTATGTAGACTATTAAATCTTGAGTGTAATATAAATTGTGACAGATAACGAATAAAATTATTTATCTTATCTAGTCATGAATATCTTCAGTCACTTTTCTCAAGTTTTACGTAATTTGGTATTTTTTAATAAAATTTCCTGATTAATACAGATTTCAAAATTTAATAATTTTGAAAAAATTAATTTCATATATGAGAGGATCGATCCTATTGCTTGTGCGTCGCTTTTTTTTTTTTTTAGCTCACTTCATAAATATCAGTTTAAATTCTTAGGTTATAAATGCAATACTTTTTCCGATTTAATTTAAACTGTAAGTCCCGATCATTTGTTTGCAAAAACCTATTATATATATATATATATATATATATTCTATCATGGAACAGCGATTAATTCAGTCTTTGTCTCTCAATCATAAACGGTCTGTGGTGTTTCATAGGTAAACATTAAGACATTAGGTATATTAAGAATCGGTTACTCATCTTATAACGCAATTTTTTTACCTAACATTTTTTTCATAATATTCTACAATTTTATGGTAATAGAGAGCATGGCTTATCTTAAATCGAGTAATCGCTTATGTAATGTAATTGTTATTTATTGTGTAACTTCCATTTTTTTTTTCGTAGTTGTATTTTTAGTATATAGTATCTAATATTCTTTTCAGTATCTAATATTTTTTTCCTTTCTCAATGCTTATAAATTCGGGATTCTCTTCGAGAAAGCTTTGCCATGATTCTCTAACAGAAACATTCTCTACCTGTGAAGAATGGCGTATAACCAGTTATAAAATGAACGGTTTGTTGAGGAGAAGGTATATATCCAATCTTGGTTCATCTTCTCATCCTTTATTTACTCGCAATACGGCTTTGAAGTGCTTGATGGGTATCTTTATCATGACCTATTATTTATACACTTCAACTATTTCTCTTCCCCTTCCCCCTGACATGTTTGGGGAATCGGCGCAACAGACTGAAAACGTTTTTTTTATTTTTTTTATTTCTCAAATTGTTATTTCTGTCTGTTGGTCAGCTTGACTGGTTTAGCTATCATGAAGTCATGCATCCTCACAACCGGACGCATCGGTGATTCTCACGTTCTTTTGTTTTAAATGAGCCCGAATCAATTCTTGGCAATTCCTCGCTCTTGGCGCTTTTATCTTGTAATTTAATTTTACGTAGCCATTGTTACTTTTTTCACAATATTAATACGTACTTTATTTCTCACATCTTAGAATAATGTTTTTGCTTACACTGTATCTGCTTATTAATGTGTATCTCATTGATAGCCTTATTTTTTCTCTCTTTTCATTGCTTAAAGAAAAAGAAAAGAAAAAAAACACACCTTTCATTTTATATTGCCTCGGTATTAAATTGCAATGTCAAAATAATATATTCGTCTTATATTGGACACAAAAGTTGAGACTTTTCGACAGTCTTACTGAATGAGAATCTTTTGAGTATGTACAGAAAAGTGATCATTTTTCTTTATTACATTTACGCTCTCATTTGCTGATTATAAATTTAAAAAATATAAATATATCTAATATTACTCTGATAAATTCTAATCTCGCTAAAAAATTGGAAAAGAGAGAGTTTATTATTTTTAAGACAATTTTTGTTGAAACAAATCCAGAATATTCTGCAAGGGATAGATATATTTCTCGGTAGTTGGAACTTTTAAGCAAGAGAAAGAGATCTTACTATTGTATCTGACCTTTATTATCATTCCAGGTTACCTGTAATTTTGCAACATCTTTCATCAAGAGTGTTATAAAGTATTTGAATTTGAGAGCCATACTTCTCGATTGTCTTTTATTGGTTAAGAAGGCAATAACATTAAAAAAAAAAGTCATTATTCAATTATTTTAAAACTATATTTTGAGTTTTGTATGTATATCAACATTGTTTCCCCCTTGTTTTAAACTGTTATCAATTAACCTCTTTAATGAAAATGTTATCAAGAGCAAAATCGCCGTTTTAAATTTTATCTGTCTCATGCTGTTTATTTCCTAATCATTTTATAAATTATGATTTCGTATGGAATTGAATACTGATTATTTAAATTTAAGTTGATTATATTATATATATTTATAAAAATTAAGATTTCATTGAATTTACGTTTTAAAATGAAACGAAGATTATTGTTTTTATCGTTCATTGTAAATGAAAGATAACTATTTGTATTTTTGTTGTTTAACATGCTATAAATAATTTCTCATTATAATTTCTTAATCTGTTTATAAAATTATTGATTTATCAAGGTGGGGACATATATTTTAGCTTCGCTCCACATACATCAATTTCATTTAAAATATAACTTTAAAAAGAAAAATATATATTTATACCTTATCTCAGGTTTTTTTAATGGCTATCTGATGTATTAATAAAAATATAAAAATTACCAAATATTCTCATATTTATATGTAATTATTTAGTAACCGGCAAGTTTGTAAGAGGGAATTTCACGTTTCCATTTTGCGTTAAGTTCTAAAGAGAATCTTATGTTCTAAAAAGCATAATAGCTCAAAAAGATAATATGTATGTTTACATGAACTCATTTAAAAACGTGCATTTCCTTGGAAAAACTTTCATATTTGATTTAAAATATTGGGTAGGAAATATGCGACCTGTTGCTGCGAAAGTAATGTGTTCTAGAAGTCATGGCTAAAAATATTTGTTAGGCGTATTTTATACAGAAGGAAAATGTTGAGAAAGAAGTATTACTTAATTAGAATTGTATATTTAAAAAGTATTCCAAGTTGTTATTTATAACATCTTCCCTTTTTAATTTGTGAATATAATTTCTGTACAAAATGGTCATCCGTTCTAAATTTATTCTATTTCAGTTCATTTTAAACAATGAAGCTTTATATATATATATATATATATATATATATATATATATATATATATATATATATATATATATATATATATATATATATATAAAGCAATATGTGTATATTTCACTACAATTTCAGTGGCTATAATTGCGCATTTAATCCCTACATCAATAATATTTCGTTAATTTTTTTCAAAATTTATATATTATACAAAATTTAAGTTTAACCATTTGCTGTTAGTTTCTCTGTAAAATTGTGCGAGTAATTTTATCAACTCCAGAAATCGCTTCTATTTTTCTGTAATTTAAAATCATTGAAATTTTAGTTAAATCAACATTTTTGATGATTGTTATTGATACTAATTTGTATCACAATTCATTACTTAAGAGAAAAATAGTCACTGTTTTTTAACTTAAAAAATATCCCATGTGTAGTCGTATAAAATTCTATGGGCAATTAACCGCGCGCCATTTTTTTCTTTATTTGAATACGAAATTCTCTATCAAAGTGAAGGGCAGTATATTGGCGACTGGTAAACTGGTTGCGGCAACCCTTTGCCACCTTTCATCACGCTTACCGCCTTTCACTTTTCCTCTCTGAGAATTTTCTTGCGGATCTCAACTCTCTCCGTTCCCTCTTTTTTCTTGTAATACTTCTTTCGCTGCATACCATTCTCAGTTTATCCAACTTACATTATACTTAGTCTTGGAAATTATTTTTCTGCTTTGAAATTATTTTAACATTCCACAGCTCTCTAACTACAACCGAAACTGCTTTTCTCGCATCATCTCTCCTCAAGTAGACAATCTTCGACGGAGTTTTCGCGAGAATCATTTTATAACACAAATCTGTTTTTTCAGACTATTGCTTTTATTAATCAGCAGTGTTTGTAGCTCTTAGAAAAAGTTCCAAGGATATTTATTGTTTCTGAAATTGATTAAGCTATATATTTACTAATCCTAATGGTGAGTTTTAAAATTTTATTATCAAATTTTTGCTTCGTTTAATTTGTAACTAAATAAATTCTTTATTCATTTGTAAGTTTAATGTATTTCAGTAAGTAAATGAATATTCATTATGTGAAAAGTATTTTTTACTAATTTTTATAAAAAGCAGTAAATTGACTAAATAAAATTAGCTGTATTGATAGAAATGATGAATGTAGCTAATTTTTTATCTAGAATTAGCTAGATTAATATGCAGTTAATAACAGAATAAGATGTTAGTTTGATAACATTTATGTACATATCATGTCTTTGAAGTTAACATACCTGTCCAGTAATAAAACTGTTTCATCTATTGATTCGTATACTTGTTGATGAAAGCAATCCAAAAAGAACTAGCGTCTGGTATTTTCTGCGGTTTTCTTGATGAAATATTGTTTAATGTATTTTCACATATCATTCAACGAAAAATTCTCCTTTTTTATGTTTTGAATTGTACAGAGAAAAGACATAAAAGTTGGCATCACATTTGTTAATAATAGTGCTTGGCAGATGTTGAAGCTATTGATATAACTGTAAGTTTCTTTCTAGTGAATTGAGGTCTCGTATGTGACACATGTCGATTTCCTAGTCATGGAAACGTCGGTTTTTAGTTAGCTTATTAAATTGCGAATCATTTTTTTTTATAGTTATCGAAGTATTTTAGTACTTTCATATTTTTCACATATTTGTACGCCGCGCTAACTGAATAAAAAGCATTTTTAATGTCCCCTTCAAATAATGGGTTTTCAACCAAAAGGTTTTGAACTTGAATCTATTCAAAATGAAATATTGAAATAATTCGGCGTTTATATGGAACTCAATTGTTGTATATTTTGATGATAGTTAAATGCGTCCAGTGTCATTTCGCCTAAGAAATCTATAAATGGTATGCTAATGAAAGTGGCTGTTAAGTTTAAATAAGCGCTTAAATTAATCCTTGCCCGTTTATCGCGAGAACTCCGTGAGAAGATGAAATTAAATACTTGTATTGCTTTAGACTTGATCCTAAGTGTTAGAAGTCGCCTTATAATTGGATCGCCTGTGCTTTATCACTCATAGATGATATTTAAGTTTATACGTGCTGTTAATGATTGTAGTTCCTTTTGATTGTATTTTGTTAATTGGGACAAGACCATGCATGATTCGGCATTTGAATATACCAATGATAGATCCGTGGGCATCGCACTCATAAGTTATCTCTTATCATCATTCATAAGATGAAATATATATATTATCAATTGTGTGTAGGTAATGAAAAGAATGCCAATTATGATTTTCCGCTTGAGTAGCTTACCCTCAACATCCTTTGTTTTACTGACTTGTTCCTGGCCATTCTCCCCTTTCTGTTACGTGTTGCTTCTTTTTTTTTTTACACTTGATAGACAGGTTTCAGATACCCGAAGGCTTATTTTAACCTCTGGCTTTTTTTGTCTACCATTGATAGAATGCGTGTCTCGCGAAGTTATTTCAACGCTGAAGAATTTGACCGTGAATGAAATAAGTTTTCAGGCGATCCAGTGTAGGTACTCATCTTCCTCCGCTGTACATAATTTCATTATATTATACACACTTTAATGGAAAATGAATGATTTTAAATTTTGATTAAAATGGTTTGTGAATTTTTAAAGATTTTGATTCAATTTAAATCGGTGAATCTATTTAAACTTGTTCCTTCAGAAAATGCATTTAAAAAAAAATTTCGCACAGATTGTGTTGGGCATCGGTTGAACTTTTTGTGGGTTCGAATCAGTTATAGATATTTGTAATAATTCAGAATCTACTTTAATTTTAGTCTTCGTTTGCAAAAATTGGTCCCGTTTAATTAGTCTTCGTGTTCAAAAATGACCATTGTACAGATAACGAAATCTTCAACGTTCCGAAATCTTATTATCATTATAACTATTATTTCTAATGACCGACAGTTAATTAAAAATTGCCTTTTTAAATTCTACGAAGTAGTGTTCTTGTTTCGAATTTTTTAATTTTATTAATTCGTTATGTGGCTGTAGTCATTAATTGTATCAGTTAATGACATGTTTTAGTTTCTCTGCCTAGGTGAATTGTGAAAAGAAATTTTTTGTTATTTGCCTTTTATAATAAATATGCTTACAAAAGTTATTTGATGTAAAAATTTTTTGCGTAGTTTGAAATGTAACGCATTAACTAATTTATTTTATGTTGCTAAAGAAAATTTCTAAATGTTGTCACGGTCAATTACTGAAATGCATAGTACGTTATTCATTGTTAAAATTTGTTATTTTTTGGTGCTTTTAAATCAAAAATTAATAAGGTTTCCAGTGATAATTTTTTGACCATCAAAAAAATTTTATTTCTATATACTTACATACTCTATATGTAATGTTAACATTATTTCAATATTTCCGGTTTTACTTGAGAAAAACGGAGGAAATGTTGATTATGTTTATACTGTATTTTATAATCCTTTCAAAATAAGATACATGATTTACGATTAAATTAGTTATTTGAAGATACATCGCTCTTTTTTCAATTGATTATTATTTTTTATCTTTTAAGTAGTTGCATCCGAATGGAAAATTCTTATTTAGCTTTTCTTGTATATTTTTGAAGTTTTTATGGAGCTATGTTATACATTTTCTTTTCCATAGAACAAGCTACATTTATGGATAGTTATTCTATTCAAACGGCGAAGTCAGTATATTCTTCCTTCGTTACATACCTTTCTGATCAGTCTCCTTTCAATTACATTCAATATGTACATTAATAAAATATATATATATATATTGCAAGGGCGGCTGAAAAGAGAATTTAATATATTGGTTTGTCTCCATCCTACCCTTCGTGCTCGATTCGTGTGTCCTGAGAAAAGAGCCACATCAGAAAAGCCCATTGTGCTTTGCGTGCTGTGTGGGTAACTGGCGAGCTTCCAATTCTGGCCTTGCAAATAAAAATATGTAATAGTAACGTCACAAGTGAAGGATAAAATTCTTTTCCTTTGAAAGCTGCCATGGCGCTTCAAGATAACGTTATGAATTAAGAGAGCATTATGTGAGTTCGCTTTTGTGCCTTTGTTTAAAGGTTGTGTTGTGTGTTCCTTTCGGTCGACGGGAATGCTGATGTATTGCGTTTCCCACAATTAATGTGTCATGCATTTACTCTTCTGTCGCTTTAATTAATCTGAGGCAGAGAATATTGACACAATAAACAGTGAAAGCTGGACCTGGCAAGATTCCTGCAAATTCCGTATTTTCGAAAACTTAATTAAAACCGAAATGAAGGAAATTTTGAACGTAACAATACAAATGGATGGCTTTCCAGTTTTGAGATTACATGATGATTGCTTACAGAAGTTAAATACTTAACTTTTGAAAACGTTTTAACTATTTGTTTACAAAAATTGTGAACATTCTTTATATATGTATGTAAACAGCTAATTTTGCAGTTTTTAACTAATTTATGACTAAATTTTCTATTGAAATTCTATTTGTTCAAAACCTCTTAAACGGAATTTCATTTACTTTTAAATAAAATTTAAAAAAAAATACTTCATTTGATATTTTGAAAGCTAAATTACTTGATAAGTAGTAATTAAACTAAGAAATTAGGAATTCTGTTATTGATCATAATAATAATAATAATTGTTCATATGTAAAAAGCAAGGCGAAATTCTAAACAAATATTTTGGGTAATAAATATGTTGTTCTCATCTACTATTCCCAAATATTTTCTGCGCAAAAATTGCCAGCGAAAACGATTTGTTTTCGAGAAGAAAATGCAAGTGTAACAATTAGATAATTGATATTAAATTTCATAAACACCAATGTAAAACAGTTAAGCGTGACGAAACATAAGTAAAGTCAAATTTCTTTTGTTTTGTCACAATTAATACTGAGTTAGCTGCCGAATGGTTAGGGCTCTTGCCTTCAGTTCCACAGTTCGTTGTTTCCGAATCCACTTAAAACCAAAGGTCGAGGTTTATTTAGCTATCACGTGCAAAAATGACCGTTGAGCGACAAACTAAACTTGTATTGATTAACATTAAAAAAAAATCTTCAGACTTTGTGTATGAATCACTTAAGAAATCACTCTTTAACTTTCCTGTATTAGAAAAAAGAATTTATTTTGAAATCATAATTTCCTATATATTTAAGCCAAGTTTATTATCTAATTTTTCCAAAAACATGTTTGTCTGAACATATCAATAATTCAGTATATACACAATGAGAAAAGATAAAGGAATATTGCTAGATAGATTTTTCTCAGTACTTCTGAACTATTCTAAAATTTTTCTGCCATTAAATCTGCCAAGTAATCTGATATTATTAGTATTATAAAATGACACTGAAGAATAAGTAAAAAAACACTGTGCAATTTCATTTTATCCTTTACAATTTCTCTGCTATATTACATGAAATATAAATTCCTTTTATTTAATGTAACCCGAGAATTTCATTTTTTTTTTTCCCACTCACGAGTGTTTGTGTTTTTGTTTCATAAAATCTGCTAAGAGTTTTTGATATTATTACTAATATAAAATGAGACTTTTTCATAATCAAATTTCCTAAAAGTGAAGCCTAAAAATAAAATTAAGCTCACAAATCCGAATTTTAAAATGTACGATATACGTTCACATAAAGATTAATGCAATTATTTATTATTTTTTACGTTTAATTTTAATTCTGATTTCATTTTATTTCCTCCAATCAGAAATTAATTTTAAAGTTGGAATTTTAAATTATTTCACGATTACTAGTAGGAAAACTCAAAACTTCGAAAACTCAATCACATTAAATTATTGAAAAGCAGTTTATTCCTTATTTTGATACGGGTTAATGGGTGATAAGAAGAGAAAAATAGAAACGCTTTTTGAATATTTTAGTTAAAACAAAGAAATATTTCGTTTTAAAATCGTCTTCGTGTGAGAAAACATTCAGCGACATAATTTTTAAAAATATCCTTATTTCATAGATTGTGCAAAGAGAGAACCACTATGAATATTTCGAAAAAGTTTTCATTTGTAAAATCGATAGATTATATGAAGTAAACGTAAAATTTGCGCGGAAAATTTGAAATTTTAATTTGGTTTTGAATATGTAAACCACATTTTAATATAATTTAGCTTTTTTAGTATTAATATTAATGTATTTCAAGCATTAATTTTGCAATTTAAGTATCTTGACCATAGTGTTGGACATTATTATAAAGTTACCAGAATTTCGTATTGTTTTACCTTTGTATTTCATGAAATTTACAATTTATCACTAAATAAGCTCATTGAGAAGGCCGGGACCCACACAGGGTTGTAGTGCCATTGTTGATTGAAAGAAAATTTAGCAACATTTAATAAAACTGAACTTTTATTTTATGTTATTTTGTTAAAAAGTAGATAATATTGAAATCTAAATTTTATTTCCTTTTCGGTAGAAGCAGAATCTGTTCGAAAAAATTGAAAATCAACAATCAAAATTTTCGTATTATTTTTCGTGTCTTGTGTATTGTTTCTTTGAATTTATTTGTAAAATACTGAATTTAAAATTAATTTTTTGTTGGAAATTTTCAAATTTAAATAATTTATTTAATTTCTTTATATTCTTTTTCCTAGGGCTTGTGAAAATTGAACACGCTTCTTATTAATTAATAATATTCTTGAAATTTATAAATAGTTATTTGAACAATTCCTCTTTAATGAAACGTTCTCTTTTTAAGTCAAGGGTTAAAATATTATTTTTAAATAATTATTCTCTATGTGTTTGCGTTTTGCTGTGTATAACAATTAAAAAATTTTATAGCGTGGAACAGATGAACTTCTCTCCCAAAGCAGTGGCCATGTCAGCAATGGCTCGGCTATGAGTCCGGAAACGAATGACAATGAGAACAACAACGATGCCAAAAAAGTAAGTTTTATTTATTTATTATCTGAAATATATATAACGAATGTTTGCTTTTCTTATTCTCACTTTCCATTTACTCTTAATAGGTAAGACTGGAAAAAACTCAGACTGGGAAACCATCTCGTGTTGTTCATGTTAGAAATGTGTCCTCTGATGCTACAGAAACTGATATAATTCATTTGGGGATTGCATTTGGACGGGTGACTAATGTTTTGCTTCTTAAAGGAAAAAATCAGGTGAGACAATTTATTTTCAAATGTTTACTTTTTTTCCCGTCCTTATCTCGTTATCCGTTGAAAAGAAAACTTATTTCGTTTGATTTGAAATTGTTTCGGTTGACTCGCGCGTGGGTGGATACAAACAAGTGACGTATTCGTCGTCTGTAAAAGTTGTTCAAATCGCATGTACATCTCATATAAATGGCAACGTTGATAAGGATGGTTATGGAAGTGTAGGCTGATATGTGGCCGGCTGACCTTGAAATATGAGTCACGACCATAAAGGCGAACCGTGACTGCCTACTAGATGAGCCGCGGGTTGCGTAGTTCCTGCCTATGCTGCTTCCTTCGGAAATGTACGCGCCTTCTCCTCACCTCGTCACTCCAGTTTGACTTTGTTGTTATTTTTTATTGTTATTTCTTGCTCGTCTTTTATATGTTCGCACGTGCTTTGCAAGGTTCACCGATCTCTTAGTAGGAATGACTTTTTTTTTCCATTATTGTATAATCCACTTTCAGGGGTGAATGCATCTCATTCTTTTCTTTTTTTTTTATGCATACTTCTTCAATGTCTTGAAACTAATTTGAAAAGCGAAAGAAATATTTCTTTTCCAGATTTCATTTCTAACAAATAACAATGTAACTAATTTTAACTTTAAAAGCATTTCCTTGATCTACTGTGCTGAAAAAACCAAAATTGGCAATATAAGTATTTATCATCCTTCTGTTATTTTTAATGATTTTAAGTAAACATAAAAGGATTGAAATTTAAATATTAGTTTGCACTTTTTTCAATCTTGGATATTTTAAATTTTGTTATGTTAAACAATTATCTCGTTTATTTTTGATTTATTTATTCAATTTAAACTTAATTTAATTGAAATGTTTTTTTTTCCTGCAAAATATAACATAATTTGAGTTTGATATTTTTGTAATATCATGCTGGTCAGGGGAAGGAGACTAACAATTAGAAATGACACTGAATATATATTTGTTAGAAATGACACTGAATATACTCTAATAAACAATTAGTATTTTTGTAAGCAAGAATTATTTTTAACTCCAAAATAATAAACATCTGCAACTTACCTACTGCAAAATAGAATGCATTTATTTTAGTCACCAAGTATAAGTTATTCTTTTTAAGCTTTCCATTTTAGTGGCTTTTTTGTCATTAAAGTAATTGCTTAAAAGCACATTTCTGTTTCATAATGAAAAGATGAACATGCTTATATCTGTTAACATGTTTATTGTTAACATGCTTATTAACATGTCAAATTGATAACATGCTTATATCTGTTTCACATGATGTAAGCATGTTATCAATTTGACTAATTTGCTCTAAATTTTCTGATTAATAGTACTTTACAAGAGAAATTTATCAGTTAAGTCATATTTTTAATGAAACATTTTATTTTTAAAGCAAACACATTTAGATATTTGTCTAATATCATAGATTATATTACATACATACTAAAACATCATTAAAAATTTTAAATTTTGATAGAATTTGAAAATTTAGGAAATAACAAATCAAAATAGGAAAGCTTCATAATTGTGAAAAAAATTGCAAAATTATGCATTCACAGTACTAGTAAAGCTGATAATTGCATGTTTACTTAAATTGCTTATTGATGGTAATTTTTCACAACATTAAATGAAACCTATAGTTTATGTTTGTATATACAGAAATTAACATTGGTACACAAATTTTTTTCTCAGTATACTGTAGCTCCAATATAATTTACACCCCTTGTGTGTTTAAAAATTATAACTAAATATTAAACCAAAACACAATCCGTTTAATTACTTTAAACATGTTAATGTATGTAAAAGACATTGTTTCTCATACATATATTTACAAATTTATTTTAAGCACTGTTTTGAAAAGATTGAGACTTGCTTATTTGTTTAAATGGAATATTATTATAACATTAATTTGTCCTCATATTTGGCTTCTGTAATCATATTTATCAGAAGCATTAAATAATAGGAAAAAGAAATATTCATGCCTCAATTCTGTCAAACTGACTATAATATCCAATACAAATGTTTCCAAAATCGAAATCCCCTATGTAAATAAGAACTTGGTAATTCATAATCTGCTAGACTTCTGATTTTTATCACTAGGCATTTCGTTTGCTTTAAATAAATATGTAGTAAAATGTGTGTTTTTGATTAAATAGCTTTGATAGATTGTTCTCAGCTTAAAATAAGTGAAATAATTATATTTTTTTAGGCTTTTCTTGAAATGAGCGATGAAGCAGCTGCAACTTCAATGGTGAATTACTATGCAAATTCAGGTGCTCCATTTGTTAAAGGACGAAATGTTTATGTACAATTTTCAAATCACCGTGAATTAAAAACCGATAATTCACATTCTTTGGGTGTAAGTTTTTTATACTTTTTTTTTTTTAACAAATTTAAAGAACTTAATATAAAATATTTTATGTTACTTCATGATAAATAAATCTTATTATGTAGAATGCCACAACACAGGTTGCTTTGCAAGCTGCTCAAGCATTGGTCAATCACAATACTGACACACAGGGTGGACCAAACACAGTTCTCAGGGTTGTTGTAGAGAATCAAATTTATCCTGTAACCTTAGAAATATTGTACCAGGTAGGCAATTCCTTTCTGCCACTTTTAATGAAAAAATATGCTTTGTAATCTGAATGTTCATTTAATGGTTTTTATTTATAAAATACATAGTGTAAAAGATTATATAATATATAAATGTTTCATATATCTTTAGTTATTTTTTGACACCTGTTAAGTCATATATGCTAAATAATTAAAAAGAAAGTTTTTTTTTTATTCAATTGCAAAAAATTTCATTTTATTTAATTCTAAAAGTTTAATACTATAAACATATCTGTTTCATAATTTGCATGTTTTATAACGTTGCTAATTATTATGTGTGAAAATCTTTGAAATTTGTGTAAATAAATATGGAATCAATTCTAAATATATTTATAATAAAGTATCTCTGTATTTGTATCTGTTGATCATTTTTAAGTAAAATTTTATTGTGGCTTTAATTTTTCTTAATGTTCTTAGCTTTTAATATGGATTTAATGTTATCTGCAAAGTTTGTGCTGATTAAGGAAAATTGAAATGCTGCTCATTTAAATTTTTGTATATTTATTATGTATAGGTACCATTCCATAACTTTGTCCATCTTTCATGCAACTTGAAAATTCTGTCCTTCCAGAACTTGCATTTTTCAGCAAAAAAGTTTTTTAGTGATCAGAAAAGATAGAAATATGAGGATTCTAAGGCTTGTCAAATACAGTGAATGGGGTGAAATATCCAATTAAACTACAATAATTTTTGTCATGTTATTAATGACACATGAAGTCAGACATTGTCATGGTGAAATACAATAACCTTCGATTTGGCTATTTCTGAGCATTTTTGTTCTATTGCTATCTTTAATTTATCTAATAAAGAAAACAATTCTTTTCTGAATTTATTGTTTCATTATTTGGTAAAAGCTCATATTAAAGGATCCCTTTCCAATCTCTGCAGACATATAACATTACCTTCTTTGAATGAAGACTAGTTTTTTGGGTGACTAAAAGTTGTTCATCAGTGTCTCCCTAGACTTATTTATGGTTTTTATAAATTATCCATTTTTCATCCTCTGTCATTTCAGAAATGATGCCTCCTTGTTGTGTTTGTAAAACAAGTCATCACAAATGGGGATACGATCCAACATATTTTTCTCCATTAAATCTTGTGGAACTTGTACATCAATGCAGATAAACTTCACAATATGACTGTGGATGGCTGATTTCAGTTTATTTCGCATTCCTTCTAATTGTGTGTGTGACATAAAGATGATCTTCTACGCTGAAATTTTCAGCTTTACACCGAGGAAACCACTTACGCATAGTTAAATCGACTACAGCACCTTCGTCATAAATAGTACCTATCTTATTTACCACTTGAGTGCAATTTTGCTCTTTTGGAAAAAGAAAAGCATTAAATGCCTATAATGCATTTTATTTGCTATCATTCTAAGGCTTATAAAACTGATAAAAAAATTAAAGATCCTTAACCAAACTTTTTTCTAAATACATTGGGTAGTTTTTAGTTAACAATACTGTTCAGATATCGAACACATTCCGACAACATATTGGAACACGTACTGATTTGAATCTCTTCCCGCATTACCTACTGAAAATCAGCCCAGGCTTTTTGGACAGCCTAATACATTTAGATTACTTTTAACGCTGAATAATGAAAATTACATTCATTTTTACTATTATTTTTGGGGCAATACCATACATAATATATCTAATCAGAAAAATTAAGTCTAATATAGAGTTGAACTTTGTATACAATAATTTCCCATGTTTATATTTTTTCAATCTAACTGTAGCTTATGAACTTCCACAAATCCAAAGAAAACTTTATATATAACAATTAAGTTCATATTATAAATTATTCAATTGTTTGTGTTATATATATATATATATTATATATATATATATTATATATATATAATATATATATATATATTATATATATATATATATTATATATATATAATATATATATATATATATATATATATATATATATATATATATATATATATATATATATATATATATATATATATATATATATATATATATATATATATATATATATATATATATATATATATATATAAGTATTATAGTCAAGCCTGGGTCTACTTAGAAATATGTTTAATTATAATACTATATTGTACATGGAAGCAATTTTCAAAGTGATTTCATTATTATGTTGAGATTTTGATGTGAAAAAACTGAATTTTGTTAAGATAGAAATAAGTCACTACAGGTACCAACATATAAATGTTTTTCTGTCATTTCTCATTTCAGATTTTCTCTCGTGTGGGAAGAGTTTTGAAGTTGGTTACATTCACTAAAAATGGTGAGGATAATATTTTTGCATTAGTTTTAAATTCCAATTCTCTATAGTGGAATATTTTAAGTAAAATGTATTAATTTTAATTATTTTTTTTTAATCTTTATTTTTAAATCTTAGCGATCATTTTTTCCATGATATAAAAAATCTTTCATAAATTTTAAATTCTATTTTTTGTGTGTTTGTTTTATAATGAATATTGATTAATTACTTTTCCAGTTGCAATCTTTATGATGATGTAATTGCTTTTAAATCTTATTTCAATTGATATGGTCTCTTAGATTTAGTGGTGCAATTTAGTCAATATGATTTAAGTTTTATTTGTATATGGGATATATAATAAAAATTCTATATCCTAAATCAGTAAAATAATTTTTTACTTAAGTGGAATATTTCTATAAAATTGGAACATGATTAAGATTACGAAAATTCAATTTTCTTTTCTTCAGAAATAACTTGACTTAGAAATGAGTAATTTTATTTCATTTGAAAATATCATTAATTGATAATGCTGCATTCTTTATCTTAAAACATTTACCAGTGTATAAATTGATGAAAATCCCAATTTTATAACTGTTACATTATTTGCTTGTAGTATGAATATAATATTTTCCAATTCTTTTAGGTACATTCCAAGCATTAATCCAGTATCCTGATGTAATAACAGCACAAGCTGCCAAATTGGTATTACTTTGATCTAATTAAAATTCATTAAATATTTTTGAGCAAATTATTTTGTTATGATTTTTTCCTAATTAAAATTTTATTTTCATTATAGTCTTTAGATGGACAGAATATTTACAATTCTTGCTGTACTCTCAGAGTTGAATATTCAAAGCTTACAAATCTGAATGTAAAGTATAATAATGACAAAAGCAGAGATTTTACTAATCCAATGTTGCCAACTTGTGATCCTGCTACTTTAGATTCTTTAGGACTTCCTGGTATTTATATTATTTGATTTCCGTAAAATTATGTTATTTTTAATACATGAATAAGTTTTGGAGATTATGTAAATTTCAAAATTATCATAACTTATTGTACGTCAGAGATATTCTTATCATGTGGTGCTACATTAAAGTACTTTTTTCTCTCTCAGACAAAAGTTTATAATATCATGTAAATAAAAGAAATTTCTTCTTCAATTATATTTTATTTGGAGTCCTATTAGTTGCATATTAAGCTTTTCTTCTTCGAAATATCCCTCATGTTAACTGTAAAAAGAATTATATTATTAAAAATTGAAGTTACACTGATATTTCATAAAATAAAAAAAGTGTTTTGATTCTCAGTGTTAATTTTTTTAAATTTTGCATCATATTATTCTGTAAACAGAAATACATTAAGTTTGATTTGTTTTGATAATTTGAATAAATCATTTGGATTTTTATTTCTAAAAGTTTCATGGATATAAACTTGGGGAAAGGTAGAGTTATGTATAATATTCTAAAATACTAATCACACCTATTTTGTTTTTTTATATTGATTAAATTATTAAAAGAGAATCATTTTAAAATTATTTTGATTGTTTATGCATTAAACTTAAATGAAAAAGCTAATTTTGTAATTTTGAATAATCTTTTACACTAAGGTTCAATGGGTGTTTTGGCATCACCATTTGGCCATGGTTTGGGATCACCCTTAACAGCTGCTTATGCTGCTGGTGCTGGAGGTATGCTTTTGCAAACCTATAATTTTTCATTTGCTTTTTCTTTACTCCTGTATTAAACTTGTTAGCATATTTTAATATTCTTTTATTTGTTATGCAGAAATCGTAAAATGACTTAACAGTTTAATGTGAATTCTAACCAGTTTTTTTCATAGAATGACTATTAAAAATGGAATTACTTTTTTTCTATGAATAACCTTGACCAATTTTATAGATGCCATAAAGTGTTTCTTTGCATGAAAATAGTTTTAGGAATTTGTAAATATTTTTTAAACTAAACCGTTGCAATAACATGAAATATTGTGATAGCCTTTTAGAATCATTGAAGTATTTTAAATATAGTTTACTGATTGACTTTGCTAGGATGCATGGACTTGTGGACCACATCTTAGTTGTTTCTAAGTACTGAAAGATTAGTTACAACATTTTAACTATTTGTCTGTAAATTTAGAAATTGAAAAATATAAAAATAAGTGTTCTAATTAACATTTTTGCATTGTCTCGTTTTCACTGATGATGGGAAATAGTCTCGTGCAAATTTATGAATTATATTCCAGTATACTTTCAAATATTTATCATGAAATTGAAGATAATTTGTGATAAACCCATTGTGTGTGTAGTTCTTTCAATTTTTTTAATTGTGTAATCTCTTTAGAAAGCAACTCTGGTATATCCATAACATCCCTAATCCTTGATATTCAAATAAGGTTTCTTGAAATGTTTTATGACATCCATGAGTAATAGTTATTTAAAGATGTATTACATAATAACAGAAACTTTTGAATTTTTAAAAAAATATTTTAATTAGCTTATTTGTGCTTTTTAAAAATGCAGTTTGTCAATTTAAGGACCTATTATTTTCTCATTCTATACTCTTTTTTAACATTCTTTTTGTGTTTTCAGCACTTCCTTTAGGTAGTTTTGCACTTTCTCCAGCAGCCACTACTGCAGCAGCTTTGGGTGTAGCTGGACTCAGACTTCCTGGACAGCATTTAGGCGGCACTGTCCTCCTTGTTAGTAACCTCAATGAAGAGGTTAGTGATTATTTCTAAACGATTTTTTGTATTATTGTACAAGTTTTATAGGATACCATGAGCAACATCCATGATGAACATTTTTGGCACTCTTTCTTTTTTTTTGAAATATATTAATTTTAGATGGAAATTAAACAGTGTTGTTGTGCATGTATTTTTATTTTGAGTTAAATGTATTTAACTCCTTTAAGTTTAATAGCTACTTAAAATTTTATGAGGATTTTCTAAAACATAGCACGAAAAAAATGAACTTTTTAGTCCACTAATAAGCAGCTGAAACATAGTTATTCACTAAAATTTATTTTTAATCTTTGGCATATTTTTTTTAAATTTATTAGTTGTGAAGAGAAATTTTTTTTAATATTTTTAGAATGTAGAGGTGCAGTCCTAAAAGTATTATTAGTTTTCTACCTTATTTTATTTCATATTTAATTTACAGCATAGTTAATCTTATAAAAGATTTTTATTTATTTTAGAACCGTAATTTAGAAGTAAAACTACTGTTAGATTTAGGCAAATTCCTATTCTAGTTTCTCTGGGCTGCATTTCTTTTATAAATTTTAGCAGTGTCAAATTGGTGATTTTTGGTAGCTTACTGTTATTAATTCCTTGAATATTTTTCTTTTAAAAACAGCTGCTTTCTATTCTCAATACTACATGTGAACTGCTGTAACTTATTCTGTGCTATGCCTTTGAACAAACTTGTTTATTTCAAGCTTATTTGTTTGTGTTTTCCTTCTAGCATTACTTCCAATTAATGTTAACCTAATTTAGTTTAAATTTGGTGCAGCAAATTGTATTTCAAGCAATTGTGTGCTCAAAATAATTTTTAATCTTTATTTTTCCTAATTTCATCTCTTTAGAAAAATGATACTAATCTTTTAAAAATAGTATTATAATTATTAATTCTTATAAGAATTAGTATTAGTTTTAAGTATGCAATTGTAAGAAATGTAATAATTTTGTAAAAATTTAATGACTGCTAAATACCCGTTTTAGTGATCGATTTTAAAATATGATGATAAACTGTATTGTTTTGAAATATAAAATTTAGGTAGGAAGTTTTTATACTATTCACATCATAAATTTAGGATATTGCAAGAGTTTTTTCAATATGTAAATTTTTAACAACACAGTTAAATGAGAAAAATGAAATGCATTTTGCTGCATCAAAAATTGACTTTTTTCTTTTACTATGCATATTGTTTTATTCACTTAATAAATTTATGTATCTTAGTTTTTTTTTCTTTCTTTTCCTCGCCTTGGTATTTTTCCAAAATGAAATATATATCTAATGGACTTCTTTATTCGTTCGCTCGGTCACTGAAACCCTTTCAACCTTCTGCTCTGCCTCACCAACTTGTTGCTCTGAAAAAACTAGAAGGTCACACCTGATGCTCTCTTTACCCTTTTTGGTATGTTTTATGAAGCACTCTTATAATTTGGTTTTTTTATTTAATTTTTCCTACTTTGACAAATCCTAATTTTTATAGTTAATGCACATCTGCTTTTATTGACCCTTTTAGAATCTGTACTTATTGTGTGTTAATTGAATGCTAATTATACTCAGATGTCCTTATCTGGTATATAATTTTCTATGTTTATGTGATTTTCTTTTTAAATACCTATTGTAGTGAAAAAAATTATGATTTTTGCATGAAACCTCATTATTTACAGCTTGTAAGAGAAAACTTTTGGCTGCCTCATTTCCCCTTTTCTTTGCCATAACTTTTAAAATGACTTTATATAGTTTTAGTCTTTTTAAATAGATTATCTTTATATTAAGCTATTTTTCAACATATTATTACAATATAATTCATCAAAATTGTATCTTTATATTATGCATATGTATTAAATTGTGTGTTACTATAAGAGCTCTGAAACTTTTCATTTTTAAAAAACTATATTGTTTTGATTAAAAATCACAAGAATGGAAAATGCTCCATTGTTTTGCTTTCATTGAATGATTTACTGAAAATATTACGCCAACTTTTTTTAGGTGTTAATATTTCTTGCTTTTGTCATTGTAATAATATGAGTGAAAGCTTATCTTCAGTCCTTTTCAATAATTTACACAAATGAGCATATGCATAATATAATAAATGCTTAAATTATAAAATAGTAATTTAACTACAAGTTTTGAAATTTTTATTTTTGTGAATGTTTCCTAAAAGATAATGTGTCGTTTTCTATTATTGTTATTAATCATAGTAACACACACTGCAAGATTGAATAATAAGGTATAGTCAGCTACCTTAATTCAGTCTTAACTATTCTTAATTGCCATTTTTGTTATTCATCTATCTCTTCAAATTAAAGGAATCTTATGATATGTTTGTTTGCTTGCTGCATCCTTATTAATTTACAATTAATTATGGAAATAATAATATGCTCTTATACCAGTCTATAAGGAAAATTGTTGCTGGAATTCATCTACTAATAGATGCGTGGCATGATCCTTTGAAGACGACTGTTTCACAGTTTCATATCTACAGTTTTAACCTATTTATCTGAATATGTGTAAAATTATTCATTGATTAGTATTTTCAGTCGATAGTATTGTATACCAAAAATATATCATAACTTTCAGCATCAAATTTTTTCTCAAATGAAACTCATATTTAAATTCCCTTTTTCCCAAATCATTACCATGAGTTTTAAGATTCCTAATATTTTTAAATTATAATTATTAAATCCTATGTATTTTTTATTCTTCTCTTATAAATATTTAGGAAGATATAAATTGTCTACACTAAGGATGTTTTAATTTATAAATTTTATACAGACTTTTCTAAATTCTGTTAAGAATTTTTAAAGTTTGTGATGTGGTTTAAAAGCATACTTTCTATTTTAATTTATATAATTTGAGTTCAATAAAATTGAATGATTAATTAAATTTTTTGTTTCATTGGTTTAAAAATAAATTAATTCAAATTTTTGGGGTTTTATAAGTCAACCAGAAAAGTGCAGACACATCATAAGATATTTATGATGTGTCTGCACTTTTCTGGTGATAGTAAATAGAAAAACTTTAATCCAAACACAAAATTTAGAACAAAAAAATGGGTTTTTCTAACTTCAGGAAGAATTTTTCAAGTGTTTTTACAATCAGAAAGCATTTGGAACTTCGATACAATTCAAAAGCAGATTAATATGAATGGAATGCATATCATTGAAGAGCTGGCTTAAGCATCAAATTATTAATGCTTGCTGAAACAGAATCTAGATATGTTCATAATATGATCATGGGCCCTGTCATCTTTGAGAAAAATTAAAAGAACCCTGAAATTGCTATGAATGTATTGATTTATGAATGTGCTCTTCTGGGAAAAAGCTATTGTATGATTGCTGCCAACATTTATTAGTCACTAAAATTAGACAAGGCTCTTACAAAAAATTATTGTTGCATGTGACACTTTATTTTAATTGAAGTGATTTGACTGAAAATTTCAATGAAATGACTTTGAAAGAAGATGAATTGTTACTGAAAGAAACAAAATTATCTTATTCAGGTGGCGTGACTAGGGATATCTTTCTATTGTGTATGAGATAGACGTTCTTTTGACAAATTAAGAGTTAGCTGTGAGGAAAAATGAAATAAGAGTATTTGAAGAGGTCAGGAAAATTTTACTTCCTAAAATGAAAGATTAGAAATATACTGAAGTATGAGTAATTATAAAATCATTATTTGATTTGGAAAGGAAATTATACTTCCTTCATTGAGAACTAGACTTTGTCATTAATTACCCATACTGTGATTTAAAGAACACTGCCCAATCTTTTTTTAAAGGAAATATTATCTTGTAAAAGGTAAATTTTTAAAAATTTATTCTGACTTCTTCCGAAACAATTTTGAAGACTTGGTGGCCCCGTATTGATAATGTTGAAGTAAATGTTTTCTTCATTGCACAAATTGTAAGTTTTTCTAACTGTTCATATTACTATTATGAGTAAACATTTATTTGTTTTGTATCCAGTTTTTGCTTTATTGACTTAACTGTTAATAATGTCTAAAATGACTAAACATTCATATTGAAAATATAACTGGTGCAACTATGAGTATTCTGATTCTCATCTGCAATCAGTTAATTGAATGCTTGTTGTTTTCCAAAGTATTAAAGTGAATATTGATATTTAAATAGTAAATACTGATTATTTAATGGGAGCAATAACTTTCACTGCTAGGTTGATATAAAAGATATGTTTTGCAAAATACCTCCATGAAATATTATGTAAGAGTTTCATAGCAATTTTCTCTTATTTTGAATTCTGAAAAGCTTTTAAATTTTTTGTGCTTTTTGGCAGACTTAAATATTTTAATTATGATTTTCATTAAGATAACCTATCTTATTTAGATGCCTTAAATTTTGGATAGTTAAGATGGCTGGATAGTTAAGAATTTTAAAACTAAGCAATATACTTACATAGTATAAGTTCTGAATAAATTTGTAAAGTCAGATTTTTTGCAAACAGAATTATTCTCATGATTGATGCCGCTTTTAATTATTCTAGGCTAGTAATTCTGATTTTTTTTAAATTTTTACTCTGCATTTTAATTATGGTCTGAAGTAACTTTAAAATCATTTGCACTTCAAATTTTGAATCTTTCAAGAGTTTATTATGTCACATCTATGGGGACATATGTTATCGTCCATTATAACAAAAACGTTATCCTGATGAAATCCCTGTCCACACTATAATGTTTCCCCTTCCTAATGCATGATGTTCAGTGATGTTTTGGGGCTGATTTTGTGTTACTTGTTCACGCCATATGTTTATACTCTTGTCATCTGGCTCCAGAGCAAATCTTGACTCATCAGTGAACATTACATTGCCCCATTCAGACACAGTCCAATTGACATGTTGGCACCACTCTAATTGTGGCCCTCTTGATTGATCGAACAGAGAAATACAAACCCGAAGTACCCAGGCGTAAAGACCACTCATATAATCTTAGGCCTACAGTAGCTGCAAATATCACATTACCAATGGATGCTGAAACCATAGATATCACATGTGGAGGTCACTCTGTGATTCCGCTTGGATGAAATTACAATGGGGTTTGTAACCATTGGGTGAGCGGCTACGAGCCTTCTGTGTGGTTAGAAATTGTTTCCATAAATGTGAAATTACATAATGATGAACTCAGAAGAAAAGAGCAACATCTGATATTGACTGTCCTGCTTCAATGCGCCCCACAGCACACTAGCGCTCAGAACCTTCCATTCGTCTTCTGGAAGTCATAGAAATGCATGTCTTGAAAACAAAATGTATGAAAGTTTTAAACACCTTCTATCAGCACTTACCATCCACTTCTGTAGTACTTCATAAAGCTGGTATCTTATGACTGCCTTTTTTGCATATTTCTTGGCATGAAAGTGCGATTGGGCTGATACCTAATGTATTAATATACTTCCATGCACTTCTGCAATGATTTCATCCTCTTCAATCCTGATTGGTTTGCGGAAATTAGCATTTTCCTTTCTGTGCTTAACTTTTGGAAGTGAGTGCATATAGAAAACACATGCTAATTTTTTTTTTTTTTTTAAAAGTAAATCCTTCATACTTGTATATGTATATAAACAAATTTTACTTCATTGATAGAATTTCAGGAAATGTAATTATTTTTTCCTGTTTTGAAACCACATTTCTAAAAAGCATTTTATATTTGTTTAATTATTAATATGCAACAAAGCATTTAAATGTTTTTCAAAAGGATATTTTACAGTCTTGTTATAGCTATTTATTATGTATTTTACAGTCTTGTTAACTATATATTGCATTTCTGCTTGTTTTGTAGGCAATCATAGCACTGTCATTTTCTTATTCGTTATTACTCTTAGTCATTTAATCATCTAATATTCAAGTATCCAATTTCTTTTCAATCTACATTCAGAATGTTTTGAATTATAAAATTGTAGGCAGCAGTGGTTTACTTCATTGAAGAAATTAATATTCTTGATTTTATAAAGGCTGCAAGTGAAAATATCTGGATATCAATTTCTTAGCAGCATTATTCCAAGCATAGATTACTAAGTGCATTGTGCCTAGTGCTTCTAATTTTATACATCAATTACAAGCCATGGTCATTCTTGGCATAGGAACCTTGTGATATTTTTATCTGAAATTATGGATTAAACGATTATACTCTGTTGCAGGGTTTATAAAAGGTGAGTTAAATTCGGAGAGAGAAATTCCACAGAAAATGTCTGGAATTTTGGCATTCGCAGAAACTTATCTAAAATTCATAAGGTTTGCATTTCTTAAATGGAATTGTTGATCAAAGTTTCTTAACCATGAAACAAATTAATAAAATGGAAAAATAAGTTCACAAAAACAATTTTTCAAAATTTTAATAAAGAGAAATAAAAATTAACATTGCATCTATGAATATCAATCTATGGAATGTTGGGGGCCAATGACCTGTTCATAATCTTGATGTTAGTAAAAATGAGCACTTACTGTAATTTTTTATGTCAAAACTGTTGAAATACAAAATCTTTTTTTAAAGCAAAGCTGTCATTTTATAATTAAAAAAACATTTTAACTATGTTCTCCATTTCTTTGTTAATATTGTAACAGCTAATGACATTGTGTACTGTCAGCCACAATTGTAATTTAGTATAATGTCTTTCCATGATCTCAAAATTTTGCCAATGCAATGTAATTCACACAGAGCTTGTTTTCTTCAGAAGTAAAATTTTTATAATAGTGTTGTATAATTTAAGAAATTTTGGCATTCGTTTAATTTTTAAGTGTCATTCTGTAATATGATTTTATAAGGAGGAGGAATATAATTTGGACTAACTTATATTAATTATTAATCTTAATTAATTCAAGAATATTTAAGGAATATTCAGGAGTGCTTTTATCACATATAGTAATTAATTTTAAATGTGTAATATATCATACACTGAGAAAAGATGTAATATAAATTAAACTATATTAAGAATAAATTTTATCAACCATTGCTGATCATTTGAAATATTAAATAGGAAAAATGTTCAGTATTTTTTCTGTGAATGTTTCATCAAAATTTATTTCATTCAAATCAGTTTTTATTTATGCAATAATTTTGTTGGCTGAAATGAATATTTTTGCATTTCTTATTCAGCCTGCAAAACTGGTTTATACTTGAAATGTTTTTCTACGAGTTACAATTTATTATTGCTAAAAATTGCAGCTGAGTTCTTCTATTCCTGAATGAAGTTTAATTTAAATTGATATTATGTATACATGTATAAAAGATGTGTGGTATTTTAATTCTGTTGGAAGTTTTCAAAAAATTTCATTTCTGCCTGGATTTTTTACCATAGTCGTGACTGAAAAAATAGGAATATTCACAAAATCGATCATTCTTTGTTGATGTATGGGGGAAAAATTCAAATAATTCTTTAAAATTAGATACAAAGTACTTCAAAATATTAAAATTAGAGATACATAAAGGGTTACCTGCTCTGGTATACTTTACATTTGTACAGAAATACATGAAAATTTAACTGTGTTCCTTCCATAATAGTATTGTAAAGAATTATATGATGTTCCAATTAAAAAGAAAATATCTGCACTGGTACATTCTACATTTATTGTATATTGAATTGAAAAATACATTACTTTAAAATTGAAACCTGAAAATTTAACATTTGTGGTGGGGGAAAGTTAATCAAAATATGCCAGGCTCTACGAGTTATTTTATTATTATGCCACAGAAAATAAATCTGTATACTAAGATATTAAATTATGTTCTAATGTTTATTTTTTCCAAGTACTGCAGTCAGTTTTTGAATATCAGAATATTTTCATCCTTGTCTTAATTTTTTCTATTTTTGAGAATAAGAATTCCCATTTTATCTTAGTAATATCATGTTCTTATTGTGTAATTTCATCATTTACCTGTATGATTTTTTTCCTTTTAAACTGTATTTTTGTATTTGTTATACTAAGAAAATTGAATAATATGTTCACAGTAAAAATTACTTATTTTCTTTAATAGGAAAATTCTATTAGAGTAATTTTTACTTAAAGAATTTGATATTTGAAATAGATTTGTTTTTGTAATAATTGTATGTTCACTCGTAAGGAATTCTAAATTTTTCCACAAGTTCATTTTAGTAAAAAGAAAAAAAAAATTCCATTTCTAATCTTTTAGTAGTAACTTGGAAGTTTGTTTAAAATGCTAAATTTAAATGTTTTTCTTTTACAAGTACTTCTGTTATTTTTGCATTATGTTAATTACAATTTTAGTGTGATTTGGGTTTATATTGTAATATTGCTAATTTGTAAGGAAAAATAAAATGGAAAAATGCATATTTCTGTTCTTTAATTGTCTTGTTACATATAATTTTGCAGAATCTTGTTGTTACCTCTGTTAGCCACAATATTACTTTTAAAATTATACTTTATTATGCTAAATTATTAATTTCTGAAAATATGTTCTCTTTAAGTTACGTAATCTTACCAAAATATACTATATTGTGTTAGCACAACACACACTGAACATAATTTTAGCATTTCTTTGTGAAATTTTGTTTCAATTACCATATTTTTATTATTATTTTGATTTCCAAAATTTCTTATATTCTTAAGTGTTTTCTGTGAATGTTTTTTAGGCATCCTATTTATAATTAAAAAATATTTTTCTTTGTTGCTCTCTTTAAACCTTAAATATGGTTATTAAATATTTCACAATTTTGCTGCTTATTTTTGTTCTTAAATTTTCTAATATTTTAATAAAATCTAGCTTTTAGTATATATTTTTAGTTAATTTGTAAATGAGGAAATTTTACTTTTCTCATAATTTTAAACTTTATTTAGGAAAATGTTTCCCCTTACATAGAACAGTCTTGTTTTATTAAATGTCAAATTTATATAGTTTATCACATCAATTGTAAATATATTTTTAATGATTTACTTTTACAAGAAAAGGGGTAGGCAGACCACTAATAATTTGTGAATGTAATTAAAGTTTTCTTTGATTTGTGCAATGATTAAGTTAGTATTTGTTTATTTATCAAATTTATTTTCCTGCTTAGAAATGTACCCAAAATTTTCTGAGATTTCTACAACTAAATATTTTTATGTACAATTCTGTGAAATAATTTTAATTATAATTTACCCATGTGTTTTTAGGGTGAAACATTTGAAATTCTGTCTTGTTTTTGTTTTTTGAATAAGAAATATATACTATTTGCATTTATATCTATGTATAATTTTTTATATCTGTATTTATATTAAGCATGCAATTGTCTGAGAAAAGTTTTGCAATAATTTAGGTGTTTATGGAGATGTACACAGGGTAAAAATTTTATTCAACAAAAAAGATAATGCTCTTATCCAAATGGCAGAACCTCAACAGGCTCAACTTGGTATAATTTTGTTATTATTCTTATTGATAAAAATATTAATTCTTATTAAATAATTTGTGTTTTTCATCCTTCTTGTAATAATATTTTTTGTAGCTTTAGCACATTTAGACAAGATTAAAGTCTATGGAAAACAAATACGAGTAGCACCTTCACGCCACCAAAGTGTTCAAATGCCCAAAGAAGGTCAACCTGTAAGTTATATATATAATATATATATATAGTTATTTTGTTTTTAATTTTGTAATATGACAATAATTTTATGATTTTAGGATGCTGGTTTAACCAAAGATTACACTACATCAACATTGCATAGATTTAAGAAACCAGGTTCCAAAAATTATTTAAATATCTATGCACCATCAGCAACTCTTCATTTGTCTAACATTCCGTAAGTATTGTATTTTGCAAACAGTAAAGTCTTTTAGTTTTTCATTAATGTGTCAAATCCCTGTAAATAATAATGCAACCTATGTAATTATTGATTGTTAGTAAGCAGTGCAATTTTTGGAAAGAAAAATGTTAAACTGAAACAAGTGCAAATTTCAGATAAAGTTACATAGATGGTTCATGTTTTTACTGACTAGTTATTTTCAATAATGATATTAAGTTCTTGCTTAGCAGGCAGATTTCTAAATAACGTTTCAAAATTGTAAATATGATACTTTATTGTTTCCATAATATTTTGAAATTATTTCATTATGAATGTTAGGAAGAATTTAATAAAATAACTTGAATATTTTGTGTGGATTTATTCTTGGATTTCCAATGCTATCTGATGTATTAAATTTGATCATCAAGTAGAAAAAATACACTGTATGCATACATCTTTCTTTACATTTACATATTTACCAATTTTACTTGTCCAAATCTATTTCTGCCTTTAAGTGATGGGACTTCTTTATGAGCCTATTTCTTCAAAATTAAAATAAGGAAAGAAATGTCTAATTTAAGATACGAAAGCATAGATTTAGATATACTGTTTTAGTTTATCATTATTTCTTTTTAAATCCTTAAAACTAAAACTTCTAAATAAAATATAAGAGATCTCATTGTCTGCTTAATAAAATTTAACAATTGAGGTTTTATACTTAAATTGCAGCCTTTTATATCTAAGTTTATGCCTATTATTGTATATTCAAATAATTTATTATACATTGGAATTACAATTTACTAAATTTTTCTCTTGCAATTGGTTAGGTTATATTAGAGATCATAGTTCCCTTATTGAATGCTCAACTTGTAATTATTTTTTAAATCATAGGCCTAGTGTAACTGAAGAGCAGATAAGGAAAGCCTTTACTGAAGAAACTGGAAGCAATGTGGTTGGATTCAAATTTTTCCCGTAAGCATTCTTATTTTACAAAAGCTAGCTTAAGAAAATACTTTGTAAAATACTCTTGTTTTATTTGCATTCAATAAATGTTGACTTAAGTTGAATCTATGATCCAGTTTTAAAAAACATGTTAATGTGATTTTTTTAAATAAAATTTTGACTTGATTTATGAGTGATTGTAATTGTTATATTATACATCGAAATAGTGTTATGTAAATCCAAACAATCAGCATGTTAATTATATTATTTTAAAATGTTTTGACTATTTAGTTTTTCAACTTACATATTTCATATTTTAGAAGAGATAAGAAAATGGCATTGATACAAATGGAATCAATTGAAGAAGCAGTTATTGCTCTCATAGTAAGTAATACTATTTTTACCAAATATCTTTTAAGGCAAATCTCGTATTTAAAATGTGTAGGATAAAATGAAAATAATAAATTTAGTACATCCTTCACCATTTAAAAAAGTATCTAATGTGAAAAACTGTATAGCAATTGTATTAATGCATGAAGTTATGAATTTAATAGAAAATATCTTCTGTTGAGCAGTTGTGAACATACATGAGTTTGAAATGAAAATTTGGAAACAACTTGATATTTTTGTACATGATTAAGTCTTCGACACACACATTATGCAAATTCTATGCTTTCTAATATTTAGATGTTTTTATCTAAAATTAGCCTCTACATGCTATTAAAAAAATCATAAAGAATATCCTTATAGATTTCGTTTAATTCTATTGGTGAGACCTGTGCTCCACATGTTAGAGACATGAAATTCATATTTTTTCATTTTTTAATCACCTTTATTTTAAAATAATGATTCATATCTCTATAAAAAAATAATTGCTATTTTTGTGAAATAATAGACTGCTATGAACTGGCTGATTCATATAAAAATTCAATCCTTGAATTTTCTGAAAGGTTAAAATGTATGCCAATTTTATTATCGGGTTGCTTGTTAAATTAGTATCTTGAAAGGCTATTAAGATTAACCCTTTGACAATTTCATTTTTTCCAGAATTCGGTCCAAAAATTGTCACCTTTTTTTCCATTTTGCAATTTTAAGTAAAGATATGTTATTAAAATTAACATTTATGATATTTTTAAGCACTTATGACATTTTCCCTTTGTTGAAAATAATCAATTTTCCGTGCAAGTTCCCCCCCCCCCTTATATGAATTGGTTTCTGATTCCAAGTCGCAGTTCGAATCACAAGAAATTAGCTCCGTACGCTCTGAATAATCCATTATTTAAAAGTAAAAATATATTAATTCAACTCTTACATAAATAAAATCATCATGCGGTTAGTAAAATATAACCAGAAAGCTATACACTGAAAGATAACAATTTATCTTCTAATACAAAATATGCGAAAAAAACCCATTCTTTTGAACCAGTCAGAGTAGAAAATACAATAGACTGGACAACTATCAATATCTATACAAATAATTTGCTACTAAAATATGTAAAAATATGGCTGCGCATGCGAAACAGTGCAAGTATAATAGAAATCAGATTGCCCATATGGCATATTTGTTACAAAAAAATCAGTTTATTTTTGAGTGAGTTACAATAGTTTAACTGCTTTATTCTTAATTTTTTTTAACTTGCATTTCAAATTCATTATGAAAACATTCCCCTACTTTCTTAAATGTGAATAAGAAGTTACTTGTGGCTGCAGGTTCTATTATCTTTTAACTTGACCTTTTAAATGAATTCTTATTCTGCTAACAAGATGTTTGTTTCTTGATCACATATGTTAAATGAAAAATAATGTATGCAAGTTGTATTATAATAAACAACTTTTTTTCTGTTTTATTTAGAAAATGCACAATTACCAGCTTAGTGATGCCAGTCATCTTAGAGTGTCCTTTTCCAAGTCAACAATTTAAAGTTTGCGAATCCATACAGTCTGTGATACACGGAAGCAAACAATAAACAATGTACACAAGAACTGACCTTAATACATGTACAGTTGTTCATCATTGTTCATTAAAAACTATATTCCAAATACATTTCAGCAGTGTACAATAAAATGGTTTGCATGTACTTATCTATTTTCTTCTATCTCCAAAATTAAAAATCATGTAAGATAAAAGTAAAATTTGCTGAATTTTTTTCTGTTGTAAAAAAATAGTATTATGTGAGCCCTTTTTGTACACTGCTGAAAATGAATGTTTTTTTAAACTATATGAAACTATAATAGTAATTATATCCCTACATTTAATTCATAAATAGTCATGTGCATTTTGTTTGCTATTCAGGTTACAATTTCTTTTCTTCACTGTTACCATTTATCTTTTAAATGTATCTATGCTTCGTATCACAGACCTGAATTTATTTTTTCTTGCTCATTATGATCAAGTACTGGTGTATGGGTTTTATCGATATTATCTTTTATATAAAAACAATCTGTATTTTTGCAAGCAATTTTTGGTCTTTCTAAAAAAAGGAGAAAAAAAAACATTTCAAAAAGATGTCTGCATCTTAGGGAATCTACATTATCTTTTCTGTCACATCACATTGTGTAAAATCATGACAAATTATCTACATATAATCTCTTGTATCCTGTCTATTTTGCCTATCAATGACTTGTTAATTTCTGCATGTGCTTGTATGCCAAAATCATTGCTTCTAATTGTGCTTTGATAGGGTTTCATATTCATTTGAAATTATTTGTTACTTTAGTGTCAAATCACAGAAATATCGCAACATGCTTTTAATATGAATTGTAATTGATCATTTTAATTCTTGGTTTATAGTCAAATTAACCTAGTGGGTACAAGTGTCATCAAATATAATCTGTACGAGACTTAACTGAAGATGTTTAGAGGCTTATTTGCTTAAAAATAAAAGCCTCTAGATTCTTCATAAGACTAGAATATTTTGTATTTTTAAGAAAGTGTCAATGATGTTCCTTTTTGATTTCCATTTAATTATGCATGTAAATAATTTTCAATTAAATGACTTTTATTGTGATTATTTTTTAATGTAATTTTTTGAATCGAAACTTTAAATTGTGGTAATATAATCTTGTGATTCTTATGTAGTACATGCTGTGAAAATATATTTTCTAAAATATTTGATAAATGTTATTAAAATACTTCATTTTTCATCTGCAAAATAGTAAAGCAACATTCCATTTGCAGATGTATTTGTATTTTTTAATTTCTATAGTATATATATCATATTTTTCTGTATTTTACACATTAATAGTCTAGGTGATATGTGTCTACTATACATTTTATTGAAACTTTTCATACACAAATTGTTATGTGTTATAAAAGAAAAAGAAATGCAGAAAAGGACCACAATTAGTATAGGAAATTTGATAGCTTTGTGTACAGCTTTTATCTGGAGGCTAATAGATTGTCTTCTGTTTTTTTATATGACAAAGCTGTTAATTGATAAGCTTTATAGGAACTTAAATGCTGAATAAAGGGTTTAAAGGAGACCTGCCAAAATAACAAGAAGGAAATCTTCGTAATTTTCTGTATCATTGTGGAAATTACCAAGATATTCATCAATATCCAAACTCATGGCCTTTTGTAAGATCATACACATTTAAATATTGTTGTGCCTTGACGCATAGCTACCAATGTAAATTCTCGGTTTTCCTCTACTATGAGCTTAAGATATTCAATACTTTAGGTATTTAATTAAAGAAATAGAAAAAAATTATATGAAAACTTGTATTTTTGCTCTTTAAATCTGTTTAATAGTTATGTGATTTCAAGTAATTCAAAATTCTTGTATTAAAAAGTATCCACTTTTTTGTTTTGTTCAAATGCCATATGATTTACTAAAATGTTAAAATGCTTATGCTGCTATTGCTACAATTTTCCCAATAATATCATTAATAGACATATCCTCTTCATCTAAAATTCAGTGCATTTTAACTGTATTCAACATTAAGATCATGTTATATTAATTTAAACACTTCACTGAAATTTAATTGTCACTTTTTGTTAAATTTCCCGTGCTATATTTTTCTCTTTACACAAGTATAAGCATTTATAAACAATAGATGTAATCTTGTATGAGATAATTTTGTGATTTCTTACAAATTAATGTTAAAAAGATGGTGTTATAGAGTAATTGAATTTTATTGTTGAAATTTACATGTAAAAAAAATTACCTCATGTCTTGAAGGTTAAAAGTTGTTTTAAATGTTTCTATTCTCCCTTTGGCAACACAAGAAAAATATGAGTGTTGTAGCTTAAATTTGTAATTTGAGATATGCCAGAAGTGCTTGAAATCATATCATATATGAATAGATATATGTATACAAATATTCACATAACTTTGAAATATACAAGTGGTTGTTAACCACCTGAAAATGTGTAAGCACACAACACAAGCTGTGCCTTCCTAACAGGTGCTACTTTTGCTAGCACTGTTTGCTTGTGACAAAATTGGAATCTTTTATATTGTGTCTTGAAAAATAAAACACTTTGTCTTACATTATGTGAAGTTGAGAAATTTTCTATATACTCAGAAAAGAAGGAAAAGCTTACTGTGCTTTAAGAAAAGTAAGATATTTTTTGGGGAGTCAATTTGAATTTTAATTATGTCATTTTCAGTCTTAACCATAAAATTAGTAGTGAGAAAAAATTTTATTATTTGTACTGTTGCATTTATATTACTTAAAATATAATTGATTTCCATGATCATATACACAAAAATTTCGAAATTTAATAAAGAAATACTTGAGTAAATCTGGTGTAAAGAATGAACTGCATTGTGTAATTCTCATTTCATCTAGCACTTTGCCCTTTTAAGTGTATCTGCTTAATAATGTTTCTTGCATTTGCACAGATACCTTCCTTTGCTTTAAGTAGGATATAGAATTCTTGAATAATAATGTGTCATCTTCGTTAAAAAACCTGTATGAGCTTTTCTTCCGTATTGATGTTACCTCATTGTATACCCTTAATATTGTCAAAGTAAAAATTATGTGGTTACATTGCTTTTCATTTATCCTAAGGATTAAAGTATGTTGCATGCCAAATAGCATCTTGTTTTTTCATATATTATTTAATATTTCTCTTCTTTATGTCTTCCTATTAAAATATATTTTCCTTTTCTACTTTTTTTAACGCATCTTTTTAGCTTTCTCTGTATTTCTGTTGTGAAAATTAAACTTTAACTATCTTTCTTGACTCTGTTTCAATTCTCAATGCCCAAAAACTTCACCTGCTACTCCCACTTTTCTTATGCACTGATTAATTTTTTTCACATTCTTGGTGTATTTTATGACTTTCCTGGTGTACAAAAAACTCATTCTTGATTTTTTTCTTCCAGATAAAAGAATTATCATCACCATAAAATAATTTTTATTAAACATTTCGTTATCGTGAATTTAATTTCTATAATTTTCATGTGAAAAAAATTAAATATAGTATACGATACTATATACATACATATAAATTTATGAGAAAATGTATTGGCTTTTCAGTTTTAATTTGAATTATTCTTTGTAGTTGAAATATATAATTATCATTCAATCGAGAAATTTCAAATAATTGGGTTTTTTTTTTATATAAAATACTTATCTTACAAAGTACCACACTAGACTTATTTGACAAGAGAACTTATTTTGTCACAGTATAAAAAAGGACCACTCTAAAAAAACTCCTGAAATTCCTCCAATCACCTGAAAAAACCTGAAATTTTTAATTGACTCATTATACAATGACCAAAAATTTATTTTATGGTGATAAATTTTTATTTTGAAAAGATAATCACTTCTTTTTTTGTTAAGTTTTGGTATCCTCAAAAAATTAGCAAAACTTGACCTAGAAACAAAATATGGAACTATATTTAAAATTCTTATAATAATTATGAAATAAGTTCACACAGCAATTTTGGTTGTTGGACTGTTAAGTATCGAATCAAGTAATTTAAGTAAAAAGTATTGAGCTATTTATAATTGGATGGTTATGATTTGAAAATCATATTAATTACTATAGGTGATTATCAAGCCTCTAATCGCAAAACACTTGTTGATTTGACGACTCCAGTGTTCAGTTTGTTAATTCTTTTCCCAACTTGTGTGATGTCCTACTTCCTACTGTGTGATGTGCAACTTGTCCAGCTTCAACCCACGTTGTGTGATGTTTAGTAGCTCAGGATCCACTTTAAACTGTAAATCGTGGTTTAATTAGCCCTTGTGTAAAAGTGATTTGAGGCTTATTTTAAAATAATGAAGTTAAAATTTGGTGTCGACATTATAATAATTCACAAAAATATAAATTCTGCTATTACCAAAAACAGATCTCATTTTCAGTAAAGATATTTTTCTCATTAATATTTACCATAAAAAAAAAATTAAAACCAGAATGTGATGTGTTTCTGTGTACAGTGTTATTAATAGTAGAATATTGCAAAATACACTTTGGATTTGGATTCAGAATGGGAAACAAAATCTGCAATGGTATGATTGAAAAGTCAAACTTTTTTCTTGGAATTACAAGGGGGAAGTTTATAATAATGAACTAAAATAATTCTTAGAATTTGAAAATACTTAACTATATAGTATTTGAGATTGAGTTATTTATGTAATTTCTGATAATTATTACCATTAATCGTACTTTACTGGAATCTTTTATGCGATTATGTTGCTGTTGGCAGTTCTGAATATGAAGCAATTATAAACATGTGAGGTGAATTTGAAATAATTAATCTAATAATTCAAAATTAGCCCTCGTTTTTGAAAACTGTTTAGCCACAATTTAATAGTAAATAATTCAATTAGAGTAAGTTATAAGTAACAGAAACGTGTATTTTATTAAATAATGTGATTAAAAGATATTAGAAAAGTACTTTGATATTACCAGATATGATATTTGGGGAACAGTAATCTTTTACATAGAAATTTGAAAGAATGGCATCTCATTCATATACTATATGATGCACCATTTCTTCGCTTATGGCATTTTCTAGATAGACTCATCTGCACTAGCGTATTTCCCTTTACCTCCCCCGTAATGGGTCTCCACCAGTTAGATGGAAACAACAGGAAAAAGTCTTCATAAATTAAAAGCAAGGACAGAAGATCCCCAATACTTGATATGGCACCTACAGAGAGATCATTTCATTTGGAGGACCATGAACTATTTAACATGCTACAGCCTCTATTAATGAAAATGGCACCCCAACCGACTAGGCCACGGTGGTCTTGAACGCAGTTTTGAAAATGCCCATCGTATGAAGTAATAATGTCCAGAAATAAATCTCACAATTGCTTGTTTCTTGTCTAGGGCAAACATGATTAACAGCATTACTTGACAAATATACATCAAATCCAAAGAAACTAAAGAGTTGTTTCATACTTGATTTATGAAATAACTCGATTAGCAGACCAGAGTTTTTAGTAGAAAATAAGTTCAACGATTGGAAAAATAACGATATCTATTTTTAGCTGTTTTACACAACAAAAAATACTCTGGTATATGTCAATTAAAGAATAAAATGCTTGAAAACTATCTTTAATTATAAAACATTGAATTCGAATTTTCATCAGCATCCCGATCAGCGATGAAATGGAAAAGGCGAAATCACGTTCGCGCAAAAAAAGTTTTAAACATGTTACTTCTCTCCTGGGTTTATCGGGCCGAGCTAGCAGCTGAATGATTAGAGTTCTTGTCTTCACTTCAACAGTTCATTGCTTTGAATCCCACCTTGGGCATGGATACTTGTAGTGATTCGGAATCTATTTTAAACCGTAGGTTTCCGTCTAATTAGCCCATGTGTGTAAAAACATGACCATTGAGCGACAACTCTTGAGTTCATCAGAGCTAAACCAGGTCTATGAATTTATTAACTCTCAAAAAGTCCAAAGCCATGATTGGGTTTTTTCTCTATAGATCTAGTGTGGAAAGCCCCAGACAATCCAAAATGTGATCAGGAGTCGCCTGTTCTCTGTGATTCCTAACGCAGATAGGAAAGGTCTTTTTGCCGTTACTGTAACACAGATCTTAATAGTACACTTTTAAATCTTGTAAAGTCTGCCTGGTCGTTTCTAGTACTCTGTAGAAATGTTAAAGAATCAGGGGCGTTTATATATTCCCATGAACCGTCTTTAGCTAATTAGTCTGCTGTTTTGTTGCCATGAGATGGTATCCACTAAAGTTAACTTCTCGGAAGGATGAGAGATGCTTGAGATTGTTAATTGCGACGCCCGTACTATCTCGCACTCTTTGCCAATTGGGGAAGTATTGAACAGAACTCAAACTGTCATAGAGTCGAAACCAGGGTAAGAGATGGATCCAAAGCTCTCATTTATGGCAATCAGTTCACTTCTAAAAACTGAGCAATGAGCACAAGTAAATATTTTTTAAGAAAAGTTACGAAGTTGAAAGAAGGTGCTTCGAAGCCATACAAATGTTTTCGCTTCCCCAGCAATTAAGCACAGCTGGTAACACTGGACTCCAAAAGAAAGTCGAAGAAAATGTTTTATTTTTAATAAACATAAAAAAAGTATTAAGATTAAGAGAAAAATATCAGGCTTTCATAATTGCGTGTATATATTTGGTTGATTTTCAACTTTATTAGCAGTTGGTTGATAATAGAGTCAGTGACGTCCCACAATATTTGATAGAAGCCGTTTTCCCAATTCGTTAAGGTATTGGATAGATGGAAACAGGGGTATCATAGGCTGATGCTACTAGATGTTCTTAATGTGTTTCACAATGAGATCTATCGTCTCTGGAATCAGTAGCAAATCAAAGCTGTCTTCTGTAGAAGATATGTTCTAGGCCGATCACGAGCTAGAATACCTGTAGACCTTTTTATTGCTCTTTCGATCCGATAGAGAAAAATCATTTCTCTGCTGCAACTTGTTGCAGTTCACTCGGTAGCATCAGGCAGAAAAAAACAGTACAGTGCGAAGGCATTTTCACTATACAAGGTGACCAGCTGTGCATGTCCCCCCCCCGCACAGGACAATATAGAAGGGCTCGCTTATCTTGGAAAAAGAACACAAACTTTTCCTGGAATAGACAGCCATAAGCTTCTGTAATTTTTACTAACGAATCTAGATTTATACAGGAAATCGATTAAAGATGTATGCTAATCTTCTGGAAACAAAATACCAGATACCATCAATCCTACACGGTGAAAAGACATAGTTACCACGATGTTAGGAACATTGGTTTGGGCAGAGGGATCTCACTCGGTGGTCCACTGACCTGCATATATTCCAAAGTGAAACTGTGATTGGAATGAGCTCCTTGTGTGTGATACATATGTCCGCCCAAATCCTGTTGCAATTGGCAGTGATTTCTGATGGATGATAACGCCCGATCTCATCGAGATTTAATTGTTAAGGAATATATTAGGACCTTGGTTTGGGACGAATGGAACTGCCAGTTTTAACTCGACTTGAATCCCATGGAGTATTTGTGGGCTATCATGGAAGACAGGTTGCTGCTTAAATCCATCTCTAAAGTCTGTAGGAGAACTGGTAAAAACTTACTCCATGTGTAGTCTTCACTCCCATTTCGGTAACCGACAACTTAATTGACTGCATGGAAAATCAATGCCGTCAGTACATTCAAGCTTGGGATGGGGATATCCTTATTAAAATTCCTTTTTGTTGTTTCCATGACATTTTACCACACTGAATTGTGAAGACGAGATTTTATTGTAAATCATTTATACACTTTTCTATTGTAAACTTCTATTTTGTTATCAATACATACTTATTTCGTGCACATGTCCTCAAATTTTGGTGCTTCTACATTCATTCATTTGCAAATTGGTTGCAGAAAACCGGTTCTTCCTTAACTTTTAGAAGTTGGTATATTTTCGAAGGAGGAAAGGAAAATGTGCTTCCGCCTTTTTGAGGTGAGCGGTGTTCCAGAATAACGACATATTGTTTTAATTAATTACATCACAGCATCGCAACTTTACAGTGAATTTAGATATGCGTTACTTACGGTTGTGCAATTAATTTCAAACATTTTAATTAAAATTCTCTTCAGAAGTATTGATGACTTCATTTAGAACCATCTTGTTTTTGATTACGGTCGTTTGTCTTGAAATGTTATAATCAAAGCTTAAATTTTAAAAAAAAATCAAAACAATGCTGTAAACATGATAAATTTATAAGAATTGTTTAAAGCAGAATTTAAAAATACCCACAAAATTACTTTCAACCTGAAAATGTTTCATCAAGCATGAAATTATTAATTTTTTTTTGTCTTGTGCCAACTTGGCTGACCATATGGGGTGCGCTGCTCCACTTTTTCATACTGAGCCATGTTTGGTGTGGAGTCCGACTGCTTCAGTATACACATGCCATAGAGATCCGTTTATAGGGTAGGCAACCATTCACGCCTCATTCATACACAGAAAGGACAAAGATAGGCTAGATAGAGAGAGAAAGTACACCCATGCCCTAACCGGGATTCGAACCCAGGACCTCCCTATCCGCTGTCGGGCACTCTGACCACTAGACTGCGGTTGGCGCATGAAATTATATACTATATAATAAGATTCCCACATTATTGTTAAAAATATGAAGCCGTTTACAGATGATAACTCAATCAAAAACTGTCTGACCCAGTTGAAGAATACTATTCAGAATAACTGAATTTCTTTACTCAAATTAGTCTGTCACGTCAAACAGAAGAAAGAAGAATAGAAAACATTTTAATTGAGATTTGTCATTGGCTAAATACAATTACAACAAGATTCGAATATTTCTCACTGGCTTTGGATGAAATGTCAGATGTAAATGGTACTGCTTAACTTCCTATTTTTATTAGAGTTGTCAATAGTCTCGAATTTGTAAGTTTGAAAGGTACGACCACCGGAAGAGATATTAAGGATACTGCCATAAATTTCTCGCAGAGTCGTCAAATAAATTTGAAAAAATTTGTAGGCAGAGATAAAGTTCATTCAATGACTGGAAAAAATGTTGGTGCTATTACATTAATTTTCGATGACATAAAAGCTTTGGGAAACAGTTCAAACAATTTTGATATATTTGTCATTGTTTTTCTAACCTAGAGAATCTATGCACATGTTAAATATGTCTCATGTGATGAAAGTTGTTGTCAAGATAATTACTTCAATTCAAAGCCATCCAATGAAGCATCGTCATTTTCATGAATATCTTAGTAGAAGCTGGATACGGCAATCTCGTTTATTACACCAAAACTAGGTGTTAAGTCATGGAAACTGCTTATCGCAATTTTGGAATCTAAGGGAAGAAATTGAATATTTCATGAACAATAATTGTCAATATATAAATGAACATTCGGATGATCAATGGCTTCTAGATTTATATTTTCTAATAGACTACACACTGGGAAACTGGATAAGTTAAACTAGGAGTTACGAGGGGATGAAATAAGTTAATTACCGATTGCTTTCAAGATATAAAAGCCTTTGTAGCAAAGCTTAAGCTTTTTGAACATGAATTGAAGTCAAACAATGTGATTCATTTCCCATTGTTAAACGACTTTAAGAACATCTTCAAATATTCTACGGAAGTTGGAAATTACTTGAAGAATCAACACCAGATTCTTCTAGATACAAAAGTCTGAGGAAATGCTTAGAATAGTTTCAACTCCATTTAACGTAAACGGGAAATCAGGGCTTTCTTATTTACAAATGGAGCTAATAGAATTTCAATCAAGCATCGAGCCTGTGCGAAGGGAATGTATATATAAGATTGAATATTACCAAAAATATATCCTTGAAGATGAATTTCCAAACTTAAAATGTGATTGGCTATGTTCATTATAGTATCAGCATTTGGAACTACTTTTCGCTGCCAGTCATTCTTTTCCAAATTAAACCTGGTTAAATTAAACCTGGTTATCGCAGCAGGTTGCTCGATGAAAACATGATCAATCAACTACGATGTTAGTCGATTATATTATTCGTAAATATTAAAAAAAAAATCATGTAAAATATAAAATCAAATATCACATTAACTGTAGGATAATAAAATACTTTGAATGTTGCATGACAATAAAATATTTTGAATAATTTGTTACTTTATTTTGATGTGTGCAGCTCACCTCAATTTAGTAAATTTTTACTTGGCCCACCAACTGAGTTGTATTGGGCACCCCTGGATTATTTCTGATTTTTTAGATGGGCAATTTTTCACCTTTCTACAGGCCATAAATATTTGTATCAGTTTAAACTTTGGAGCTTTCTCTTATGTTGAGAAGATCAAATTTTTTATTATAACCATCTTGACTCATTTCCTGCACTTGTACATTTAAAATGCACTGTTCAGATGCATTGAAAGGACGGAAAACTAATAGCCAATTTTCTAAGCATTTGTAATAAATAAATATTGTATATAATATTGTAATTGATGTTTCGCATAGAATAATGGTCCACGAGTTACTCATCTAAAATAAGCGACTCACAAGAGAGATAATAAGTTAAACATAAATATTAAACCAATGCTTTTTAAATATGTATAGAATATATTTATAGAATGTAAAAATTCAATTTAGTGATCCGTTGTCATTGCAGTATTTAGTAATTGAGAAAAGTCATGATAGATAAGATAAATATTCCTATGAAAAAATTAATTTTTATTTAAACACATTTCTAAAGGTAACAATTACAGCAATATGATTTGAATAGCTAGATGAGAGCCCAGTTTAGTCCTCTTTACTTTTGATTCCCATTTACATTTTTCCTCCTAGTTTTAGAGGGTCAAAATTGAAACTTTTTAGTTTAAAAAATCGTAAATTAAAAAAAAAATACGATACATATATATATGTAAATAGTAATTATACAATAGACGTTTGATGTAGACGCTCGATTTTAAGAATTCTTGGCTGGACCCTGACAGGATCGCACAGACAATTTTAAGTCCCATTTAGAAACTAAATTTTTGAAAAATTTATTTAGGAACTCGCTTTTATGCACTTTTTTATTTGCTTTTATTTTTTATCATCTGATGTTTCCATTTTTTATGATTAAAAAGCTCGAATCAACGTTATTACTTAAGAAGTTTTGAATAGTGGATAACTGAGTGCAATTTTAAGATAAGTGTAATGAAAAAGAAAAAAAAAAGTAATTAAGAATCTAAAATCGAAATTAAAGGAAAATATTTTTATAAATCCTAATGTGACTTATGTGAGCAGGTTTATCTATTAATCGACGCGCTATATAGTTTCACGTATCGTTTCGTTTCTTTGTCGCTCAACGGTCATTTTTGCTCAAGAAGTCTAATTAGACCGGAACTTAGGTTTAAAGTGGTTTCGAACCACAACAAACACTTCCTTGCCCAAAGATTCGAACCTTTGAACTGAAGGCATGAGCGCTAACCCACTTTCAAGTATCATTCACTTGCAGATTTTTTTTTTTTTTTTGAAGCAATTAGTGTGGGGAATTTCCCTCGACTAACTTCCGATTTTGGGTGTAGAAGAAGAGATGTTTTTAAACCGCTTTATGAAATTGACATTCTAAGCGCGATACTCTGGTAAATGTATGCTTAGAATGATCTTGCATTTACAACGATATATTTAAGTCAGCGTTATTAAATAAATCACTGTAACAGAAGAAAAACAAATATTTATCTGAAGGTTTGAGTGAAGATCAGTTTTTTCATTCATGATCGTCCATTAAAGACCAACGTTTCCCTAAAATTTTACTTTAGGTCTTTTTAATCTGTGTATTCAGATGTAATTTCTTCTTAAGAATTATTCGATGGTTCAAGAATATAAATAATAAGAATCAATAACTTTCAATTATATATCAAACATGAAGAAAACTACATACTGCAACAAACATCAGCAAAACAAGTAGATGAATGACTAAGAATGATTTAAGTACTTTTTGAGAAAAAAACAATTACATGCTTTTCTATAATAATATAAATGTGTTTTAAAAATGCAATTTTGAAACAGAAAAAGTGATTACTTTAACTTATTTTTCCTCAGAATAATGAAATTAAAAATTGCTGTTAATAATGAATTTTACATTGCAATATGATTTTTTGATATTAAATAATTTTTTTAATTTTTTTTCTAATACTTTATTTTTAGAGACAGCAGTATAGTAAAAAGGTAATATTAAGATCTAAATTATTTTTCTATTTTAAGAACTATTTTACTGAACCCTTTACATTAATAAAAATAAATATCTACAGTAATAAATTCATTTTTGTAAAAAAAAAAAAAAAAAAAAAAAAAAAATTAGTTTGAGAAAATCTGAAAACTTTGTACAATAGCTTCAAAGAAACTGAGATACTATAGTCCAGGTTATATCTCATTAGACTACAGTATAATGATTCATAGTCATATATATTTGAATACTGATTAAATAAATAAAAACAAGTAAATTTATTAAAAACATATGAAATTGGATAATATTTAATTCACATAGAATCAATTTAACTATAATTAATGTTACATATTCTAACTTGTGATATTTTTAAATGATTTACTTGACATTTAAAATTTCTCAGATATTCATTGCTTTTTAAAAATTGTGAAAGCCTTCAAAATGAACTTATACAACGTTTAAAAAATTGTAAAACCAAATAAAGTTTGAAATATTCTTTCGTAAATTTTTATTAGAATAACAAAACTAATTTTTTACAAACAGATATTTAACATACAGACTGAAACTACAAATTAAAATATGCACAAACCTCTTGCATAAGTAGAACTAGTCAGTAATAAATAAAAACAAAAAAATACAGCTAAATATTCTGAACAAAAGTTAATTATATATCTAGTGTATTTGAAAAAATAATCATTGTGAAACTGTAATATAATTACTACAAAAATATTTTACATATGATTCTTATTGAAATTATGAAAGGATACATCCACTTATTGTTCACTTCATTTCTTATACACTATTACAGTCCATTCTATTTTTTTCTGTTTCATTTTTAATGAAATTATTAATAGTTAAGGTTTAACACATATTATGAATCAGCTTTAGCAGTCCAACGCCAAACCATAACTTTCATTCTATCCCAAACAGCTTCAAATGAATCTAAGGCTGGACGAACATCAAGAATTGCAAATTTTCCACTTTGAACATTTACTTCACCCCCATCATAATAATCGATAATATAACGCACTTCTTTTCCACAACGATCGACTATCCAATCATGGCGATCAAATGGTAATTCATACCTAAAAAAAAAGTACGAATATAAAAAGTAATTACAAAATTTATAAGTTAATGAAAAATAATAAGCAAGCATCTAATATGTTTAAATTGATATAATATAGAATATGTATAGCTGATTTCTGATACCAATAAATTATCTGAATCTTTGTAACACTTAAATAAGCTTTCTTTGAAAGTATTTGATATTTTATGAATTTTTAAAAGAACAATTGGATTAAATTGGAAATATTATTTTACTCGAATTGAAAATTAGCTTATTAATTGGTTGTCACTCATCAGTCATTTTTTGCACATAAAGGCTAATTAGATTGGGACATACAGTTTAAAGAAGATTCAGAACCACTAAAAATACTACACGCTTAAGGCGGGATTCGAACTTATGAATTGTTGAACCAAAGGCCAGAGTGCAAACTATTCAACTGCCATTTTGGCAAAGAATGTCAGCAATCTGTAGCTATATTTGCATACAGACAAATGTTTATAGGTTGTAAATCATACACTTATAACTTACATACAAATACATTGCATGTTCATTACTTCATATATATGTATACATTCTATAAAACATTTTATATACCCTACATACAAATTAAAATAAAAATATTACAGATTTACTTCCAATATTATATGAACATTTTTATATTTTATTAATAAAAGTAACATACTTCTTTTTTTTCAAAATTATTTATCCTTCCAATGGATATTAAAATATACAAAAACAACATAAAAAGTGAAACTTATTTAAATTAATTATAAGTCTAAATTTAAAAAAATTGGTAGTGATAAAAATTTCAACCATTTACATTTCATAAAAGCAATATTTAATATGTAAGCAAGATTAAATATACATTATTTTATACTAATGTTCATTTTAAAAGTTTCAATATTTTTTAAATACTTTATATAATTAATAATAAATAAATGTTAATTGCTATTGATATTAATAGTAATTAATTATGCACATTTTACTTTAAATTTATGAATATTTCAATAATTAAATATATAATATTAGTAAGCAATCAGTTTTAATCTATTGCAGTAATAGGTATACCAATGTAAAACAATTATCTCTTATCAAAACAATTTAGTTAATATTAAACATTCATTGCTTTTTCGTGAACCATAAAAATTTTATATCTAAAGGAGAAGTAATACAATGTATCAAATTTATAAAATTGGTGATGTTTAAAAAATTTTAGAAAATATTTTATTACTGGGAAAGAGAGGGAATAGCAAATAGCATTAGATAAATTAAAAATATAGAAAAAATATCTAAGATATAAAATTTTATTTCCTTAATGTTTAATAACATAGTAGGGAAAATGTTTATTGGTTAAATTAATTCATTTCTCAATTTTAATTCCTTTTTAAACTGTCATAAGATGAAAAATTTCATTAAAACCAATTTTTACAATTATGAGAAAAAAGTTTTAATTGACATCAAAAGTAGAAAAATTTAAATAATCACAGTATGTTAAATTAATTTTTATAATAGAATAAACCTTTATCATACAAATAAACATTTTAATATAAGAATATTACCCCAATAAGCTTCGTATCCTAGCTCTTGGTGAATACTCTTTTGCTTTTCCTCCAAACTTTTTTAATTTGGGATTAGTACATTCGCTGAAACGAAACTTTTTCTTTACAAAATATGGTTTTACAAAATAATATAAAATAAAAGCATAAATTAATGAAAATATTGTTAGACATAATTCTCACAAAATATATGTTGACTTAAAGAAAAAAATACACATTTGAAAATCCAGTTAAAATTGTTTTTAATTTGTTAAATATTCTTTATTGTAAACAACATGAAATTTATGTATAAAAAAAGCTTTATATAATAACTACAAAATTGAAGGGATCTATAGAAGGCATGGCTAGAAAAATAGCTATAGCTAAACTATATTTTGCTATAATCGGCAAAATTCAAAGATAACTAAAAAATATAACTCAAAAATTCAAAAAATCTATAGCTTATCTTTTTATACAAGTTTGTGTATATTTTTTTATGCAACCACGTATACATTTTATTCTGCATTTTTAAAATGAAATATATATATATATATATATATATATATATATATATATATATATATATATATATATATATATATATATATAAAACTCAGGATAAATCTTCTACATTTATACTGAAATCTAATATTGAATAAAAGTATCTGAAAATATACTGAAATCAATTTATATCAGAATTCCTGCAGGACAATTCATAAATACTTATACGTGCAAGTTGATGATCTTTCCTGAATACAAAGCTGAAAGATAGTCAGACATAGTTAATAATGTCTGAATTTAAGTGTTCAACGGAAATATCTAAAAACAGATTAGTTATTCTTAGGCATTCAGGAGCAACTCTGTGTGTCACATTCTAGTCATATCAAAATGCACAATACAAACAAGTAAGTAAAAATGGTCAGACAAGTTGGCACATATGTCTCTCTTATCAGATTCATCTCTAGATACATATCAAAGGTCCTATATTATGCAGCTATACATGAAGATCCATATAAATCTTAAGCTCCAAAAGCTTATATTATTGATGGTCAGCTAAATAATTCTCATACTGTCATACATATGCCCTAGCAATGAAAATTACAGCATTCTCAGGAAGTGTTACACACCTATTTTATTTAAGAATTTTTTCCTGTAACAGATAATACAATTCTTTCAATATCATTTCCCATCTGCTCTGAGGTTTAAGATCTTACTTGTAAAATGGTCCTAAATGAAAATTTACATTTCACCACTATCTTATATGTTCCATCTATGTTTCTATAAGTATAACAGTATGTTAAAAATGACTTAAATTTTGATAATGTCCTATTGTAGCAAAAGTAGTCAGTCTAACAGCTTTGCTAAACACTTGTTGAAATGATTATTGCCTATCACATCAAATTATTGATTGCTTCCATTATTTGCTATGTAGGCCTATACGAATTTTTTGGTATACTATACAAGCACAAGACATTTCTGCAAATGATAAGTAGTTCACAAGAAAAAATATATGAATTAAATAATAACTCTTGCTTTAAATGCTTTTAAAGGTTAAACTGTAAGCAAAAATACCAATTAATGAAAATTCTACATTTGTAAAATAAAATAATGAACCAAATACACATTTTTAGAAATATATTTTCATCTTGAACTAGCTTCCACTTGGAAAAGCTTAGACTAATCATATAAGTTTTATACAATTAAAAGATCACATTTAATACCATAAAAATGAAATGTAATAAAAATGAAAGAATATGTTGAATTATTTTTTTCAGAGTTTAAAAAATTGTTGATGTAATTAAAATTATGTATTCTGAAAACAAATATAACAAACATTAGTATCTATACTAAAGAATAAAAATTTTTTATATTTCTAATTTTTGAAGATTCTATTTCAAGAAAAGAGCAACATTTTAAAAATTGTTAACCTTATACACGTTAACAATATTTCAATTAAATTATATATATTTTCTTCACTTGTGTGTAGAACCAGCAACAACATGGTGAATCTTATTGTTAATATAATCAATTAAATGGTGCACTTGTATTGGAAACTCATAAAAAAAAAAGTTTCATAGTTTCCAACTCCATAAAAACAACTAAAATTAGCTTCCTTTTAATTACTTTTTATAAGTATAACAATTAAAATATTTTAGATTTTTAAAAAATATAAATACATTGTAAGATTTCAAAAATGGTAACATTAAAATATAGTTTATTACAAAAAAAATGGTATTTAAGTTCAAAACTTCTTAAAATACATTAAAAATTAACAAAAATATTAAATTAAATAAATTACACTTAATCAGTAAAATTTATTTGCACCTGAAATTTTTATACAGCACATTTTCTAATACTTAATGTTAAACTATTAAGTAATTGATCCTTAATAAGTGAGTTTGAATTTATAAAATCAATTAAATTACGCATTTAAAAAGATGTTAAGAAATATTGCTCTTTTAGAATGAAAAGGTACACCTTTTCTTAACCTCAAATATAGACAAAATATTTGAGGTTAAGAAAAGGTGTATAACTCAAATATAAACAATTAGTAACCATATTTTAAAATTACTTTTCAAGAAAAATGAGTATAATGAATCCAATATACCACAGAATATAATTAACACTTTTATTTAAATATAACTACTATGTATAATCAATGACATTTAAAACTTAAAAATTTTTTCCTTGCTGTGTTAATTAAGCATGTTTATTGATATTGTCCTATCTTTGAATTTAGTTACTAATATTACTGATAACATTTAAAAATTCAATTAATCAACTGAATGAATAAGGAAATTCAAAACAAAAAAGACATACTACTTTGTCTTAATATAAAGTCATAATTAATATTATTTATTCTGCATTATGCCAGAATATTTTTCTTTTTATTTGAAATAAAAACCACTTACTATAATATGCATATTTGTTTGAAAAATAAAGTTTTCATCAAGTTTTACGAATACTTAGGGATGATTTATAAAACAGTTATTTAAACAATATTCTATAAAAATATTTGACAAGATTCAATTTTAAAATATTGGCAATAAAATGCAAATTTTTTTACTTTGCATGAAGGGCTTCCCATTTTAAGACTTCTTCCCAAGCTGCTTCATTGTTGACATTATGAATTCGAATTATATGCTCCATATCATTCGGAGATATATCTGATTCTTTCCATCGCCATCCTTTTCTTAGCATTGCATTCCAAAACATTTGAGCAGATGGATACACCCAATTCTCATTTTCAGTTCCAGCCTTGGGAATTGTAGATGTTTGACGCTCTGTAGGTAGTGGGAAGGGCTGATCAGGAGCTGGATTTTGATTCATGGGAGGCATCTGAGAAGAAATATTATGAATTATTTGAAATATACATAAATATACATAAAATTACAGTCAAATTGATTAATGAAAGAAAAGAAATGAGTTTAAACTTTAATTTTTTATTATATTTTATAACAGTCATTTTTTACTTAATATTTTCTTTTTATGATACTTTAATGCAAGATTATTTTCCTTTTACGAACCAAAGTTTTTAATATATATTAATTTTTACAATTAATACAATAAGTAGTTATACTCATATTACATTTACAATATTAAAGTAATTATTCAAAGATTTTTTGTAAAATATTCTCTTTTTAATTAGATTATACGATAGCATAAATGATATAATATTAGTAATATTTAGTCAATCTTTTTTCTTGATATTATCTTAAGAATTTATAATTTTTTTTGTTTCACATAATGATTTATTTAATGTATTCCCAACAGCTTCCCATTATATTAATTTTTTCCTAATATGATTTCCTTAAATTATTATATATTTTTCAAGACATTAGTTTATAAATATTTTACTCTATTTTAATTTCTAAATAATTAAATATTAAATTAATGTCATATGTTCTTTCTTTAAATATTTTATTTATATTATTTTTTCAATTATACTACTTTTTCCATCTTAAACAATATATGTTTAGCAAATAATATTATGTCACCAATTTTATTTTCTGATGATTTAAGACAGACTTTTATTTCAAATAAAAATGACCATACCTTTCTATAGCATGCATTTAACATTGATATTTTTAGTTCCATTGAAAGATGTGAAGCAGAAAAAAAAAAAAAAAAAAAAAAAGATAATAATGCAATGTTTAGTTGAAAAAGTTTCTAAGATTAATTGAAAAATGCTTAAATTTACATTAACAGCCTTTGAATCAGATGTGCCTAAAATCCATAGTAATGTCCTTAGATAAACCTTGATCCAATTGTTAAAACAATGAAGTAGTATTAGGAGTTATGAACACTATTTTGATTTTGCATAGGTTCAATTTTTATGAGAGATATGACACATTGTATGATAATGATAGCAGCTTGAAAGTTATGTTTTTTCATTTTAAATCATTTCTGACATGAGTCACAAAATAATTTAAAAACCTATCTTCAAAGAAATTCTCAGTCATTTAATCTTCTTGGTTTTCTTTTGAATATATCAATGGATCATCTCTTGAAGCATTAATGTTCTTAAGAATAATATTTTTAGGTACTTTAAATATTATATTTTTGTGTATAAAGGTTCTGCAGGATATTTCTGCAACTAAAGTCTAGTTTTATTGAGATTAAAAATTTGGATGAGCTGTATATCCTTACTCTCTTGCAATGCCTTATTTTTTTTCTGGATAAATTATGGTAGCTTTACAATCAGCTTACATATTTTTCTTTGAATTTCAATGCTTTCAATTGCAATATGTTTTTTGGAACTTTTAAATTAAATCTTCACTTACAACAATTGACAGACTTTTTGATCCTTCAGGTGTTAGTAGTTTTAAGCATTTTTTATTTAATGATGTCACCATTATTAAATTTTTCTACTGTGATTATGAATTCAAACATTAAATGCCTTTTTTTCACCTTTTCTCACAATCACTGTTGCCCAAAGACAAGCTGCATAATTTACGAATACCAAAATTTCAGCAGTAATCACACTTATTTTTTTTAATTTTGCTTAATAGTTCAAATGGATGATTAGTTAAATTTAGGACTGTTTTTATTTTTATGTATTTTCAAATTATTCATAATATAGAATTCTGCTTGTAATTAGTTTAAAAAAATTACTCTGATATTTCTAAAGCTTAAGGCAAACTAGTAGCCAACCATTGAGCCATTTCAGTATAAATTTACACAGCATCAACTTTTACTTTCCTACGTGTGTAGCATTGGCCTAATTGAACTCTTTGCCAGATGTCAAATATCGTTCCACATGGCACATGAAATGTGCACGATACTTTTCCATATAAAATGGGAAATGAATAATTTACATAAATTTTATTTATACATTTTTTTACCTAAAATGCGAAAATATGTTCATTATTCCTCTTTATTATTTAAAGGTAACATAGAAGTGCAGAGGTACAAAGGCTTTAGGAATTTTCTTCTTATTATTTTCTTAAGTGAAACTATGGAATATGATTATTTTATCCTATTGTGTTAGAGAAAATTATTTTATAAGCTGATGATGTAGGAATAAGCTGCTGTCATTCTTCATTCTCATACAATAATTTTATTTTATAACACAATATTTAAAATTTTTAAAACAGCATCCTTTTTGCCCAATTCAGAGAAAGTTGTTTTTTTGGATACTTTGCCAATAGGAACAGCTTTAAATCAGATGATATTAACCTTAACTTCAATATTTATTAATCTTGTGACAAAAAGAAATTTTCAAATATTCAACATACTTTTAAATGAACTATACAAATGATGCAAAATAACTTTGAACAAAGTCAAATAGAAAGGTAAATATTGTAGTTTTCCCAAATCACAACTTTTTCCAAAAAGTAATTTACAAGTTTTCTCTTGGAACTATGAAAGAGAACATGTTTGATATATTAGTTCCATATATAATAATCATTTATATAAAATATGTTTTTTAAATGTTGTAATAAATATTTTTAATAGTTAAAAATAAATGCTTACCATATTGTATGGATTGATGTCATTATCAACAGAGCCAACCACAGGACATTCACTTTTTAATGTAGGCTTTTGCATCTGATCATGTTTATATGGACAGCCACCAGATTTAGAGCTGTCTGATCTGGTGATAGATGATGAATCTTTTTCATTTGCTTCTTTTACCATAGATCCTTCCCTTACAGAGATATCTGCAGTTCTGGCTAAAAGTGTTGAAGAAGATAACCCCATTTTTTAATTTCTGTAAAATAGATGAATTTTGCAGATCAATAAATATGTTTAACATTGTTCCAAAATCATCCATATATATAAAAATAATCTATATATAATATTGCATATTCATAAATAATGAAACATGGGTACATAATCTATGCTGATTGTTAGTTGCCTTAAATATTGGAGCTCTAGATTAACTTGTTAAAAGATTTTGCATGCAGTTCTTGTATTATCATACTGATTTAATTTCTATGTTATTAACATCTAAAATAACTGTTCACAAGCACATGTTTATTAATTCAAACTCATTAGAATTATTTTTGAAAGAAAGCAATTTTTAAGAAATATAAAGATATTTCCATAAGCATCATAAAGTTGTAGAATCATAAAACACCAAGCCTGTCTAAAAATACAATTAAACTGCAAAGTTGTAATTTCTTTGAATAATCAGTTAGCACTTACTACAATATATGCATGTATTATAAATAAATTTTTTTTAATAAATGCTAATTAAGTAAATATTTTATTTTAGTAAGTATGTAATACAGATTTTTTATGGAGTTTTATAAATGATTCTATAAAAGCAAAGTTATTTACACTATTTATCTTGCATAATTTTCCAAGTTGTGAAGTGAAATATGTATGTAGTATCACTTTTCTTTTTGAATTATTACAAAGAACCTATTAGAATTATATTATTTACATTGTTTGATTTGCATCATTCTCCTGTAATTCAGAAACATTAAAAACAAGAAAATTTTCAAGTAATCAATAAAACTTGCACAATATATCACAGACTTAATCACCAATTTAGTTTAAATATGATTTATTTTATTTCATAATTGGATAAATTAAAAAAAATATTGATATGCATGGCAAAAATAATAAAAAAAATTATTGGATCTAGTTATAATTTCTTTAACTTTTAATAAAACATTTGTCAGTTATCATGATTATCATAGTTTGAATAAGTTTGAGCATTAACTAATTTTTGACATTTAACATATCAAACATTCAATATTGTTACAGATCCATTTTTAAATTGCATTAATTATATCTTGATATCTTAAATACTATAATACGAAAGACATTTTAGAAGTCTATTTACAAAACAGGAATTAAGAAATATCTGGTTTGTTTGTCGCTCAACGGTCATTTTTTGTACACTAGGGCTAATTAGACCGGGACCTACGATTTAAAGTGGATTCCGAACCACTACAAACATCCATGCCCAAGGTGGGATTCAAACCCACGAACTGATGAACCAAGGGAAAGAGTGCTAAACATTGGGCTGCCAACTCGGCTAAGAAATACCTGGAAAACCACATATTAGAATATTAAACACATACATTGGCATAAAATTATTCACACAAGTGAATATTAGAAATTTTTTTTCAATTTATAATAGAAGATTTATTAAACTTTATAGCATCATATTTATGATTAAGTCATGTTGTGAAGCATAACTAGATATAAACATACATTTAAGACATATGATATAGTCTTAACTTAATATATTTGATATTGTAAAGCTAAACAGTTAACAATTGAAGACTTTCATGATGTTAACATTTTAACACTGTTTCAAGAGATGAAGACGATAATATTATCGCAATTTGTAACATCGATAACATTATCGCAATTTGTGGTCATTTCCTTTTGTTGCCATCTGGAGGAAATCTTTAAAAATACAGTCAGTATTCCAAAGTTAAAGAAAAAATCAACCACATTTATAAACAGCCATCTCAAGCATTTGTGTACAAAAAACAGAAAAACAAATTCCATCTCAAACAGTTTAATAATGATTGGCATCACCTTTGGAATCTTCATTCTAAAAAATATATTCCTATTATAGAGTACAATAAGCTCTATAATATTAAATAATGAAACTGAAAAGTATTGTTATCTTGAGACTTTAAATATATTTGTTAAAAGAAGCTGATTCATCAATGATGCATTGTTGAGGGCATACCAAAAAAAAAATGAGGCTTAAAAATAATTTTCAGTAGCAATGAAAAATAATTTTAGAAATTATTAAACATATAATCAAATTTAATTGGTAGGAAAAGTTTTAAAGTTTAAATTCAGAATACTTCAATCATATACTACAATACTTCAATCAAAATCAACATGGGAGCTTATAAAAGTATATTTTCACAATATAATTAGGAAAGATAGTTTTGTTTAGCTTTTAATGTGTTAACTAAGGTTTATAATCAAAGTATTGAATACAATAATACAAATCATTAATTAGAATAAATGAAAAACTTGATTGATATTTTAATTAAATTTAAAATAAATAAAAGCACTTATGAGAATTTTGTATAAAATATAGCTATCAAAAAAGTTTTAAAATTTATACATAAATTATAATATTAAGAATCCTAATAATAATACAATAGCATATATTAATATAATAGGTATAAGAGAAAAATATGGACATTATGCTTAAAAATCTTTATTAAATAATTGCACAATATATGGAACAATTTTGCTAATCACAACCACTCCTATGTTTTCCTAATATCATTTGATGGAAATGTAAACTCTGAAAAACATAACATGAAACAATATTATATAATATGTTATCTTGGTAAAGTAATTACATTTGAAGACTATATAGGAAGCAGATGTAATTATCTTTATACTCATCCATTTCAAATTAAAAAATAACATTCATTAATTCAAAAAGAGTAAGCATACTGATTTATATTTTTCACATGTAAATTACATGGCCATCAGAGAATATCTTTAGCTCAATTTTTTAAGATTCTTCATAGTTATTGTTATTAACAATTTGAGTTAATAGGCTCTTCAAGAAAAATAAAACTAAGGCATATTAATCAAGATTTTAGTAGCATACATATTTTTTTAAAAATTTTAATCAAGTTTAAAGTAGTTGGGAAAACAAAGTAGCATATTTGAACTAAATTTTACCTGCCAAAGCAGATGCTGAAAAGGATTTCTTAATATGATGAATTTAAATTTCTTAATATGTGAATTCTCAGTTTGGACAAATTTCATTCTGCATGTGTTTATTGCAATTCTGTAATTAATGTCGATGTGTATGGAAATTGGTCATTTTGATAATTTGCATCTTACAGAATAGAATTATTTAACATAAAAATTATGAACATTGAATTTAAAAGCTAAAACTTGTTAAATCAAAATCCTCACCAAAAAATATGAGTTTCAGTAAGTTTAATAAGAAGTCAGAACTATTTAAAACTTGAAGTCATTAGAAAATTTCAATAATGAATTTGAAATTAAATATGAAAATTTAAATTTTGGGATTGCAAATACAGCATATAGAAAATAAAAACATAATTAAACCACATTTTTATATTTTAGAAATTCAGGGCGCTCACTTCTATTAAAAGTGACAATGAATTAGATGAAAGTATTCACTTTTTATAAAGAAGAAATTTCAAATGAGCTGTAAGTATTTCTTGTAATAAACGGTAATCTTAAGCCAAATTAAATGTTGTGAAGAAATTATGAAATAAATTTGCTGACTAATTATAAGCAAAAAATTATTTTAAAATTATAAAAAATAATTATAAGAAATATTATTAGCATTATTGATTATTGTTGACTATACTAAAAAAGCACTTACAAATGGTTTTTATTCTTAAAAGTTTAAGCTAATAATCAATTAATAGAAAACAGAAAATTATAAAAATCAATGTTATTTTCCTTACTAATTAAATTTAATTTCTGGGTTGTTGATTTTTGAAAAATAGTATTAAATTAGTTTATTTCTTAAAATTATGTGCTCTTTGACTAATTGAAAATCAGGGATTTAAAATAAAAGCAAAAAGCAAGTTATTTATATATACAATTTACAGAACTATACATGCATATTACCTTAATTATGTAATATATGTTCAATTCATTTAAAGGAAATATAACAGAAAACAACGATACATATCTTATTGATCAAGCAAAAAAGGAGCAACATTTTTTCCCCTAAGTTACTCGTATTTTTTATTATATATACTTTTATGTATAAATTTTATAATCACGCACAGAATTAACTTTGTAGCATTCTGACATGAGGTTTTAATATAGCACACAAATCAAAGAAAAAATCGTTAAAATTTAATTCACATGAAATTAAATAGTTTATATTGCCAAAATGATTGGAAACCGGGCAATCTAATGATGTGTTATGGATAAAGTTTTATCAATAAGATTTTAAGCAAAAATACTAACACAAAAGTTTAATTAAATCAAAAAGTAGAATGTTAATTTAAAAATAATAACCGGTTATCTAATTACTTTATACGCAAGAAATAAATAAAGTTTGAGATTCTTGATGTGATCAAACAAATAATTACATAAAATATCACCAATTCACCTACTACAAACAAATTACATTTTAATAAACTAACATTATATAACATCTACGAATAACTTACATGCGTTCCTTATTTTGTTAACATTGAATTGTTGTTATCGCGAAGTTTCCGGTGATCTGTTGATCACAGTCTTTAAACACAGCCAACCATTCATAATATTTGTGAATTATAGTTAATTGACGTAGATAATCCTTGAGTTGGAATTCTCTTCACACTTTAAAAATTCTGTGAGTAGTATGTTCTGATATTACACACACACAAAACAATCACTTTGTCAATCGTATATTTGAGGGATTTTAGTTTTGATTTCTTTAATTTCTTTTCTAATTCTATGGTAAAGACTGGGAAAATATAATTTTTTTTTGTTTTCTTTATAAAAATCTATAATCCACTGAATTTAAACGTTCCAATTTTTTAAACGTTCCATCAAAATTAATACATGAATAGATTTCTCATATCTGTAGACTGGTTTACAAATTAAATGCAAATATTTCATTGGATTTTCTTTTAGTTTAAATTATTTAAAATTAATGGGAGTTGAGAGAACCAAATATTAAGTATATCTTAGTTCTATGCAATATCGTTTTAGTAAGCATTACATTAATTTATTATGAAAATTTGTGAGCAGATACTATTAATCTTGATTTTTTATGTTAGTAAATATCTTTAGTTGATAAAGTATTTTTTTTTTGTCTCCAAATAAAAAAATTATCTTTTAATAATTATTTCAAACCTTATACTTTATTTTTTAGTTGATGAAAATTATTTTGGTTTAATATATAGATATTATCTACAAATATTTTAAAATAAATAAATATATATATTAATGTATGTTCATTAATATATTTCATATGTTTGAAGTTCATTAAATTTCATTCGATTAAAATCTATAAAATTCATATAAACTTTTAAAATTATTTTCAAGTTCATTATCAACATCATGGCAGACTTTTCTCAGCTATAAGCATGACGACGTTTATAGTTTTGCATTGAAAATCATTTTTATAAAAGTTATTTTTTGAGCAAATGTGCAGAAGAAAAGTCACTTTAAATATTTAAATCAACCTTATTCTTCTGAAGCATTATTCAGAAATTATTTTGACTCGTTTAAATTTCGTTAGTTTTCCTTAAATATAACAGATTTTCCATAAAATACTCATTTTTGTTGTTACTTTAACCTTCTTGCAATGTCAGAGTCACTTGATTTCAATCAATTCATTTTATAAGAATATATGAAAGCTCCACTGCATTAATAAATTATTGTATTGCAATATTATGGTATATTATTTCAATCATGTTTGTTAATCATATAGGGATTCACAATAAGTAAACCATTTTAATTCCTGATTAACATATTATTAAAGAGGATTTCCTAAAAATCTATTAAATTGAATCATTTATTTTTCTAAAAATACTCAGTGTTCTTTTCTTAATTTCATTAAATTTTATTTAAGAATTTTTAAATTCAATATGTCTTAAAACTTGCAAATACTAATACGTATAAGGAACGAATAATATTAGCCGAAATAAATATAACTTAAACAATTACCATAAAATTATCACAAAACCAAGAGAATATTTATAAAAAAATATTTTAAGACTTGTATCTAAATGTATTCAGAAAATACTCATTAAAAGATGCTCTAATTTGAAACATTTAAAGTGCATATATATATATATATATATATATATATATATATATATATATATATATATAATATATATATATATATATATATATAATATATATATATATATATATATATATAATATATATATATAATTATATAATATATATATATATACAGCTAAACCTACATTAACCAAGTTTTCATACCACTAAAATTGCTTTTGATTAATGACGTTTAAAATTGCAGTGCTTTTTTTTTTAAATAACATTTCCTGAACACATTTTAATGTATGCTTTTTTTATTTATCATTTTTTCAGAAGAATAAGAGTTTAAAAATAGAATTATATATTCCTGCAAACAAATCTAATTCATATCATGCAACTTCTCAAGTTAATCAAATTACTATGTTACCCATAGATCAGGAGTTTCCAACCAAGAAGGCCGCCTCCCAAGAGAGGCATAGAGAGAAGAGGGATGTCAAGTGAGCGGAAAGCGTTTGTATTTTATTTTTATTTTTATTCAATTATGTTGGCACAAAGGCAAGAAAGAAACAAATAAATAAATAAACAAACAACATTAAGAAATAACATTAACTAATAGCATTTCAATGTAATGTTTAATTTACACCCATAAAATTAATGAAATTAAAAATATCATACCTATTCACTTATTCTGACATCCACTGCTTCAAATTCCGACGTTGTTAATCGCGGTTTATATAATTTTCGACAAGTCTCAACATGAAACCCAGGAGCACCCCCGCCACAGCACCCGCTCCACTTATCATTAATCGATTAGAAAACAATTGTGTACCTACCGGATGCGGATGACCATCTGTGAGATTTATTTCCGCATATTTGTGACAAATTTGATATTTCGGTGTACATTTTTTGTTGAAAAATCAATTTGAGTGCAAATTTATTATTTCTCACTGTCAAAAGGGAAATTTCTGTTTACAAACTTCAGTCACCATTTTTATTTAATTTACTAAATTGATGATAGAGCGGAAATACGTTCCTTAAATCAGCCATTGTGACTGATTAATTATTTGTTTTATTGTTATGGGTATAAAATGGCAGCGGAAAAAAGAAAGTTTTTCGAAGATTACATTAAGTTTGGATTTAATTTCATAGAAAAAACCAAGTTACAATTGCCTCAGTATGCGATATGTATGAAAGTTTTAATTAATGATATCATGAAGCTCAGTCACCTTGAAAGGTGACTTTGAATGAAGCAACGACATTCTACCCTGGTTTTGAAGCTCGAAGAGTTTTTTTCTTCTAAAGCAGAATCACTCAAGCGGATGAGATTGGATATATCGGGAAGTTATCACACAGGTGTCTCACAGCATCTCAAAGCTTCATTTGAAATAGCTTTAATAATATTAAAGCAAAAGAAACCTCATACTCGGTGAAAAATTAATAAAACCATGTGTCCTAAAAGCCCACCCGTGTGGTGACCGGGTGTGAAAGAATAGTCCCAATGTAGCTTATGCATCTCGTAAGAGGCGACTAAAATGAGTACCCAGTGCTTGGGGGTATAGTCCCTGGATATTATATCAGGGAACTGGCCCTCCAGGTTGAGGGTTGGGCGTGGGGCTAACAACCCCACACCATAAAAAAATTAACCGTTCAGAAATCTCAAGAAGTAAATGCCGGACTGATTGCACCTAGACGACATGGACTGAAAAAGACAATGATTATAGGAACATGGGAATGTTAGAACTCTTTTTAGAAGTGGAGCATTGAAGAACCTAATGGAGGAAATGGACAGATGTAAAATTGACATCCTGGCTGTACAGGAGATCCGATGGGTAGAAAGAGGCAAATTAGACAGGAGAAATGGCAGTGTGTATTACAGTTGATAAGACAAACAACATCATTTTGGAACTGGTTTTGTGGTAAACAAAAAAACAAGAGATAAGGTGATTGATTTTGAACCAGGGAATGAAAGGATTTGTAGATTAAGAGTTAAGGCCAAATCCCATAATTTGAGCCTCATATGTGTACACGCACCTATAGAGGATAAAGAGGAGCCAGAGAAAGAGTCCTTCTTTGAAAAACTAGAGCAAGTATATCACAAGTGTTCACAAAATGACATAAGATTAGGGTTGGAGACCTAAATGCAAAAGTTGGTAGAGACGAAAATACACCTGGCCATTTAGGGAAGCATAGTCTACATCGTGAGTTCAATGATAATGGAAATAGGCTTTTTGATTTTGCAGTTGGTAGCGAAATGGTTATTGGTAGCATTTTTTTCTCATAAGGACATACATAAACATACGTGGCGTTCTCCTGATGGAAATACCCTGAACCAAATATATCGTGTCCTAATTGACAAAAGACACAGAAGTAACTTACTTGATGTAAGAAGTCACAGGGGAGCAAATGCGGACTCAGACCATTATTTGGTAGTATCAAGAGTGAGAGGCAAACATAAAAGGCAATTTTTAAAGAGAAAAGACCAAGAGGAAAAGAGAAGAGATACAGACGCCTTAAAGGCACCAAATATAATGAAAACGTATAGGGACAAATTAAAATACAAGCTTACAAGGGCTTATGACAAGGGTAATGATGAACACAGCTGGGAAAAACTCAAAATCACCATTATTGAAGCAGCTAATGAAACTCTGCCAGCAATTGAAAGAAAGAAATCAAAGGATTGGTTTGACAAAGAATGTGAAATAATTAATGAAAGAAAAAAATCAAGCATATAGATTAATGAAACAAAGACACTACACCAGAAAGGCAGAGGAGAAATACAAGGATATCAGGAGACAAGAGAAAAGACTTTTTAAACAAAAGAGAATATTGGGAAATGATTTACAAAGAGATAGAACACCTTAAAAAACAAAAGAAAGCTAGAAAATTTTACAATGTAGTGAACACTGCAAGAAAAGGGTGGTGCCCTAGAACTCTCACTTGTCGGAACGAAAATGGAGAATTTTTAAATGACAATATTGAAATTCTAAGGAGATGGAAAAGGCACTTCAAAGCTGCCCTTGGAGGAAAAGATATAATAGGAGAAGAGGTGAAGGTCATAAACAGGACTCCACTAAATGAAGAACTGGAGCCACCTACAATGGAGGAAGTTGAAAGAACAATAACTAAACTAAACCTTAACAGTGCGGATGGTCCGGACGGCATTAAAGCCAAGCTCCTAAATGTAAAGGAGCCTAAACTAATCAAGGAATTACACTCAATTATTACTAGTGTTTGGACTATGGAAAAATGCCCATTGAATGGAAAGATGGTTCCATTTGTCCAATATACAAGAAGGGCGACAAGATGGACTGTAAGAACTATAGAGGAATTACTCTCTTGAACACATCGTATAAACTATTTTCAAACATCCTGGCTGAAAGACTTACTATTTATACTAACAGCATAATTGGAGAATACCAATGTGGATTCCAAAAGGGAAGATCAACGATTGATCAAATACACAGTATTAGACAAATACTGGAAAATACCAGAGAATATAATATAAATACATTTCACCTTTTTATAGAGTTTAAAACAGCTTACGATAGTATTATTAGAGACAAACTGTTTCAGGCAATGCTAGAGATGGGAATCCCTAAAAAACTGGTTAACCTCATAAGAATGACTCTAAACAGAGTTAAATGTAGGGTAAAGTTGGGACCAGTCTCATCGGATACATTTTATACCGAAAAGGGATTGAAACAAGGAGATTCCTTGTCATGTCATCTGTTTAATCTAGCACTAGAGAAAGCAATTCGAGACTCTGGCATACAAACTCGGAAAAAATTTTTTGTTAAATCCGTTCAACTGTTAGCATTTGCAGATGATATTGATATAGTGGGAAGAACTAGGGCTGCTGTTGTTGAGGCCTTCAGTGCACTCGAAACACAGCAAAAAACTTAGGATTGACAGTTAATGAAGAAAAAACTAAATTCATGGTGGTAACTAACAAAATGATTAATCTACAACCATTAAAAATTAACGAATTCCAGTTTGAGCTAGTGGACCAATTTAAATACCTAGGTACAACTGTGAATACTAATAATGACATTAAAATCGAGATCAAAAACAGAGTCCAGATGGCTAACAGATGCTATTTCGGATAACGAAATCAGTTTAAATTTAAATACATAAGTAACAAAACAAAAATACAGCTATATAAGACCCTGATAAGACCAATCGGTGTATATGGCAGCGAATGCTGGACAATTAACAGAGATGACGAGATGAGACTTGTAACTTTTGAGAGAAAACTCTTGAGAAAAATCTTTGGAGCAGTAAAAGAGAATGTTATATGGAGAATACGGTATAACCATGAGCTCCAATTGAAATACAGAGAACCCAACATAGTTAAAATAATCAAGATTGCACAGATATGGTGGTTGGGACACGTATTCCGATATGACAATGAAAACCCTGTCAGGCAAATAACTTTTAAAACTCCAGAGGGAAAGAGGAAGACCAAGGACTAGATGGATAGATAGAGTGGAAGAATGGCTAAGGGTCGTAGGAGTCAATAATTGGAAAATCATTGAAAGTGATAGATCAAGATGGCAAAATCGCAAATAATTAAAAAAGTAAAAGTTAAGGCCCTTTTTTGCCATTAGTTGCGGTGAATCCACCAACATCGTTAATTGTGCACAGTTAATAGTTTAAGTTATTTTCATCGGCGGTGATATCATTGAAGAAGAAATATTTATTTATTCCCTATCTTTGACAGCAGGTACTACATCTGAAGATATATTTAATTTAATATCAAATTTTGTTGAAAAAAATTATTTGGATTGGAATAAGCTCATTGAACTTTGCACATATGGCGCACTTTCAATGATAGGTGTATGATCGGGCTTAGAGAAAACGTTCAAGGAAAAATATCCCCCAATGCTTAGTACACATTGTGTTATTACTAGGCAATCTTTGGCTTCCAAAACACATTGCCACAGAAATTACGCCGGACTTTGGACTCGGCTATAAGGTTTGTAAACTATATCAAGAGCAGCGCTTTGAACAGTCAGTTATTTACTTTACTTCACGAGGATTTCAGTTCTGATCATAAAGTTCTTCTGTTCCATACAGAAATACACTGGCTGTCCAAAGGCAACACTTTGGCTCGGCTTTATGAATTGAAAGAAGAGGTAATTCCTTTTCTTCAGTTAAAAAAAAAACGCTTTCCTCACAATATTCAAAGATGACACATTTCAGTGGAGGTTGGCTTATTTAACTGATATATTTGGTGCCTTGAAGGATCTAAACATGAAACTACCGGGCTGAAACGGCGCTATAATGAGCAATTGCGATTATATTCAGGGGTTCATAGCAAAGTTTCAACTTTGGAATCGAAAATGGTCTTGTGAAAATTTTATATCTTTTTCTCAGCGACTCGAAGCCATTAAAAATGCAAACTGTACGCAAATTTGAAAGCAGACACAAAAACTCATATGCAAGCGATGGAAGACGAATTTTGCCAATACTATCAGGACACCGATTCAAAGTCACCAATATGGCCCATGACAAGAAATCCACTTGTTGTCGATGTGTTACAATTACCAGAAGAAGTTCAGATTCTTTTAGACATAAAGTCTGATTTCTCTATGAAAGATGACTTCCATCTTTTGACACTGTAGAAATTTTGGATCAAAAGACTACCTGTTAATTCGAAACTTGCCTCTCTTGTGTTTTACGAGTACTAATTCTTTTTTCTTTAACTTATTTGTGTGAGACAGGTTTTTCAGCTCTAGTTTTATTTCAAACTAAACAGCGATATCGTATTGATGTCGATATCGACTTGATGATAGCTGTGGCAAAAACAGAACTTAAAATCAACCAACTGGTACAAAACATGCAATCTCATGTTACTCATTAGTACCTACTCTTATTTTATTAATATTTTTGGATAAAAAACAGTTATTGTTTTAATTTAAACTTTGAAAGTTTGTTTATTAGAATTAAAGTTAAAGGCTTTTAAGTACATAATGTGCATTTTTTTGCATTTATTGAAAAAGTAAAGCAGGGGGGGACATGAAAACATTATTAATAATCTGGGGAGCTTCAACAACAAGAACACACACACAAAAGAAAAATTGGGAAACTCTGCCATAGATTATTGTAAAGTTAATCAAAATGGAAGAATAAATATTTTTTTAAAAATTACAATTATTTAAGTACAGTTTTGGCATCAAAATTTCTCCCACACGATTTATGTTTCTCTGAAAGAATTATAAACCACATTACACTTAAAGAGATTGAAAAAAAAAATTTTTTTTAAATAAAATAATTGTGCTTTTGGCATGAATATTTTAAATGATGTGATGCAATATATTTCCTTAATTTTGTAGAAAATATCAGAATTAAAAGTTTTAAAAATTAATTTTTAAATATATATTATTTAAATACATTTGAAAAATGCATTAATTTAGTATACTGAGTAAATTAGAAATAAAAACACTTTGTAAGGTTTAAAATTTACATAACAATAAATTAAAATATAAATTATTTGTTATTTTGTTTATAACAAATATTATTTGATTCATAATCGTAACATAAGACCATTGTAAATATTAAATAAATATAACTAATATTTTCTTATTTAATTTTATACTAAAAATTATTTTCGGAGAGTTGTGTACAACATCTGAAAAATTGCAAACTTTTCTCTAAAATAGAAGTTTTCTTTTTTTACAATGTTTCAAAGCAGAAAATTTTATACCTTCATTAATTTAATATATATTTATTAGTAAAATTTTATATAGTTTTTCACGATTTTATTCATTTAAATAAATTTATTTAGTGCTTAATTTCAGTAATTACTATATTGTCAGCTTTTAAGTGTGTGTGTGTGTGTGTGTGTATATATATATATATATTGTACCGAGCTTCGGGGTTCGTGTGGATTGAGAGTTGAAGAAAGCAACTACTCGATGAACACAAGATTTTTATTCGTAAAAATTCCACTAGAAATACCAGCTGTAATAATCACAATTATACAGATACAATTCGTCAGATACGATAAGCAACAACTTCCAATCACAGGCCTCAAATGCCTCAGGCAGAGAACAGCTTCTCTAAACTAGCAATCACGACTAATCGTCTTCACAAAACTGACTGTGTGTAAAATACCTGCCTAACCATGTTGGGCTGCGGTATTTATACCCGACTTGGCGGAGAAATCAACTAATTTCGCCAAGGTTCTGAAAGCTTCTAGGCTATCTCGCTAAGTACTGGTCCTAGAGCTTAGGTGATGGATGTTTCCAGAAATATCCATTTCTCACCAAGTCGCCAAAAATTTCGCCAACTCGCCAAGTTTTCTCGCCAAAACATCGCCAAGTCACCAAATCGTTGGAAAACACGCTTTTAGCGAATAACACGTCTAAATACCGCATTTTTGCCCAAAATGTGAGCATTTCAGATCTGTTTGAGATATTTTAAGACATATACAATAATTATTTATAAATTTGTAACATTGCCCCCCTCTCAAGGACTGCACGTCCCGGGCAGTACAATCCCCTGATACGAGGCAAAATGTAATATAAAAGAATTTACATTTCAAGAGGATACAGAACACATTACATACACAAAACAATTAAAAATACAAATACAAAAAAACAAAACAAAATATTAAAATTATCTATACTATTTACAAAGATGCTATGGTATATCAATTTTTACTTTACATTACGATAAGGAGCTAATCTATCATAATGTACTACCTTTGGTTTTGAAGAAGATGATTTCCTTATACGAACCACGACGTCATTCAGTCTTTTTAGGACTGTGTATGGACCTTCCCAGTTGGCTTGCAACTTTGGAGAAAGTCCTTTACGTCGAATCGGGTTCCACAACTAAACTTTTTCATCTTTCTGAAATTCATGTCCTTGTCTTCATTCTTTCGGTCCTCAGGTTGATTCGGTCGAGCTAGGTTATGGACATTTTCAAGACGTGCCTGAAGGTCTCGAATGTATTCCTCTGGCGATGAAGATGTATCCGGTGGACGACCAAACCTATATCACAAGGGAGACGAAGTTCGCGACCAAAGAGCATTTGTGATGGAGTATATCCGGTAGTCTAATGGATAGCATTGCAATATGAAAGCAGAAACAGCGGTAGCTTCAAATCCCAATCTTGCTGAATTTTAGAAACCATAAGTGAGAGATTATTTAAGATGGTTCGGTTAAACCTCTCTACCATGCCGTACGACTGCGGGTGTAAGGGTGTGGTCTGCGTCTTGTCTATTCCGAGAATTTGACACATTCCTTTAAACACAGCAGACGTGAAATTTGTACCTTGATCTGAATGAATTTGTAAGGGTGTGCCAAATCTGGAAACCCATTGCTACACTAGAACCTCGGCTACTGTAGTCGCTTCTTGATCAGGGATTGAAAATGCTTCAGGCCACTTAGTAAAGTAGTCCATGACAACTAGGATGTATTTGTTGCCATTTGAAGATCGTGGTAAAGGACCCAAAATGTCCAATGCTATCCGCTCAAAAGGTGCTCCTATATTATACCGCTGCAGCCTTCCTCGGCTACGTTTCTTTGGTCCCTTACGTGCCACTCAGTCATCACAAGATTGGCACCATTTCTCTACATCTTGTCTAGTTTTGCTCCAATAGAAGCGTTCTCGAACTTTCTGTAGAGTCCTCTTACTCCGTAGTGGCCTCCAGTTGAGCTACTGTGCAATTCTTTCAAAACATCTGAAATTCTTGATTTTGGAAGAACAAGCTGCCATTTGAAATTAAGTCCATCATCGGACCCCCATTTCCTGTATAACATGCCATTTCTAATATGGAGTGAGTCCCAAAGAGCCCAATATTGTTTAGTAGCAGGACTGTAGGTGAAGATGTCCTGCCAACTTGGTCTCATACTGGAAGATTCTTTTAACTCAAAAATTGGATTTATATCGGGGTCTTCTTTTTGGGCTTCTCTAAATCCTTCATCACTCCATGGGTCTGGTTTCGATGGCGGAGAAATAGTAACTTGGCGTACTGAAGGATTTACTAATTGATAATTCTTCTCTGCTCTAGAACAATATCGGCAGCTTCCATTACACGGTCTCCTTGATAAAGCGTCAGCATTTCCATGAAGAGTGCCTTTGCGATGACGTATTTCAGAGTCAAACTCCTGGATTCATTGAATCCATCTGGCTACCTGTCCTTCTGGATTTTTAAAATTTAAAAGCCAGGTTAAGGATGCGTGATCTGTCCGAAGCAAGAACTTTCTTCCATAGAGATAATGGTGGAAATGTTCTATGGCTTTAACAATTGCTAGCAATTCCTTCCTGGTTGTACAATAATTTCGCTCCGATTTCGACAAACATTTGCTCCAATAAGCAATGACATATTCTTTATCATCGATCTCCTTCGACAAAACAGCTCCTATATTTTCGTTGCTGGCATCTGTGTCTAAAATGAATAATTTTCCGGGCTGGGGATATGCAAGAACGGGCGAAGATGTCAACGCCTTCTTCAGTTGTTTAAAAGCTTTCTCACATTCATCTGTCCATAGAAATCTCTGTTTAACTTTTGTCAACTTGTGAAGGTGTCTGGCAATACTTGAAAAACCCTTAACAAATTTCCTGTAATACGTGCATAGTCCAAGAAAACTTCTTAATTGGTGGACATCTTCTGGACGACTCCAGTCCTTAACTGCAGAGATCTTTTCAGGATCTGTTCTTACACCTTCAGCAGAGATAATGTGTCCCAGATAGCTTACTTCACGTCGAAATAAATTACATTTGTAAGGATTCAGCTTCAGGTTGGCCATTTTTAATTTTTCCAGCACCTTTCGGATGTTTCTTAGATGGTCTTCGAATGTGCGCCCTACAATGATGATATCATCTAAATATACCAAGCAGGCTTCGTAGGAGAGTCCTCGTAATACTGTCTCCATCAGGCGTTCAAACGTTGCAGGTGCATTGCAAAGCCCAAATGGCATAACCTTGAACTGCCGAAGTCCTTGTCCTGTGGTGAACGCAGTCTTTTCTCGATCCTCAGGATGTATCTCTACTTGCCAGTAACCACTCTTGAGATCCAAAGTCGAAAACCATTGATTTCCGGATAAAGCATCAAGTGTATCGTCAATCCTAGAAAGAGGGTAGTTATCTTTTTAGTGATGTTGTTTAATCGACGATAGTCAACGCAGAATCGGGTGGAACCATCTTTCTTCCGAACCAAAACAATAGGTGAAGCCCAAGGACTCTCTGATGGCTCAATAATGTCATTCTGTTGCATTTCCATCAGAAGATTATCCACCTCTTCCTTCTTAGCGAATGGTAGTCTTCTCGTACGTTGTTTAATGGGTGGATGATTTCCTGTATCTATTCGGTGCTGCGTTATTTTGGTTCGCCCAACATCATCTGATTTCTTGGAAAAGAGATCTCCGAATTTTAATAATAGATTTCTTGCAGCATTCCTCTGTTTATCATCTAACTCGGCATTCTGAAGTAATTCATTAATTAGAGTGTCAGGAGGCTCAGATAGTGTGGCTTGACAATTTCTGTTAATACAGGTCACTGGAATACAAGTCGCCAGCACTTCTCCTTCTTTTATTAGTTTTGCCTTATCGCTTAGATTAGCAACTCTTACCGGGATTGCATTCCGTGAAAGGTTGACGAGTGAAGAAGCCACTAGTACTCCTTTAACGCTATTGTCAGAATCTAAATATTCAATGAATCCATAGTGAAAATTATTATCTTCTGAAAAGCTCTGGAAACTATCATCTCAGTTCTTGGTGGTGATGTTGTTTCACTCTTTGCAGTTATATGATAGACTGTTTTAATATCTGAATATTTCGTCTTAAAAATCGCTATGTCTTCAGAACACAAGTGTAGTTTATTATTTTTAAAATCTAACTTGAGATGGTTTTCTTTGAGGAAATCCAATCCGAGAATAAATTCGTCATTTATATCAGCGACATATGCGATATGATGGTACACGGCATTACCAAATGCAATGTTTAGATTGACTTTTCCATGCATTTTAATCATATCACCAGTCACAGTTTGGAGGGTAATGCAGGGTGGCGTTCATATGAGTTTCTCACCTAGTTTGCGAGCCAGATCTGTCCTAATGATGGTTACGTTGGCTCCAGTATCGATTATCATTCTGCAGGGAACTTCGTTGACATGTCCCATAACGAAAAGTCCGTTGTCTCCGCCACTTACGGAAGAAATGTGAAACAATTAAAAATGGGGCTTCTGACCCTCTGGACATCTCCGCCCCGCGAAATGGCCACATATTAGTTTCTCTGCTGTGGTGGAAGATCATTTCCACCATCTTTTGGTTTCGGGCAGTCTCTACGGATGTGTCCGACTGCACCGCAAGTCCAACACTGAACTTTCGTGTTTCTGCCACCTTTACTCAGTTCTAAGCTACGGAATTTTCGCCGCAGATCTTCAATTTCTTTTCTTAGATCATAGTCTGTATCAGTAGTAGAGACGGCTCTGATTGAGTTCCGGTCTTTACGCGCGGCCTGCTGGGCAGCCTCTATCTTAAGTGCGTAGACTAGAGCAGATCCGATATTTTGACATCGGCGAGTCTAAGTGCTTTCTATATCTCCGGATCCCGCACACTATCGATAAAGTGATGGAGAGCCAGATCTTGACGTGTCTCAGCAGGGCAGTCCGAAAATGCTAAATGGGGAAAGTCGCTGAATATCGGCAGCCAATTCTTGCAGACTTTCATACGCTTTCTGATAGCGGGATTTTAACTGTAATCTGCTATATTCCTTATTGCACTTTTCTCCAAACCGCAGCTCAAGGGCACTCGATAGGGCTTGGAAATCGTGCCTTTGCTCTTCCGGAAGCGTCTCGAGGATATCGGCCGCGTCTCCTCTTAAGGAAGCCGTCAGGTGAAAAGCTTGGACCCGGGGATTCCATCCATTAGCTTCCGCTACCATCATAAACTGGGTCTTGTATACCTGCCATGATGATTTTCCATCGAATGTTGAGAGTTTAATCGTGGCTAGGGAAGGCATAACTTCCACATTGGGTTCCTCATGTCTGTTTGACATCTGTTTCTTCAAGCTTTCAATCTCCTTATTCATATTGTCTAAAGCTTCTTCAACGTTTTCTTCGATCTCGAAAACCTTAGTTTCAACTGAAGTTACCTTAGCTTCCACTGCATTCATCTTCTCTTGAATGATGTTGGAGAATTCTTCTTTAACACTTAATGTCCTTCTTAAGTTTCTTTTTAAGCTCCTCCTGCCCAGATTTTATCTCTTTCGTCATCTCGGTTTTAATCTCTTCTTGTCCAGCTTTCAGCTCTTCTTGTCCAGCTTTCAGCTCTTCTTGTCCAGCTTTCAGCTCTTCTTGTCCAGCTTTCAGCTCTTCTTGTCCAGCTTTCAGCTCTTCTTGTCCAGCTTTCAGCTCTTCTTGTCCAGCTTTCAGCTCTTCTTGTCCAGCTTTCAGCTCTTCTTGTCCAGCTTTCAGCTCTTCTTGTCCAGCTTTCAGCTCTTCTTGACCAGCTTTCATCTCTTCTTGTCCAGCTTTCATCTCAGCCATCTGCTCCGTTAATTTTTCGAGAAGACTTTTCATTAAATCCATATCCATTTTTCTTGTGATACGCTGCATCAACTTTTCAACCCCGCTTCTGACACCAGTTGTACCGAGCTTGGGGGTTCGTGTGGATTGAGAGTTGAAGAAAGCAACTACTCGATGAACACAAGACTTTTATTCGTAAAAATTCCACTAGAAATACCAGCTGTAATAATCACAATTATACAGATACAATTCGTCAGATACGATAAGTAACAGCTTCCAATCACAGGTCTCAAATACCTCAGGCAGAGAACAGCTTCTCTAAACTAGCAGTCACGACTAATCGTCTTCACAAAACTGACTGTGTGTAAAAAACCTGCCTAACCATGTTGGGCTGCGGTATTTATACCTGACTTGGCGGAGAAATCAACTAATTTCGCCAAGGTTCTGGAAGCTTCTAGGCTATCTCGCTAAATATTGGTCCTAGAGCTTAGGTGATGGATGTTTCCAGAAATATCCATTTCTTGCCAAGTCGCCAAAAATCTCGCCAACTCGCCAAGTTTTCTCGCCAAAACATCACCAAGTCACCAAATCGTTAGAAAACCCGCTTTTAACGTATAACACGTCTAAATACCGCAATTTTTGCCCAAAATGTGAGTATTTCCGATCTGTCTGAGGTATTTTAAGACATATACAATAATTATTTATAAATTTATAACAATATATATATATAATTATTATTAATTCTTACTTTAAAAATATTTTGCCCATGCTTATCACAAAACATCATTTTCTCTCATAATACTATATGATTAGATATAATTTGATGTTCTTTCAAAAAATAAGTTTTAATTAAAAAAAATAACGGCGTCTAAATGTTTTATTATGCTTTGTATCAGTTGGCACAGAACAATATCAATATTTTACATTAATAATTATAATTTTAATAGAGACATGGATTAATATTTAATAAATATACAGATTTCAGGAAATTAAAATATTTTAAAATTTATAGTTAAAAAACACAAATCAGCGATATTTATAAATTTCTTAAATACTTATTTTTTATTAGATTTTTTTTACTCCTTATTGACTCTTGGCAATATATATATATATATATATATATATATATATATATATATATATATATATATAATTTATGAGGGATATTATGAAAAAGAAAACTAACCAAAAAGCAAAACTTATATTAAATATAATTTTCAATAATTTTACTATGCTTCTAAATATTTATATATTAAAGATGTTTATATTCAAATTATTTCTTTCCCTCCTTGTAATTCCTTCTTTATTTCTATAATAATTTTCAAAAATATCTCTAACAAGATTATATTTAAAATTACTTTTATTATTTATCAGAAAATGAATAAAAATTCTTTAAATCCAAAAAAAAAAAAAAAAAAAAAAAATTAGTTTTTCTCTCAAAAATCTTTTCTTTCAATTTTTTGAAATAATGCATCATTTATACAGAGAGTTTCCTTTTTCATTTGCAAAAATAACTATTAGAAAAATTATTTCATACATATATGAGAATGTATCTTATTCCAGTAAATAAAGCTGGAGATCAATTAAAATAAATAACATAATATAATGCACATGTTTAATAATTTGTTAAAAAAATGAACAGTATTGTGCAATATGAAATTTGATTCTAATTAATAAATACTGAGTACCTGTTTTATGTTAATAAAAATTAAAAATTTATTTTATACCCATTATTATAAAAACTTTTATAAAATTTTCACGCAAAACGTAAATGTTATTTTATGTGTAAGAAATAATTGTTTTTAAATGTAATTTTCTTCTGAAATAATAGTTAATTCTTCACAACTTTACTGTAATTTAATTATATATAAAAACCCTTCTTTAAAATATGTAAGTTTTAAGAAATCTAATCATTAAATAATGTTAAAGACAAAATTGACTGAATCCTATTAGCCAGTATGGCAATAAATGTTCCAAACTGGTTTGTTGTGATGGAAAGTTTTCTTAGGTTTTTGTGAAAATCTGATGTGAGTATGCGCGTAATTTTTTTTATTTTTATTATTTCTATTTATTTTATTATTATTATTATTATTATTTTAGTTTTATTTACTTTTGAAGGTTCTACTGTTTTGTTTTTTCCATTTGTGGTTAATATTACTCATTTAAAGCATTTTTCCTTTGAAAGCGCGTACCAAACTGAAATTTAAATATTTGAAGTTATACTTTGAATGTATATCAAATTAATATTTAAATATTTAAAACATTTCGTCTTAAAAAGGTATCAAATTGAAAAAATTTAATTTTAGGCGAGTACTTTTACTTTATGTTTAATTCGATTAAAATTGCTACGGTATGCACTAATTTATGTAATTTATTGAATCCCACGTAGAAATATTTGACATATATGTATTTAGGTTTACTTGAATTATAATGTTTGTTAATTAGTTATTTAATATATTATTAATTAGTTATATAATAATTAATTATATAATTATATAATTATTAATTAGTTATTAATAGTTATTTATTTATAGATTAACATTACTGTCCGGTTTATTCTGGGGTTATATTGTGTTAAGGGTATACCCTAACGTGTTAAGGTTTTATTTTTACCCGCTATTTAAAATCCAAGTTTTCTAAAAAATGTATGTTATTTAAGTTTTTGATTTAGCTTTATTACCTGATCTCTACGAGTCTAGATTTCGTTTGCACTGATGTTTTTTTAAGGTGGGTGCCACTACCCAGTTAAATAAAAATCTGAGTTTTCATAAAAATATGTGTTATTTCTTATTGATTTAGCTTTATTGCTCGGTTGTCTCTTAAACTAGATAGCATTTTATTTTAAGTTGGGTGTAATTTCCCGGTTAATGAAAACACAAGTTTTAATAAAAATGTGTTATTTATGTTACTGATTTAGTTTTATTGACCGGCTATCTCTCGCTGTAGATTACGTGATATTTGATTGTTTCATATTTATTTTGTAATGTGTAATCTTTGTGAAATTAGTTTCTAGTTATAATATTTCCAAAGTAGATAATTAAAATAAAATATTGGAAATTTTGATACTTGAAGTCTAAAACAGCACGACATTACAATATTCGATGTCGATTCTTAAAATCGAATACTGTGCGAGGTAACACAATTTAGGTTGGCGACATGACTGTGCAGCTTTTGACATGAAAATGTGAAATCGCGTCAAACGTAAGCTAGCTAGTAGGATTTTACACAATCACTCATACCTGAATATAGAAAGAAATAAAAACATGCATTTAATAAGTTGAAATTTATTAAAAATGGCGTTGGAATAAAAAATGGGAATATTCAATCAGAAAACAATTAAATAAATACCTTTTCCCCAATGTTTAATGCCTAAAAAGTTCTTCAATTAATATAATAAATTATAGGAGATTTTAAGTGTAATTAAATAAAATAAAAATAGAGGCATGTGAATAGTGGCATTAATTGTACTGGATGGTAAAATTCTAGGACTTATAAACCAGTTTCGCAATTTGAATACGTATTAATAAAATAATTTTCCAAAAAACTTTAGGAAAACTAAAAGCTAATAAATGTTTAATAATACCTGCTTCAAAATCACGAAGACTCCACTTGTCTGTATCTATCTAACTGGTAGAATCCACCTCAGAGCTAATTACATGGAAGCAACAACTTAACAACAAATTACAATAGCTAAGAAATTCTAAATCACCCAAAATTTCCTCACTAGGCTGTGGAAATGATCCCAACATAGTTGAAATATCAATAGACGTTACAGTATAGATCGCTCCTGAATGGTAATCGATATTTGTCCGTAACCGTCAAAAGAAACAGATGGATCACAACAGTGGACCTGTCATGTCACCTGTCGTCAACCATGGTTACGACCGTTTCAAGGAAACCGTCTACTGACGTTTGAGACAGTAAAGACTGTAAGCATATGCTCGCAGGTCTGTCAGACGTGTTCTCCACACGGTGCTCATTGCCCCAGCTGTTAGACTGGAGTAAAGAACATGCTATGTAGACACCGCCACGGTGGGATTATGTTGTTTTTCCACATGAGCCGAGGTTTAGCTAGCAGTTCAATTCACATTTGACGTTCATATGGAGAATGGTAGGTTCCCTTTGCTTCTAAGACAATATCATTAAACGTCAACAATACAGTGGTGCAGGAGTGCTCGTTAGGGTGGCATTATTTTGGGCTCCAGAACAGATCAGCAGGTTCAAATCGGAACCATGAGTGGTCACATTTATTGGGGTATCTTTCTGGGACATGTCCTTTTGCTTAGTTGCGTCGGGAGGGAATTTGTGTTTATGGATGCTAACACCTGTCCTCGCTCATTGAACATCGTCCGTGATTGATTTCAATAGTAGTGTTGTATTCATCTATTGGATGTTTTTTGTAAATTAATTAAATTACCGCTTTTTATCCTGGCTGAAAGTCCCTTTTTATATATCATTCTCCCGTAAGATTGCACCCCATTTTATTACCTGTTACCCCTTTCCACGAAATAGACGGCCCTTAGCGAAGTACTTGTATTGAATCAATTGGAAAGAGGTGAGATGACAAGATGGAAGTCAGAAGGGAGTAGGAAATGTCAGAAGACAGTTACGAAAAAACAGCCTGAAACCTATGCCACTAAAAAGTACTCTGTTCATTATTCAAGTCTGACGTTCTACTGGAATTTAGAGAATGTAAAATCGCAAAGTTGATGTAATCAAAATACAATGAGCTTTCAGACTAAAGAAGAAAATACTTCTAGGATGCGAATCAAGATTATAAAAGTCATGCTTAAGGAATGAAATAGCATGTTTACGAAGTCCTGAATATAGGCCAACTTAATAAAAGAAATTTCCTTAGTAATTCCATGTTTTTTATAGAAATTATTTTTCCAGCCAGTAATTTTTTAATGTGGTATTCCTATTTTATTTCTCTTTGATTCATTAATTAATTATCATAATTATAACTTGTGTAAATTATCAGCTCCATTTGGCAACTTAACTATGTTATTATTAAGACTTACTTAGATAGATTTAAAATAATCCATACCTGGTAAACCATGCATAGTGGGACTGCCAAAAATCAGTGACATTGAAAATGTGGTGCACCACAGGCCATAGATGATGGAGGCGAACTATGGCTTTGGAGACGTGTTCAGGGGAATAGAATTGATACTGTTGAGCAACTGACTGCCCAGATGTATCAAGATTGTACCAACAGTGTCTCCCAAACTCCTGTTCAGAGAATGTTGCTATATCTGGACTTAAGAAGCAGATTTTTGGTTCACATACCTATGCTGATTGCTGTTCATCAGCGACGGAGACTGAAATTTGCACGTGAGTACCGCAACTGAACTCCTGAATGGTTACAGGTAGATTTTTCTGATGAATCACATTTTATGATCCTCTGGAACGATGGACGTTGGTGTATACGATGAGAAACCTCTGAAAGCAAACATCCTGCAATCATCACTAAAACAGGTAGATCGAAAACAGTCCTGGCTGGAGGTGGAAATATTTTGGTTTGGGGAATATTTTCCTGACATTCTCAGGTTCACTCATCATTGTAGAAGGTATGATGAATCACTATAAGTAGGCATTTGCGCTTGCGCATTTGTTTTTCCTCATGGGGTTATTTACCAGCAGGACAACTCTTTCCTGCAAACTCACCTGATTTAAGCCCAATCCAGAATCTGTGGGATCATATCGATCGGGCTGTTCATGACATGGACTCTCACTTGCTTAATCTTGCACAGTTAGCTGTGGCACTGCTATCGGACTGGCTCATCTTCCCAGTGAATACCTTCAGGAACATAATTGACTCTCTTTCTGTATGTTTAACAGAAATCCGTTCTGCGAAATGTGTGTTATTCTGTCTTTTGACAGATGGTTACATTAATGTGACTTAACTGTGTATATAACATATAGAAGACATATGAGACAATATTTACCATGGACAATGTGCTTAGGAGTATAAGGTGAACATCAGGTGATAGATGTTACACTCCTTTATTCTGCATGCACACCATTATAGGTGTTTTGGGGTTTTCCAGTATTTTTCCTTTGTTCTTTCCTGTAAAAAGTATTCCTAGAAGATATTTAACAGAGAAAACATCATAAAATACTTTGCAATGGCCTTTGGCCATTAGGCTGGGTACTACTCAGTGTTAAAATAATTATTTATACTCAGCATATATGTGATGGAAAATGCTTACCTCGCACTTCTGTTCTTCTTTGTGATTAATCTATAACAACAGGTTTAATTCAAATATATTTCATTTATAAATTTAAATTAAAAGACTCTATAATTAAAGAATACTTAAATCAATGGTGGAGTCTTGAAAGTTTTTAAAACTGATATTCAGTAATCAGTGCACACATGTCAAAATAAAAAACACGAATGAATTTTCAGTAAATAAATGAAACAGGATTTCGTTCTTTAATTTTGAATAAATATTTCATCAGCAATTTTACATAAAATAAAAATAATTAAAGCTAATACACTTATGGTCATGAGCGAGACTAATTTATAAATGCAATGACTTAAAACTTACAACTCAACTGAGGGTAAAAACATAAAAAATGAGAATACAAGTAATAAAGTATAGGAAAATGACAACTAAAAAAATACAAAACACTGATTTATCAAACTTGTTAAAATAAAACATTATTCATAAGAACAACATAAATTCTCAAGTCTTTTCCATTATAATACAGTGAATAATTATGTTGATAAGCTATTAATAAAAAGTTAACGGAAACAAAAACCTTTAAAATGATACTAAAACTTAGATAATAAATTTGTACTTGTTTGTTGCATACTGGTTGGTTCGTTGGTTTATAAACATTAATATTAAAGTACTTGTCGCTAGAAATCTTAAAGTTAGTGATAACATTTTTCGGCAGCAGGTACTGCCTTTCTAAACTTTGCCTTCTTCTTTTCAAGTAAAGAGTTATAACTTTTGAAAGGATATCTTCAAATGTTTCAGTATCCATATGCTAAAATCTCCTATATGTTTGCAATGTAATGTAGCAATGTAGCAAAATAGAAAAAATGTAGCAATAAAAAATACACTTTCAAATCTTTGATTGTAAAAATCAGATTTTAAATTCTCTTTCCAAAGAAAATGTAAATAAAGGGTATTTTTTATATTAACTGCATTTGAAATATTTCATACTTTTTAGTTATTCGTGTTTCCTGAATATATTTTCGTGTATCATGTAATTAAAAATAAATAGTTAATGCAATAAAATATTCAATATAATCTTATTCATAAATGCTATACATTTTCCAAGGAAAATTAATAAGAGACAATATTTACTAAAAAGGAATGTTTAATGTGAAGGGATCATAATAAATACTTGCATACATATTTGTATGTTTTATAAGAATTTCTTTCATCCCCTCTGGAATGGGAAGTAAACATTTTAAGATAATTTGCAGAAACCTAAAGATACTTAAATTTTATAATGCAATTTATGCATAAACTATAGATATAGCAGAATTGAAAATTTTTTTTATAATCGTATAAAAATTTTGTGATATTACCTAAAAAGCAATTCAAATATTAGTTGTAAACTTATTTAAAGTTGTTCTCGTGCTAACATAATTCTCTGTTCGGAATTGGGTTCTACCAGTTAGATAAAAGCAGTCAACAGGAAAATAATTAAATTATATTTAAAATTTTTATTTTCGCACACTATTGAACTACTGATAATGAAAAGCACTATAAATATATGTTCAATAAATTAAGGAATAATATACTTTAAATGAAAAAAAAAATTACTATTAATTTCATTTGTCGTCATGTGTAATTCTTAGAACCAATTCTTTGTTTTTTAATCATTTAACCAATTTTAAATAACTCCTAAAATGTACAAATATGAATACAATGACTGACTAAAATTTATACCTAAAATATACACTCACTTCCAAAATTTAAGCACGGAGATGTAAAATGCAAAAAAATAAACAAATACTGCTTTGATTGACACAAAATTCGGCAGGAAAGTAGCATATATCTTTATGCATAAAATAAAATCAATAATTATACACAGAAATGAAAACAATATTAAATTTTTGTAAGTTATCAAATAATGAGATACTGGAGATTTAAACAGAATTATGTAGAAAGTGAAAATAAACAGCATAAAATGAAAAAAAAGACAATAATAGTGTTTGTGATCTCCCTCATCTGTGCACAAAGTTTACAACTTGTGACCATGCTTTCAATTAGGTGGTCAAACACCGCAGAATTAAGTAATAGACACTCTTCTTGTAGATCAGTTTTCAGCCAAATAATTATGGCTGGAGGTGGGAAACGTGAAAATACAGCACGGCCGAAAGCATCTCAAAGATTTTCAATGGGATTAAGGTCTTAAAAAATGCTGGCAATGCCATACGCATAATCCTTTCACTCTCCATTTAATCATCGACGATGTCAGATCTATGGAGGCGCGCGTTATCGTCTATTAAAACAAAAACGGTATCTTGATGAAATCCCTGTCCACACTATAATGCTTCCACCTCGAAATGCATGATGTTCAGTGATGTTTTGGGGCTGATTTCGTGTTACTTGTTCACGCCATATGTTTATACTCTTGTCATCTGGTTACAGAGCAAATCTTAACTCATCAGTTAACATGACATTCCCCATTCAGACACAGTCCAATTGACATGTTCTTGGCACCACTCTAATCGTGGCCCTCTTGATTTGTCGGATAGACAAATACGAACTCAAGGTACCCGGGCGTACAGACTACTCATATGTAATCTTCGGCCGATAGTAACTGCAGGTATCACCTTACCAATGGAGGCTGTAACCATAGATGTCAGACGTGTGGAGGTGGCTGTGTGATTCCGCTTGGCTAAAATCACCATATATCGATCTTCTGCGGGGTTTGTACCCTTGGGGGACCTGCTATGGCCCTTACGATAATTATCTGTATGGTTTGGAATTGTTTCCATAATCGTGAAATTACAGAATGATCAACACTGAAGAAAAGAGCAACATTTGAGACCCTTCTGTAACCCTTCATAAAGTCAGTATCTAATAAGACTGCCCTTTTTGGATATTTCTTGACATGAAAGCACGATTGGCTGTTACCTAACATCTTCGCATACTTCCATCTACTTCTGCAGCTATCTGCATCCTCTTCAATCCTGATTGGCTTCCAGAAATTAGCATTAATTAAATTTTCAGAATGAAATATGTAAAAATTTTCTTTAAACATTTCTTCAATATAGCTATTAGTCAATAATAGTGTTAGTATAATTACACATTTACATTTTTATTTTATTGCAGATTGGTATAGTGGCAGTATTTGATTATAAAGTTGTTTTTAAATCTATTTGGATTAATAGACAACCTATATTTGAAAAAAAAAAAGGATTAGAAATTATCAAATCAACCATAATTAATGTTGCCTTAATTAATTATCATCGTTAAGTTTACGAGTCATTATGTTATGTTAAACTATCTCATTTTGCGGCTGCTCTTAGGCATATAAAATTGAAAAATATAATGTATTTGCAACAGTATTAAGTAATTTTACTTTAGTCAACAAAAAGTTTTAAAGATTAATGATTACTAATGAAAAAATACTCTAGGAATTTTTTTAAGGTCAACTTATGCATTCATAAGTTTACAGAAAACAACCATAATTATTAAAATTAGAAAATTCATAATAACAACAGATTCAATAAGATGCTTAATAATAAACAATAGGTTTTAGTGTAATGTTTTGGAAGATGGAGAGGGCTTGATACGTACTTCTAACGGTGATCAGTAGGGCTTTTCCGGTTACGTCCGTCCTCAAGTGATGGTCACAGTCTAATGAGTAAGAAAAGTATTACAATTTATCATAAATTATTTAACAAATGGTTCGTAAATTACGTTCCTTAAAATTATTATATAAAATATGACAATGATCTAACATACAGAGCTGTATAAATTCGCCCCTCTAATTCTAAAATTAAAAAAATATTAAAACTTTTTTTTGTTGTTTATCCGTTAGGCAACAAATGTAAAAATGTGAGCGCTAAAGATTAAAAATATTTGTTTGTAGTTACACCTTGTTCTCTTATTGTTTAAATTATTTAGATTGTATGGTTTATATTAATTTTATAGAGATCGGAAACCAAATAGTCAACTGAATACATTAAATTAAGGTATTGTTAATTTTTTTATTATATATGAGTTATTGGATAATCGAACTGATTCAAAGCAATCGATCTGATAATTTTGTCAAATAATTAATTAATGATTGTTCTTATTCTTTTTGAAGTTATTTTAGAATCAAATATTTATCCTTGTTAAATAAATTCTTTTAAGAGTGTTTCAAATTTTTTGTGTCATACAAGATTGTTTTTATTTTTTGAAGTTAATTATTGATACATATAAATGCATTTAAGAATGGAATCTGTTGAAAAATTCAAATTTGAATCTGTTGAATTATTATTGATGAAAATTGTAATAACTATGTTAAGCTGATTTTGGTAATAATTTAATAATTGGTAGTAATGTTACTAAATATTGAATGAACTCATTAGTTTTTTTTGTAAAATTTCAGTTAAGGATGATCCATTATTTTTAATGGATGACAAAGATCCTTAAAAGAAATGTGTTGCATCACCTTAATCTATTCTGGAGCACATTTTTTATTAGAATATTTATAAACTATAACGTCCCTGATTTGAAGATAATAGCTGATGAGAATTTAATAAATGTATTAATATGATAGAAGTATCATATTTTAAAATATTTTTTATATTTTTTGAATGACTGACTGAATAATGGCTCACCAAATTTATAATATTTTCTGATTTGTATTAAATTTAAGGGTTGCTTATACTTTAGAGTGCCCTATGGTTTCTGTCCAATTTTTTACCAATTGGATGAAGTTCAATATGATGATAAAAGAAGTTGAACTATGTTTGTTTCATTGCCTAGTGTTTTTGCCAACATTTTGTTCCACCAAATACTTTAAAACGAAATTTCCAGTTACCTTAATTAAATGTATTAAGGCTTCAAAAATTTACTTTTTTCCTTAAACATTCAGATTTATATTCTTATTTTATGTTATGCAGAAAAATTTCTCTTTAATCAATAGTGATTAAAAATTTCATTTGGGTACTATATTTTCATTTTATTCTGAGTTCTTAAAAAAGAATTGTATAGCATTTTATTAAATTGAATTTTATCTTTGTTTTAGGCAAAATGAGCAAAAGATCAAAAAAAGCGAAGAACACATTCATAGATGAAAATCAGAATAAAAGGCAAGATAATCAGTCTGATTCTGCAAGTCAACAAATGTGCCATGAAATTGATGTGATATCCCCTATTGTACAGGATTTTAATAGTATGGAATTCAAATCAACTCATCTGCAATCTCTCAGACCTAGAAAAAATATGTCAAAGGTATATTTAAAATTTCGCGGACATTTAATTTGATTAGAAAGAAATATATTTTAAAATCAAGTTGTTAATTAAATGATTCCACAAAATTTTTAGCATAAATTAAGGCTTATTATGTATCTTTATTATTTAAAAATTGCTCAGAAAGGTTAATTAATATATAAGAAATAAAGGCTTATGCTAAAATAATAACTGAAAAAATTATTTTTTATTGATGAAGACTTATTTATGTATGAATATCTTAAATGAACAGAAGTAATAAATCAATATATTTATTACATTTTATAAATTTGGTACAATTCATGCTATTTTCTAATTTCATTTATTGTTGAAAATTTTGAATAATTTTTAAAGTTTCTAACATGTATCCTTTTAGGAAAGTTCCACATGTTTCATGAAAAATGTGCTCTAATTCAATAATATATACTGTTAAATAATATTAATATATTGTTTTTTAGTTTCCTTTGGAAACAGATGATAAGCTTATTGGTTTCTTCCAGAATTCATTTTAAACTGGAGCATACTGTTAAATTAACAATCATATACAAAAGATTGATAAATAAATCAATAACTGACCTTGGTTTCATGTCTTCTAATGTTATTCATTTAGCATAGTGTTATTATTTTACTGTGGCATCTGAGAGTAAACTGCCTTATTGATTAATGAAGATATAAGGCATTAAGCAGTCTAGCCTGTTAGTTGAACTTTAGGAGAATTTTTTATAGACATTGGTCTATATTCATTTATCACAAGACAGGAAATAGGAAATATTTCTTGTCTTGTGATGAATAAATAACCTCCCAAGCACCCATCGTGAAAGCTGTATACAAAAAGCAAAAGTTCAGCATTCATACCTCATTGTTCATCAGTGTCTTGAATTGAACTCTGGATATTTCAATCTAAGGAGTTTCATCCTACCTTTGTCCCACAATGATCCCATTGGTATCATATTATTACAAATTCTTTTATGTTTTATTATTTTTTAATATTATATGTTATATTTAATTAGTTATGTGAAGTTCTTTTAGCATTTTATACAGCTTTTTTACAGTTGAGAAACTTAAGAAAATATTCTGCATTAAAGTGTCAAATACATTTTCATACATTAACTGTGGAAAACTGTGCTAAGCTTGCAATAGAGATTAGAATTTTATACTTAAAAATTGTATTAATCACTGTAAAAAATTTATTCTTTATTAGATTGTATTTTTGACAAAAAAATAATTAACAGACTTTCAATCAATATTACATTCATCCTAAATTCTGTGTTTCTAGTTTGTTAAAGCTATTTAGACAGTTTTGCCAATTTTTTAATATGTTGATCAATTATAAATCAGTTTTATGAAAATGTATTTTTAATAATTTGTTATTTGAGTTTTTTGTTAAATGTTTCTAAATTTTTTTGTTATTTTTTTAGCATCACGATGATAATTTAGAGTACTATAAATCCCCTTCTGAAAAGTCTAATTTAAGAAACATAACTGATGAAAATGCTCTCTTTAAAAGGCAACCTTCAAAAACAACTGGTCCAGGTATAACAATTTTTTCTTTGTAATATTTAATATTAATACATATTAAAAAACAAATATAGACTAAATAAAATGTCTACAATGGAGATAGCCAGGCAGTAGAATTCAATCAATAATACAAATAACAAATATTTTTATGAAAACTGATTTTAAATAACCAAGCAATCCTTAAAACTCTCAATGCAATCTACCACACAGTAAAACTAAATCTGTAATGTATATAACATAGAGGGAATTTTACAGAAACTTGGATTTTAATTAACTAGGCAGTGGTGTCCACTATAAAAAACACCAGGGAAAATACAGTCTAGTCCTATATTGAATCAAGCAATAAAACTAAATCAACATATATTTTTATGAAAATTTGGATTTTTATTAATCAGGCAGTGAGACTGACCTTAACAAAACATCATTGAAAATGGAATCTACTCCTGGAGAAAAGTGGGCAATAAAGCTAAATCATGTTTAGTCCGAAGGGAAAATTCAGCAATCATTTTACACTTTGAGCCATTACACAAATTTGGCATAGCATTCTTCACACACTCCTATGAGAAACACAATATTAAAGTTCTTCTTGAGCACTTACTTTGATAAATCTTTTAATTGAACTTTTAATGATATGAAAGGGTATAAGACAAGAAATATTCCCTTATTAAAACATCCTTTTCATCTGGGAAAGCAACTTTTTTATTATCTGCAAGACTTAGTTGCCAGAAAGTCACTGGAAGACTATAGTTTGTCAAGTGATGCCAGGTTTTTCAGATAAAGATGACAATTCAATATATCTTATATTAAAATATAGGATTTTTGTCTGAAATGATAGTCAACACAGCAGCTCAAGAATCACTCATTTGAATCTTCCCAAGTGGCATGGCAGCTGGGACAGAGCTGTGTGATTTGCAACAATGTCACCATCAAATGCAGAACCTTAGCCCACAGAGTTGTAGAAAGAAAAAATTTCAGATAAAACTTTGATTCCTACTTTAGGGCTATCAGATAGAAATTTGATAAAATTTGAAGCTGAACTGGTTCTGGGTGCAAAATGCTTAATATTTCAAGAGTGAGGGCTCTCAAAATAGAGGAATCTGTATTACTTTTTGATCCAGGTCAAGATTCAAAGATGGCTGTATATAGTCATGATTTTAAAATGAACTCCATATTTCCTGAACTTCACTCTTATCTATATAAACCTCGTCTCTTTTATGATATGTAAATCAGCTATTAAATCTCTTTTAATCAATAAGTACTGCCTGGCTACTTGTCTAGATTTTGTAAGTACATGAGGAGAATATTCTTTAAAAGATTAATAATTTGGACTTTCAACAGTCATATTAGTCTCCATGATAGTAAAGACAGTGTCCTTCTCACACAATCTGCAAAAGCTTTCTGTTCTTGAATTAGATTACCCTTCCAATAATATACTGTAATACTCTAAGACTATCAATTTGAAAAGGGGGAAGACACAATGCCAGTTGCAGATCTTTTAGACACTATAAAGTATTAGCAAGTACATTGCATTATCACTGTACTGGCTCTTAGAATTTAGCCATGTAAATTGTAAAAATAACAATCTTATTCATTCATGAATATTGATTTCATGGTTCTGATAAAAATGTGAATCACTTAAACTCAGTTACAAAGAAATAAAAAAAAAATATTGATAAAATTTAAATTAATATTCAAAGAAATATAGAAATTTAACTGTACAATTTTATACAACTTTATTATATGTTATTTGTTGAATCAATTTTTCAGATTCAGTAGTGGTGTAAAAATATTATGATAATGCAGTTTCTGATCTTCTGATTATATAAATTTTTTTCTGATAAATAGTCTTTCTTACAATTTGTAGTATTTGAGATGAGAAGATAAGATGTCATGGCATAAAGGTTTGCTTCTTCTGTCATATTAAATGTAAGATAGTATTTGCCATTTTTTAAATTCAGGTGTTAAAACCAAGTTGCAAAAACATTACAAACTCTTCTATTCAAATATGATATTTCTTTCTTTTTATTTTTTTAAAGTTGTATAAATTGTTAACTGATGTTGGTTAGATGCTGATGAACTTGGTTATTAATTTATGTTAATAGGATTGATTAAATAATAATTTTATAATTGCTAAATTATCTGAATCTAATGTGATTTTTTTGAAGTTGTTCTGCACTTTTCAAAATGTTTATAATACTGATATTTTAAAATTGCATGATAAAAGTTTCTTATAGGTTGACTACTGTAGGAGCCATAGTTGAAAATATTGCTTAAGTTTTGAAGAAAACTTTTTGAAATTTTCTAGAATTAAAAATTGAGGGTGTAAAGTTAAAGAACCTTAATATTTAATCAATATTAAATTTTAAAAAAATTAAGAAATCTGTCTTTTAACATATAGATTAAGTTTAGAGAATAATTTATATTGCAAAATCAGCTTTAATTACTATTGTTGAATATTTGAGAGAAACCTTTGATATCATAATACATAAAAAATTGTAGGAAGGAAACAATTCTGATTTAATTGATTGAGGAGGTTCTAGAAAATTATACGCATCTATTTATTTTTAAATTTCTTAATAATATGGCTAATTTATGTTTCAAATTGAATGCTGGGAAACAAATTATCAGTGAGAAAAATAACTGCAGATTTCAGGATTATCAATAATGATATTGGTGTTTCTTGGAGAAAATCCTTAAAATTTTATGTAAAAGTAGTCAATTAGTATTCCCATAAATATATAGACTTTCAGTGCAGATTTTTATTAAATAATAACATATATTGTGAGTACTATCCTTAAAACAATGTGAATTGGTAAATTAGTCATTCATAATTTTCATAAGGAGCAACAAAAGATGCAAATTAAATTATAATGGGAGATAAAAAAAAATGGTAGCAGAGAAGCAATGAAAAGAATCAAAGTCAAAATTAAATGTTACTGAATTCTGTTTTTAGATATTGAAGGAAAAAATTAGTTTCTATCACTTTAATTCTGGAAAGACATTAAAATGAATAATATGAAGAATATCTCTCAATTAAGAGATCCTGTCACTCTCATTTACATTAATAAGTTTTGAAGCACTTACAGATAGTTCATTGAATATCATATGAGTTAATGTCTTAAAACCTCAGGGATTTTCAAAATTTTTAATGAAAAATTAGTTTTGAAATTTAGTATAAAACTAAAATTTTAAGCTGTGGATAATTTTTCATTATTGTAGACTTGAATATTAAAAGTGTTAATATATACTATTTTTGGAAAACAGTAATGGTTTACAGCTTGAGTTTAATTATTTACAAACTTCATTATGTAATTTTAAAAAATATATTGTCTGCCCAAAACAAAAACAAACGTCTTGTGAAAAATCCAAATACAAAACTTTTTTTCCCTACAACTTTATGATATGTTTAGCTTTCTTTCAAAAAGTATCATCTCCAGACAAATTTTTATTGCTATAAATGACATTCTTGTACTATACCTTTTAAGAATTCAAATTCATCAATATCCAGTGTTATTGCATGGCAGTATCATTTTTGTATAGAATATGGCTAATTAAATGCTATCTGAGTGTTTTGGAAAGAAACTTTTTGCATCATTTTTGTTACAAATTTTATTTATTACAACTTATGTATAAATTAATATTACAAATGATTTTTTAATGAAATGCTTATTGAAATTATATAAATTTGTGGAGAGAGAGATGATGGGTAAAAATTGTTTAATTTGTTGAGTATATCACATTACAAATGCAAATCAAAATGTGCTTGTTAAGCACAAATTCTCTTCATTTGTATATATATATACACCCTATACACACATACATTTATGTTAATTCATTTTTAAGATCTTAAGAGAGTTATATATGTACTTTTTTTTTCAAGATTACTTCGCGAATGTCTCTGATGAAGTTATCTTGCATATTTTCAAAATGCTTCCAAAAACTATGTTAGTCAAATGTTCCCTTGTATGTAAACGATGGCAAGTATTAAGGTAAATATGGTTTCCTTTAAAATTTTATTTTAGAAATATTGATTTAATAAATTAAATGTAAAATTCAAATTATAGTTGATTTTGGATTTTAAGATAACATCAAAGAGTAAATATAAGAATTCTGTTAATAGTTAGATGTTATGAACTCATTTTGATTAAAAGTTTTGCTTAGTTAAATTTAATGCCATTAATATTTCATGCATTGCACGTAAAATTATATAATTTTTTCATTAAATTATATTAGAAAACATGAAAACAATTTAATTTCAATGCAATTCCCTATTCAGTTTTTTAAATTATTATCATTTGCTGATTGGACATGATAGCACAAGGTGCAAAAAGTTGTATAAGTAATATAAATAATCAGTGTCCATGCATATAAGTGAAAATTTTTTTTTTATAAATGCATTGTAAATTGGAAAATTTGTTTCAATTTCAGAAATAAATTTAAAAAAATTTTATGTTTCATAAAACAATTTAATTGCATAGAAATTATATTGTTTTCATGTAATTTCATTCGTTCAAAAGAACAAATAAGACATTAAAAATAAATCACTTTAATTTTTATGGTTGCGAGTTTCAATGTTATTAGCTTTTAAGTTTTTATTTTTATCATTGCATTCATTTTTGGAATTAGCAAAAATAAAAAATTATAATTATGCTACTAAAGTTACAATAATCTTAGATAAAGAGAAATATATAAAATTATTGTAACATAATTATATATTTATAAAGTAATATTAAGTTACTATATATTTATTAAAAACAAATTAGTTTTTAAATAAATTTTAAAATCTTGGGTACATGGTTTATTTTTTTAATGTAAGTGACAATAGTATCTAATACATAGTGATAAATTGAAAAATTTTTAAATTAATTTTAATATAATTATTTGTTAAAAGAAGTTTTTGTTTAAAAAAAACTCTATATATTTAAAAAATTTTTAATCATATTTTCAGATTTATTGATGCCTCTAGAAGTTCATTTATATGTATAACTACTTACTATATTTATTCAACTTATCATGCTTTTGACTCTTGAGAATTAAAATTCAATCAGTCCTTGTTGGAAATTTAGTAAATTGAATAGAAATTGTACGATATTATGAAAGATGTAGTAGAAAATCTGGAAACACTGCTTAATAAAAGTTATGAATTTAAAATTAAAAATATAAGTTAAGGAAATAAATTTGAAAGATCTATTATGGATAGTTAAAAATTACATAATATCAAAATGAAATGAAGAAATTAAACATTGATAATGATTAGAAGAAAAATTTAAATTTTTATCAAATAGTTATGATCGCAAAAAACAAAGAAAAATAATCATTTCAAATTTATTAAATTTTTTTTTTATTTTTGTTATTGTTTGAAAGAATATTCTTATTTTTATTGATTGCATCTATGTGCTTTAAGTAACAAGATGGAGCCTTATAAACAATTATAAAGCTCATGAAATATCTATTATCAAATGCACAGTATCTGATTTATTAATATATAAGATTTTTGAATTTTAAATAAAGTCATTTTTACTGTAATTGTAGATTAATTTATTGTTTTTAGAACAATCACTAATTCCGAATTTTATTCAAATAAAAATATTCATATTAGTTTTTACAAATATTTATATTTTAATCAAAAATATAAATAAAAAATGTCATGAAAACATAATTATTGATAAATTTAACTGAAAGTAATAGATAAAATAAAAATTTTTATTCAACATGTGTAGTCACTTCCTGAAAATGTTTTTACAAAATCCCTAGAATTTGTCTTGCAACCTGTTATGTTCTATTAAGCAATTTAATGTTAATATGTTTGGTTTATTAATTTTATTCACTGTATGAAATAAACATGTATATAATTTCCTTGCACATGAAATGTCAGAAACTGCTTAACTATTTTAGCTATGATCATACCTTATGGAAAAGATATGATTTTGGAAGGAAAGTTCTGCAACCAGGAGTTTTATCACATTTACTTATAAGAGGTGTATCAATTTTAAGATTAGCAATGTCTCAGGTGAGTTGCATGTGTAATATGTAAATATAACATTAGCTTTCAATTTTTGTTATAAAATTAATATTTTTATTTGTATTAAAAATTTTGGTTTATTTTATGTTAAACTATTTGGAAGCTGTGTTCAGTTTATTAAAATTTTAAAAAAAATGAAACTTATAAATATAAAGTTGTAAACAATGTTTTCATTTCAGAATACATTGTAACAATAGTTACTAAAAAATATTTTACTTTGTTTTTTATACATTATATTCTAGTACAAAGTTTTTTATTTGCTTTCAATCATTAATGAATTATTGTACATTTAAATACCATATCAAAAGAGCTTTCATTGACATAAACAGCATACTTTGAGAAAAATGGTTTAAAATTTTGAAAATTGCACAGAATTCTGCATTAAGTTGTATTGCAAGTGGTGCAAGCCAATTCCCTTATTACAAAATTATAACTTATATAATACTCTAAGAAACAGCATGAAATCAAAACACTATTATATGAACACACTTTAACACACTATTCATATTCTTAATTTTTTGTAAAAAGTTATAGCAAGTGAAATATTATGTTTTATGAAAATAAAAGTATTACTTTTATTAATATTCACTGCAAATTCGAGATCATAAGAAGCCTTTAAAATCTATCTGAATTAAAATGATTTATCAAATTTCAAACTAATTTAGAATTTTTATATTGGAGTATAATTTCTCAGCGCCTTTGAATCCTTGTATTTATATTTTCATGCATTTTCTTGATGTTATTATCCATTTTATCCTTTTGTTATTCCTATCCATTTTGTAAGCCTAAGTAAAATATTTTTAAGTACATGAAAATCATATATATTTATAGAAATATTGCCACTGCTGAAAATATAATTTTTAAGCACATGAATGCTGCTATGTTTCTTCTGGTAATTTTAGTATATTAATATGTGAATAAATAAAATATTTATATAAATCTTTTTTTCATTTGATTCTTAAAATTATAATTTTAATAAAATATATATAATATTCAAAGAATGATAAACCTCTGAATTTCCTTAATTTTTTTATTTTTCACAATGTTTCTAAAATTTCTTATTAAAAAAAAAACTGAAGGAATTTTTTTATTTTTAAAGCTATTATATGACTTTTTTAAAATTTTATATTGTTTCTATTGTTTTTCCCCCAACACTTTTTATAGTTTTCTTTTCAATGTTCTAATAGAATATAGCTAATGATACCATGTTAACCACATGTATAGTTTATTAGAGTTTTCCCTACAGTTGGTCTCTTGAATTTGAAATTTTATGCATTCAGAAGATTTGATTGTACACTGTATAGTAATAAAAACATTATCTTTCTGCTAGTAAGATATATGCTTCTTATGTATATATATAATCATGTACAGAAAAATTACTTGTATAGTCCAATACAGTAGATGCTCGTTTTTACAAACGCATATGGATCATTAAACAGTTCGTAAAATAGAAAGCTTATAATAGAAAAAATTATGTATTAAAATATTAAAATGTGTTATTATTATTATTATTATTAGCAATCTTTCTTTTTTGTTATAAGTAAAATGCTATTAGGAAAAAATTATTTAGAACGTTTTGTGAGAAACACGTGCAAAATTAGATTCATAGTTAAAAATAGTACTTTCCTTCATTTCATTGATGAAAATTCATGCAAAACATAACTTTGTAAGGAAAACTTAAGGATGTGTTTATACTACAAAGTAAAAGAGAATTGTTTCAAAAGAAAATATTGATGGGGAAAATGGGGTTGGTTAAAGAAAATCTGCAAATATTTATTAACTTTAATGAATACATGGAGCAAGATGGTGTTAACCAGCAAGTCGTAACCCTAATTAAAAAGCACTTGGAATCATTTACAGAATGTTATGCTCATTATTAGCCAAAGAATGAAAATTCCAGACATGGTAATAAGTGGATAAAAAATCTGTTTGCAAGGAAAATTCAAGATAATAATTTAAACATGCATCTAAATTAAAGCCTCATCAACTTATCTTCTGATGAAACTCTCAAATTTAAATTTCATTCATCTTACGGCTTTTCATAAAAAATAAATACTAATTTCTCAGTGAAAAGGCAATAAAAATTCTGATTCAATTCTCCTCAACTTATTTATGTGTGAAGGACTTTTCATCTGTTACAGCCATCAAAACACTGTACCGATCTCAGCTTGAAATAAATGCTGTTCTCCATTTTACTGTAGCAACACTGCTAGATGATTGATATACTCCAAAAAACATTTTATAATTGTTTTCTTTTTACATATTTTGTTTATTTTATTTATCTTATTATGGTTTATTAATAAAACCTTTTAATTTGATTACAATTAATAGTTTGATTTTATTAATTGGGTACATTTTGTGTGTTGTTAGATCAATTTTTTTTTTTTTTTTTTGTAAATATATTTAACATTTAAAAATCCTATTAGTGATACATGGGATTTAAATTAATAATTTACTGGTCTCTGAGGCCAACAAATTTGGCAATCCAAAAAATGACCAAAAACTTGTATGTGTATAAAACATTTTGAAATAAATTGTATATTTGTGATATTGATTCTAATTGAAGCTTTTATGTTAAATAATAATGAAGTAAAATAATATTTATGAAATGAAACATTTATTTAAATAAGTTTTTTAATTCATTTAAATTATAATTGAAAAATAACATTAATTTACATCAAAAATATTTTAAGAAAAACAATTGCTTCGTTTCTATTTGAATATATATATATATATATATATATAGTTGTGTTATTATTACTATAGTTTTCAGGTAATTTTTTCTTTTTCTTTTTCTTTTTAAAATTTATTTTTTGAATCCTGAACACTTAAATATTAAATTAAATATTTGTACATATTTTAATAAAATATTTATATATGAAATCATTGATTTAAAGCAAATGTTTTTTTTTTTTTTATAGATAAGAAGCCCTATATTCAATGATGAATATCTAACTCGATGGTAATATAAATATATTATACTTGTGAAAATGATATTTGATTATAATTTTTCATTAATGAGGTATTTTTAAAAAAGAATGTAGTTGCATATATTTGTATGGAAACTAAACAATGAAAAATTTACATGATTAAAAAATTTTTTGATCTGCATAAATTATATAAGTTTAATACAACTCCTAGAAATTTGTTTTTTATGAGTGAGTAGGTTTTTAATACCAAGAATTTTGAACACTAAATGAGATTGTTTCTATTGTATGTGAAAAAATTTAATGCTTTTAAAATAATCATTAATTTTAACTAAATAAAAAAGATATTCATGTTATGATCATTTTAAATATTTATTGCTATTGTTAAAATATATTATTTTAAAACATGTGTACATAAAGATAGATATATTTTGCCATAAACAATTTGTAATATTTAATGTGAAATGCCAGTTGAGAGAGTTCTGGAAATAATTTCTTGATATTCTATTTAAACTTTGAATGCTTTTTGTATTACTTTGATCTGTCATAGGTGGCTAATTTGTTGCATTTGTTTTGTATTGGAGTCAGAACAATGTATACTATATTTAAATAGTGTTGTTGTTCCAAGGCTTGTTGAGAAATTAAAGTTTTGGGAAAAGAATATCAGCTTCAAGTACTTTGTCAAAATCTGTGAAAATTGTATTCATACTTTACTAAAAACAAAACAATGGCTTTAATACACTGTTTGCACCAGTTCAATTATGTTATGAAGGTAACACACTTGCCATGGGATGTGCCCGATGAATTGATTTGCCTTGCTATGATCTCATTATAGTTGTCTACATTTAAGCAAGAGTGATTCAAGTGTTGTCTGTCTCAATTAATTTTGACATTTAACATTACGTTTTTCAATTTTTTATCTTTATTATGTTTGTGAGTTAACTTTTGGCATTATAAAAAAATAAAGGCAATATTAATCTTCTGATGCTATATGAATAGAAACCATTTTTCTGCTTATAATTATCATTTTTCTTTCAACTTTTATTATTTTAGTATATTGCCAAAGTTAAAATGACCAGCTCAATTTTGTGTTTTTAGATGGTGCTATTCTTCTTAAAAGATTAGCTCCCTCTTATTTATGCATTAAGAGTATCTGTAATGTAAGCTATTCTGCAATGAATTAAATTTATTAAATATTTAATATTAATATTGTTAAAATAAGAGGTAACTAGAAGCATAAAATTGTATCTTAAATACATAGCTGCCAACTCTACTGATTTTTTCAGGAAACTCCTGATTTTTACCCTTTATCCCGATTTCCCAGTAATGTATGAAAATCTACTAATTTTTGGAAATTACAGTGAAAAAATTTACAACTACCGAAATTTTGCCAAAAAATAAATCTATTGAGTTGTTTGATTTTATGTGACTCTGTGTAATTACATTTACACATATGCTTAAAAAGTTTCCCTTTCATGAGATTCTAAAACATGCAGAAGTATGCTATTGCAGACTATTGAACATGTCTCATTTTCAAGCGTAAAACTCTTTATTGACAGATTTCCCATTTTAATGCTTAATACAGAACTGAATAAAGGATTGGACTTTCTCCAAACTGAGTTCTGCAAATTACAAAGTACATGGGTCCTCACAAAAGGAACACTGGATGAACGAAGATCAGATATGCAATGGCATCTTGTTGGAAATCTGAAAAATGAGTTTGAACAAACAATGTTTTCCAATATTTCCCAGTTCATGCTTACAATTTTAACTATTCCACATTGTAATGGTTGAAGTAAACTGGTGTTCAGTGATATAAAAAATAATTCAGGTTTCTCTTCTAAAAATTTAGAAAGTTTTTAATTATTGTTAATATTCTCAAAATGAGAAAAAATATTTCGAACTGCAGTTCACCAATGCATTTCTAATAAATGCTAATTCAGCAACGCATGAAGAAAATAAATTGCCATGAGTTATTCGAATTTGAAACGTGTTGTGTATTTTATGGAGAAATTATTTGAAAATTCCTATTTTCTTATGTATAGAAGTATTTCTTACTGAACTAAATTTACTGAGCTTAATTCAGTGAGAAATACTTCTAAGTATTTTATGTGTTTATGTAAGGAAATAATTTTATAAATTTAATATTTATAAATAATTGCACATTTGTAATAAAAGTTGCCTTATAAAGTAAAAATTAGGGCATAAATGTTGATGTGTTTATTTTTCTACATATAGGATATTCTTTTATTCCTCATAGTTACTTTAGGAGGTTGATAAATCTTTTATTAAAATATTAAGATTCACACAAAATATGCTTAGTATAAATCATTCTCAGAATGTATAATCTAAAGAGTAAAACTCTCTTTTTATGGTACTACCATTTTAAACATTCTGTTTCAAGCAAAAACGTTGCTAGTAGTGTCTCCTAATTTTTTCTATCAAAATCAGTAGAATCTACTGATTTTTTTTCCAAGGTTGACAGGTATGTAAATATAAAAACAAAAATTTTGTTATAAAAATAAAATGTTGTTATTAAAAAGAAATAATTTCTTTATTTACAGGCATTCTAATCTTCAATATTTAGATTTAAGTTTGGCTGTGATAACTGCTGAGGACTTAGCTAAATTATTTTCCAAATGCTACTCTTTGAAGAAATTAAGCTTAGAACATTGTTACCTGAATAGAGATTGTCTCTTGTAAGCCTTTTCTTAAAATACACTATTTTATTCTAACTTTTTCAGGATGTTCCTACTGTACAGATTGAGTCCTAAAAGTATGAAATATTATGTTAGCGAAAGTTAATTTCTAAATTTAAATATTACTAACATTTTTCTAAGTGTATAAAATTATTGATTTAATGTTAATAAATAGAAAGATGCTATTCACGAGTAATATTAAGAATGTAACAAAAATTTTCTGCTCATAAAATATTAATATTTGATTAAAAGTAGGTTTTCAAAATTGTTGGCTTTATCATTCATAATTCTCTTTCAGCATATTAATATTAATCATAAAATTTCAAAAATATCTTCTTAAATTTTTCCAAGACTTAGTAAAAAAATATTGTTAGCTTTATGTAATTTAAATGTTTTTTGAAAATTTTTATTATTCTTTAGGAATATTGCAGAAAATGATCAGCTCCAAGTATTGAACATGGCAACCGTAAAAGGAGTTACACCAGATGGAATATGTGCTATAAGTGTTGAATGTATTAAGTAAGACATTTTGTGTATTTTCTTTTTAAAAATCTTTCAAATTCAAGACATAATTAAATTTTTAGTAAAAAATATTTTTGAATTATTTGGATTATTGGAATATTTTGAAATTATTTGGAAAAGTATTTGACAATAGCCCTCTAGCAAAGACATGCAGCAATATACATCTAATCTGGCTTTATGTTGCAAATTTTTTAATTCACTATTGTATGGAACAGTCCCTTATTCTACCTTGATTCTGTCAATAATATCTATTGAGCTATTTATTTAAGGTAATAAGTATTAATAGAGGATTATTTAAAATAAATATAGTCTTAAAAATGTGCAATTCAAATTGTTATAAGTATTAAAATCAGTTCACCTGTGCATTCAAGATTTTTTCATTTCTAAAGTTTCATATTAGTGAAATTATAGCCTAATAAAACTTGCTAATTAAAATAATTTGCGAATTTCAATTAAAATTTATGTCAAGGGAAAATCCAAAGGTTCAAGTACAAAGTACTTTTTCTATTCTTATGGTAATCTATTTAGTCATAATAATTATCCATTTTACAAATGAAAGTAATGTACAATTTATATATTTTATAAGCCAATTGATGACTGAGTGGTTAGCGTTCTTCAGCTGTGGGTCCTGGTTCAGGCATGGGCATTTACATGGCATTTGTGGTAGTATGGGTAAAGATACTCACCTCCTTAACTTGGTTCACAGATGCCCACAGGGTAACGACAAATGAGTAGTAGCTCAAGTGACAACAAAAAATGGTCAGTTTCATTAGGAATTTGAAAGAAAAATTTGATCCAAAAATTTGAGAATTTTTGACTTAAATGTTAGTTTTTATAGAAAAGTGGAAAGTTTTGTTCAATAGAAAATTTCAAATAGGCATAGCTTTCCTGTGAAATTTATTTTCATTTAAATTTAACCAGCAATTTGTAATTAGAATATAAAAAATTACAGTTCACTTAAAAAAATAGTAATTTATGCAAAAGTATTTATCTATGTTCTCTACTACTGCATTTTTAAAAGGATTTTTTAATAAAATATTTTTTTAATTTAATTACCTCTACTGTAAAATTGTATTTAAAATGTGCAAGCTCATGCAGAAATAATCCCTATCTCAGTGACAGCATTTCATAATTTCATTAAAATATGCTAGTTTCGGAATCAAAATTTGATCGCAATGAGGCATGGATTCAATGTTTGCAACTGCATGTGTTATTCTTTAGCGGTGTGGAGATATTAAAAATGAAAATGATAGCTAAATCAGTTAAATTAATTTGTAATTTTTTAAACAAAAAAATTTACGAATTACAATTACTGTTGTAGGTTAAGTATTGTAGTTTTGTAATTTCTAGAATTTTGTGCATATGTGATGATTTTACTTCACAAAACAAGTATTTTTGCATCTGTTGTGAAATAATAAAAGGAAGGAAAAGGTTGTTACAATATCATTATAATCAAGAGGCATCTCACTATCAATTGATAAGTCAGTTAATTTAGAAGATTTTATTCTTCCATTGTTCATAAGTTTTCAATTTTCTGAAACATGAAACTGATTGCTCACAACTAGCTGTAGTGATTTTCTCAGTCAGCAAAGTTAAATATAATGTTATTAGAGAAATACGTGTGGCAGACGTTTTTCTCTAAAAAATGTAAGCAGTCTTTGCTAATTGAGGCTGTTTCTGCTGAAATTGCAATTTGCTTTTGTTTGCAAGTTTTATCATTGAATTAAACAATTATAGTTCATACAGCATATTATTCTGCTAGTTATGGATAGATATTGCATTATTGGCAAAACATTTCACTCTACTTTGTGTACCTCTGCTGTTCACTTTCTGATGCAGACTGTATCAATGATGATCATAACATTTGGGACATTTTCGTTAAAACCTTTCATGGATTTCATGATATACTGAATCTATAATTTTCTTTATAATTATAATTGTGTAATATGATTTAACATTGTGTGGATTTTTTTCACCACCATCAAATTTGCTTAATATATTATTTTGTCTTTTCATTTGTGCTCCAAGTTAAGAATTCTTTTATTTAGTTTGATCACATAACTCTTCATTTTAATAATGAAACACATTATATTGCAGAAAGAATTAAGCATTAGGATAGCAGTTTTAGATAACATTTTTATCACATAAAAACTGAAATTGGTTGACTGAAGGTGTTTTGAAAGACAATTGCATTGTTCAAGAACTTTACATAAAACAGATAAAGTGAATAAGAATTTGATTAATATCACATTTGTTAAATAACCACAGACTTCCCTGTTTCAGATAGTTCTTCAAGTGTTAAAATTATATATTTAAAATGATCAAATACTGCCTTTATGATTTCCAATCTGCATTTCAATCCAGTATCATTCAGTGATTTTAAAATTGATGAGCCTCTATAAATATTTAAGGACAAGCATATTTTTTTTAAAATGACATGAACTTTTAATGATGCTTTTTTGAAAGCAGTCAGTTAGTTAAACCAATGAGATGCATTTCTTACTGCAAAAATTGATGAACACAAAATTAAGGTGTATACAACAATGAATGTATATTTACATTTGATTATCTTGTAGTATTTGTGTTGCTGCATCAAAATATGTTGGATGCACCCTCATCACATTGGGCTTGTAAATCTGAACAATTTAGCCCAAAAGAAGAAATTTCTTCTTTCTGTAAATTATATAAAAAATTTTCATCCTTTTCCCCCCCCCCTTTTTTTTTAAATCTAGCAAAATATTCATGGATTTCTAAATGGTTATCTATGTAAAGGAATACTACAGCCACTTGGTCATGATGAAAAATGTCTTTAGTTTCATTAATCATTAATTAACAATTTTATTTTGAATTCAGTTGCAGATTTGTGGTTTGCAGGAATTAAGAAAATTATGTTGATCATATTTGCACGGATGTGTGTGTGGCACAACTTTGAATCCATTATTATCTGTCCTCCCTATGGTGAACATCCTGTTAATTTTATCCAGAGTCCAAAGGTGCATGATGATTTTCTACTAAATTAGGAATTTTTACAAAAATATTTCCAATTTCCATTACATTTTAGAGAGCTCATTATTAATGAATTTGAATGACATATTTTTTTTTTTACATGAATGATTAAATATAGTAAAATTGTATTGGGCAGTGACTTTTCTTAGCTGTGGGAAAAGAAAATTACCAGTCCAAAAGAGACAAGAGCCACTTTGCGCTCTTCCTGGTAGCTTGGTAAACATCTTGTATAGTTATGTCAATTTTGATGACAAAAAAATTTTTTTTTGAACCAATCATGTACATTTTTAGGCTTTTCAAAAAAAGTAAAATAAACCAATAAAAATAGATACTGTATTTGAAATTTTAAAATGGTTTAATTTATTTTATTTCTTTTCCCACCTGCCATTGCAAATTGATAATTTGTTCATTTTAATCGCCCAACAATTTTCGGAAGTGGCCACAGTCTGCATGCTTTCCTATTTGCCACTTGTTCTTATTGTTTTAATATATATATATATATATATATATCCTTATAGAGATTTTAATTATATATTGTAATAAACTCATCTCTATTTTCAGGAGGAAAATAAAATATTCAAAAAATGAAAATGTCCCAATAATCTAATACATTTCATAAACTAAATTTAATAAACATTTATGACATTTTATATATTTTTTTCACATCTGTGTATGGTATGAATTTTGAAGTTATATTGCTTGAAATTCTATCAGAATTTTAAACTTTGCAAGATAATATAAATGTGTATAGCTTTTTTTATATGAAATTGACAGGATTTATTTTAAATAATAACAGAAATATTTTTAAAAGGTTGCATGAAATTGACAGGATTTATTTTAAATAATAACAGAAATATTTTTAAAAGGTTGCATTGATTGAAGTTTGTTGCTGCTTAAATTTTACAAAAATATTTGTTTTGTTTTTTACTTATCTTGTATTTTTAAATATAAAGTCATTACTTTCAAGTACTTAAAATATAAATTTGGAAATTCATAGCTACCGTTTATTATAGCTTCTCTTTTTTTATAATGTAATGTAGCAAATATTATATAATATATTAATGTATTAATCCCATTACAAGTATTTATTTATTATATTGTGTACCTGCTATTACCTGTACCTGCTATTACTATGCTGTAGATATACCTGCTGTTTTTTAAAATTAATCTTAAAATATTTTCCGATTTTATTTATTTAGGCTTATTGAATGGAATTTAGGGTGGGCAGAACTTGATGAAGATTGCCTTAATGCATTTTTGCCTTCTATGCCTGTTTCAATGAAAAGATTGAATTTAAGTGGTCACAGACATACTTTAACTGATGACCGTAAGTAATAGCAAATTTATAAGTAATAAACAAAAATATATAAGAACAGTCATATTAAAATTATAAACTTTTGAATAGCCTTAGAAGAATTCTTTTCATTTTTGATTTTGTTTGTGTATCTGAAAAGCAAAATTCATTTTGAAACTATATTGCAACAATGTTTCATGATAATTTATTTTGATCAGTGAAGATCGTTGGGGAAATAAAGAAATGCCTAAAAGCAATTGATATACGGTTTTGTGATATTATCATTATAAATTAAAATTTTTACAAGAAAACGAGTGTTTTGTAAAACAGAGCAATTATTTTGTGATTTTTATAGTTATCTGCATTTATATTGCATATCAAGTTTATAAATAAATGTTACTTATCATAATTTTTAACCAGTTTTGGTTTTAATAATTTTTATGTACTATAGCTCATCACTGTATTCATTATTGATATTGAGGGCTATTTTTAATTATTTCACCATTTTTCTTATCTGTAATTATGAAAAGGTATTCTTATATTAATGAAATAATCATTAATTAATAGCATTATAATTTCCTAAATAAATAAAGAACTCAAAAAATATTTTGTTTACAAAACTTAACAGTATTTTAAGTTTGCAATTTTTTATTTAAAAATATCTGATTTTTAGTTATAAGGCATTTTTATGACTTGCCAAAACTTGAGGTCAGTTCTTAAAAATTACTTTGTTGCATATCTTTTTGTAAAAATGAATCACAAAAAAATTTTGCATATAATAGTGAGTAAAGTTAAGTTGCATCTGATATAAAATATATATATATATATATATGCTTTACATTTTTAATTATTGAAATTTTATATTGTGTGATTTTTTTTTACCTATCTATGTTTAACAATGTGCTGAAACTTATGAATAATGAATCTATATTTTATGGTTATGTTTAATATTAAATATTACTAATGGATTTACCTTTGAAAATATTTTATTCTTTAAAAGTAATAGTTATTATTTGACAGATATATTTAATATAATTTTATTGTTTGCTTATTGACTTATATATTTTAGACTTGAAAGGAGTTCTAAAAAGGTGTCCAGATCTAACAGAATTGGATGTGAGTGACAGTGCTAAAATAACAGGTGCATCAATTAAAACAATGATGGAATGTTGTCCACAGTTGGAACATTTCCATTCTAGTCGCTGCTACAATATTAGTGTTGAAGATTACAAGTATGTGTGATTTTTTTCTTATACATTAATTTACTTTTTATAGAATTGAATTTTATATTTTTGCAATCTTTATATGTATATGAATCTTTTATGTATGTTTTTTTTTTTTCTGAATAGGGGAAAAGTAAATGGTAAATATATATTAAAAAAGGATAACTCTCAAAATTTAGATTACACAAGCTTGTAAAATGTTAAGAGTTCTAGAAAATCACCAAATTTCTTTCATTGTATTATTTTAATTGCCAATTTAAAACAATTTATTCCATAACAAAATAGCAAGCTTTTTTATTTTAAAAAATATAATAATTTATTTTAAAATTATCATTTGTAAAGTACTCCTAAAAAAGTGGCAATTTTTGTTTTCTTGGCAACCAGTTTGTTTTATCTGTTAAGAACAAAAATAATTTCCAAATATAATTTCTTAATTTCTTTAAAATATATATATATATATATATATATATATATATATATATATACACACACAAATATTTATTTGGAAATATGTGTCTTAAATTATAAATCTTGGATGAATTTTAAGTATAATTGTTGAGTTCAAGTATAATTGTTGGTTACTTGTGTATAACTTTTACATTTATTTTCCTCAGCAAATTATTCATTAATTTTTAAAATATATTAATCTAAATATTATTGAAATTCTTTCATACATAATATAGCTGTAATTAGAAAATCATTATTAAAGAATGCCATAAAATATTTTTTGTAAATATTCTATGTTCTTCTCAAATATTCAATATAAACTTTACTTCAATGATAATATAGCTAAATAAGAGTTATTAGAGACAAAATGTTTAACAAGGAAAATTAATTTTTCTGTAACATTTATGCATATAATTAATGTGAAATATTTATATAAAGTGTATTTAGTAAACTTTACTTTTATTATTTTGTTGTTTTACAAAAAATTTTGCAATAATAATTAATTAATAATGTGACAAATTATGGAGAGAAGTTTTAAATGTAATACCTCAGAAGAAATTAATTTTGAAAGATATTTTTGTATTATAATTATCTTCATTTATTTCAATTTTTAGTTCTTTATTTTAAAATTTTTAATTTTCTTATTCACTCATCAGTTTATCTGTGGTATCATGTTAGTTTAATATCTTGTTTATCAATTCCTCCTAAAAAAAAAAAAAAAGTACAAATTTTGAAAGATAGTGTATCTGTGTAAATATAAATTCTTAGTCACTGGTTTCTCAAGCTTATTTATTTCTTAAGATTGAAAATGGGGTCATGCATTTTTTTATAATGTAGTGTATGATAAATTTCACCAAAATGTCTGCCAAATCATTTGCACTTTTGCCTTTGATTCAAGTTTGTTTTTTTTGGTTCCATGTTAAACTTGGTTACTTGCAGTGATTTTGTAACCATTCAACTATAGGTCTCATTTCAACTAAAATGTGTGTGCAAAAAGTTAATAGAATGACAACCTACCAACTATATGATAAATTCTAGTTTATTTCTCATTCTTATATTATGTTGATAAGGTTATTATCTTTATTTTATAAATATTTCAAACTGGAAAATTATAACTAGCTATTTTAATTTTGCTAATTAAATTTTATATAATATTTGGCATTATTTGGTTTACAATATATGACATATTGTCATTCAAACTAATAATTTTAACTTATATATAACCTTCTTAACCTTCATAAAAGAGTGCTTGAACATATTATTTTGTGAAAGTGTGATAACACGTTAAATGGTGGTGTAATAACACATTACTATAATTTTTGATAAATATTTAAGTGCCCACTTCATCAATTTTGTTGCGTCAAGGCTCCAAGCACCCTGATTGGTTGATTCCTTCTTAGTTGAAATATATTTAAGCAAATAAGATTGTTAAAAAAAACTGAACTTCTGATTGTGTGATTGAACAGGAAAAATATTCTCATTTTATAGGAGCGACAAATTTTTGAAATTCACACCTAATTTTAAAAATTATGTTTAAAAAAATTTTTTTTAATTCAAGAATTTGCTTTCAAGAGTATATAAGGAGCTGTTTGAGACTAGTTTTATCCGAAATTTAACTAGTCTACAAAACAAGATTTATCATCATCATCTCTCAATCTGGGTATTACTGTGATGAGACTATATGTGATGTCTCTTTTAGATATCTGAAAACTTCAGGTATGCAATCTATCGACTAAACATGAAGCAATTGTAACTGCATTTTTGATGAAAAACATTCTTACTTTAATTCTAAAAATTATTGAAATCATACAAAGTTTAACTAATAACAAATTTACACTGTCCAGTCTAAAGATACGAAAAACTTGTGCTATATGAATTAATCATTCATGCTGCGGTTAAAAAGGTAGTCTTTTGTGATCAAATAAAGTAATAAATTTGTCAACTTCAAAAAATATATGCTACTAAAAATGAAAATGCATTTAATATTTATGAAGTGATAAACTATTTATTTGATAATTTACTCAAGCATGTGGATAGAATGTAAAACAGTGTACAAATAATTTTTTGTAAAGAAAATATCTTTTAATAGTAGATAGGGATTTCGATAAAGATGTAATTTGGCTCATAAATAATATAGTTCTTTGCAACTTTGTTTTTGGTTTTTAATATAATAATTACTAATTTCTTGTTGAATTTCAGACAAATCAAGCAACTTCTGGTTTATTATTTTCAATAGGTCTAGCAAATTAAGTTTCAAGAAAACTTAATTTGCTAGACCTGTTGAAAATAGATACTTTTCAGATGCTTTAAAATATAAAATAATCTCATAAATTTAGCAATGTATTGATATTTCACTATATGAATCTTTTATCACTGAAAAACAGAAATACAAATTGAGATACTTCAGTAATACTTGTAATGAAATTTCTAAACCTTGGCAGAAAAAGGATCTTCTAAGTCTAATTTTTGCAGAAGTATTTTGTCATACTTTAATAAATTAATAAAATTTCAGAGTAAAAAGCCTATATTTCTGTAGTACATGTTGGGTTATAAGGTTTTGTTCCATGAATTTTTACTACTATTACTTTGTTTATTTGATTTAAAGAATGTCTTAGATTCTGTATTTAGTATGACTTTGAATTTTTACATGTCGTTATATTTATTTATCAAATGCCATAGATTGCTAAAGAAAAAGAAAAAGTTACCAAACTTCTCTAGAAGAGAAAAGGAGTCAGAATTTTTCCATGCCTAAAGAAAATGACTTTGCTTTTCAGTCATAGCTCGTTAACATTGCAATTTTTAATATTAATTTGTATATGGAGTGTAAAATAAAAAGAAAAGATCTTCAAAATAAGTGTTTCATATTAAAATCTATAGGTTTGCAAATTAATTTGTTTCAACAAAAAATAATCAACAAACTAAGTTGAGTCTAGTTCGTTGATTATTTTTTGTTAATTTATAAATTAGTTAATTTATAGTACAAATATACTATATTATGAAACTACATAAAGCCATGAATAAATATTTTAATTTGAAATTTTCTGTCTTGGCAGTTTTTAAGAGGCACTCCTGCATTTCATGTGCTCACAACTGATGAATTGTATAACTTTGTCCATAAAGTACAAATATGACTATATTAATATTTTTTAATATCATTTTTGTACTGTATATTGTTTTTCTAAATTTGCTTTAACTTTTATCAAAAATTTGCATTTATAGTAATTTTTTATTATATCTGAATGAATCTATTGAATTCCAGATTTTTCATAACTTATTGGTTGCATAAAAGAGATGTTTTGTATGGATAAAAGATACCTACTGTAAATCAGTTGAAATTGACTATCTATTTTCTAAAAATTTATTCAATAATATGTATTATTCATAAACATTTATCTTCAAAAGATATAACTAGTTTGTAATTTTTTTTTAGATTACTGAGAGATATGAAAAGCCTGAAAAATTTAGAAATCTTCCAAACTCTTACAGATTTTGGTGTGGCTGCTTTGCGGGATTTTATGCCTCATATTAAAATAAACAAACATATGTTTTCAACAGTTGCTAGGCCAACTGTTGGAATTAGAAGGACTAGTATATGGGAAATAAGAACAAGAGATTATTTATAAGGTAATACTTTTGTTTTTCTTTGGACTGAATTTCTTGAACAAAATTTTAAATGTAGTTGTGTAATTTATAATACACCACTTGGTTATTAAAGTAATTCATACATTATAAAATGTTTGTTATAATATAAGATAATTTTTATGATGAAAAGTGAATCCTTTTAATAATTAATTTTTTGAATAGTGCCTACAAATTTTTAAATCATGTAAAATGTGGAATCTTTTATTTATTTATATTTTGTAATGTATTATAATAGCTTAACAATACTCAAATGTAGCGACTGTTGTCTAATAAATATGCATAACTTTGCTTATATACTTTTCAATCTGTCAGCGAAATGGTTAGCGTTCTTGCCTTCGGTTCAACAGTTTATGGGTTGGAATCCTGCCTTGGTCATGGATGTTTGTAATCCACTTTAAACCATAGGTCCCGGTCTAATTAGCCCAAGTGTGCAAAAAATGACCATTGAGCGACAAACAAATCAAATCAATTTTCAAACTTTCCATTTGTATACTTTTGGTTATATATACTTAAAAAACACTCCTAGATTGTTTTTATCTTGAAAAATGTTATGCTCCTATCATATGCTGAACCTTATTGTTTAAAATTGTTCTATAGTTCTTTCTAGAATTCTATGAAACCTATAAAAAATTGTGATACTATTTGCATGATCTTAGAAAATGAAAAAAAATGTATTACTATTTCAATTATTATGTTGTAAGATATTCTACCTTATTAATTTTCAATTTAAATTTGACATTAAAATAAATCATTTGAGAAATTATAGTTGTGAGTTTGAAAATTTATGATCAATATATATATATTTCCCTATATGCAGCCATGTAAAGAATATAACTGTAATACAAAAGAATTGTCAAAGATTGTGTGAAATGATTATAACTCTAATACAAAAGAATAAGATATCCTTAAATAAATCATATTTAAGAGCCCCTTTTGCACTATACTTATAAAACAACAGTTTTTATTAGTTCTATTTATTCATTTATTTTTTTCTCTATAAAATCAATATGCTATTTTATTTATAATTCTAAATTCAAACTATTTAAAATGAATGCAAAAATATTGAAAAATTTTCACATGAAAATAGTTTTACTATCAAAAAAGTGTTTGAAATCTTTGCTAAAAAAATTTTTTTAATAGGATATTGGCACACTGCAATCATTTGAAATCATCCCTTTTAGATTTTTATGACTACTCATCTGCTCAAAATGAAAATCATTTGTCTTCTTTTATTTCATGTAAAAATGAATGAATTGTAAATCTATCGCAGGATGAATAATTTTTTTGTGTGTTGAACATAAAAGCAATCACATGTGAGGTAGTTAATAAAGGAACAATGGTAGTACGTGTAGAAATATCTGTATTACATTTACTCACACAATATGCTTAATTTCTTATGTTCTCTCTTCAGAAACCATTTAAATTGAAAGAGTAAATAGAAATAATCATCATATTTAGATAATAGAAAATGTTAATGTGTTAATCGTAGGAAATTAAGAAGTAAACGTGTCTCAAGCCTAAATATGCAAGTACTCCTAATCAGCTCCTACAAGTTGTGTTCAGTGCTTAATATCAGTTTCAGGATGACAACCAATTGAATAGAAGTTGATAAAAGTTAATTTTTATTCTGAAATGATGATGCCAGGCTTAGACAAGAAATTTTTCTCCATTAATCAATTTTCTTATTTGATTCTGTAACCTCTGTTTTATGCTTTCTGACCTTGGTAAGTGTTATGTACAGTTTATGTATTTCTTACGAATGAGTTGTTCTTTTTTATCTTTTAAACAAATTTCAAATGAAATTGGATTAAAATTTATCCAATTTTGGTCATTTTGTATGAGATTTCAAAAATGTTTCAATTTTGAACAGAGATGCATATTTATTGAAATTTCCTTTTTACTGAAGCAAAATTAACTTTTGGTATTTAATTTTTGTCATAAGAATCAAACATTAAAGTTGATAATTCTGTAAAGATCAGTTTATTAAAAGGTAATAATTTCATTATAAGAAATCTGTTTATCTAAAAGATATGCAATTAGAAAATTATATGTTACAGCAATTTTATTCAAAAATCAAAGAAACAAAAATATTGCTGTTTAAGGTCAAACAAATATTATATAGAACTCAGATTAGGAATAAAATCTAAATATCAACTCTTAAATTTTACACAAAAAAACATTAGATTTAATAATTATCGTAATTATTAAGCATAAGTATCAAGATTGGCTTAGTACTTTTCCTATTGCATATAAATAAATGAATAACATCAGATTGATTATGTAAGTATAAACTAATGCATATGAAAACATAAATCCACAATAAAGTATCACTCAATTTTCTACGTTTAACCAATCAAAAGTATTGCTGAGTTTCAGTTGTTCAAGTTAACATTCTGGATAATATAGTATATTTAAAATTGTGTGGGGATTAATGCATTGTAATAAGGAACAAATTCTTCTTTTGCTCTTATTACTTGAGAATTTAAAAAGTAGCTTTTCTTGCAGTAAGATCATTATAAGATTATAGTTCAATGCTATTAATTTTCTCGTGAACACTTTTCTCCTGTGTTTATTTTTTTTTAAACATATTTTGATGGCATTTAGTCTTTTAGATAGTTAAAATTATTTGAATAATATATATCTCACTTATATCAGAATGCTTTCCATTATATATTTTAAAGTTATGATGTGAATATTAAGTTATACTTGTATATGATATTATGCAGATTGTTTTCTGAACAAATTTCTAAATTACTGTAATTATTATTTTAGGGCTGTTGGAATCTTCCTAACAAAACATTGGTGCAAACCCCTTCAAAGAAAACTTAAAAATGACATAACTGCTGAATCATTGTTCAATATGACTGTGATATTTTCACATGCTCAATTTTAAGTCACTTTAATAAATATTAGTATGTGTCCCATAATGTTTTTATACCGTGATTTTTTAATACCTATTTTTTAATCAATTTTTATTATTCTTGAAATACTGTACATTTTCAATTAAAATTTGTGTATTTTAAATAATGAATGCTAATTTCAAAATGTTTATATTTTACTTGAATAATTATTTAGTCATAAATAAATGTTTTGTTTAATAGTATTTTATAATGTTTGATTTTACAAACTTGTTAATGATTGAGAATAGAGTTTTCTCAAGAATTTCTTTCTTTCTGGTATGTTGAAGTAAGTGAAATGTTAAATAATACTTGGTGCAAAATTTTTTTTTAACTCCAAAGTTTTTACAATATTTTTAAATCTATTTCTTGTTATACATTTTGATCTATGAAATTTGAATATTAAAGTGATCTACTTAATTTAAATTTTTTTTTATTTTTAAAATTTTCTCTGTACAAATATTAAACATTTAATATAGCCTCACAAAATGTTTCAGTTAATTATTAAATCTAAAATCTATTATTATAAGTATTTCTGACTTGAGAAAATTTCAATGTCTCTGTACTTTTGTTAAACTTTTGCCAAACTTAGTATCTAGTAATAGTCATGTGAACTGTATATGCATTCATAAATGAAGTTCCTTTTTTTTTTTTTTCTCTCTCTCTCTCTCTCTCGAATATGTGATAAATAGTCATTTATGTTCAGTGAACAGGCACTCCTAAATTATTTGTTAATGTTGTAGATTTTCTTGTTTAAGTGTGAGAAAAAAATAGAATTATCATTAAAATTTATTTTCGATTTTTTAAAGAATTAATAAACTAATTTTAACTTTTGTATGTCTTTACTGATTGTAATTGTCAATATTATAGTTTATAATTTCATTTGTGGATTTTAAATTATTATTTTGTGTTTATTCAACTTTAAAAAGGTGTATATATTATCAAACATAGCATCCTCATGTTACTTTACAATCACATGTCTCTTTTGTATCGAATAATACAAAAAAGACTTTGTTAAAACATTGGATTTAAAAGACATCATTCAAAAAAACTTCGACTTTGTTATTTGATGAAACATGTTTAACAGATTTTAAAGAATGTGAAAATATTTCAAAGTGTAAGTATAAAATTGTGTCGTAATTACTCAAATAAATATTGCTTGTTTATTGTATATGATCTCTTCATTGGGTCTTCGTGAAATTAATGTTGAATAGGAAGTGCAGTGACATAGTGATAATGCTTCATGCTCCCAAGGTACAAGTCTGAGGTTAGTGCTTGAGCTGGCAAAGTCCTTTAATACCTTCAGTGGGGGAAACCTGAGTTGCAATTTTACTTTGTAACTAAACAATTGGGGTTTTGCATTAAACTAACCAGCTAATAAAGATATATGCTTCACACTCCGGGGCTTTTAGTCGGGAAAACAGATACGGGCACTGTATGGCTTGGCCTATACATGGACTGTCATGCCACAATTTTAGTTAAGTTAATGTTGAATGTATACATACTAAACAGTTAAGAATTACTGTTTTAAAATTTTATATTGATTGAACATTATACAATTTGCATATTTAATATTTTATTCATTGCACTGTTACATTTTGGCACTCTTGAAAATGTTTTTAAAAAAAATTTAAATTTTATTGATGTACATGAAGATATTTTGATAAAGTTGCAAAATGAATGAATTCTATCATTTTTATAATTCTTTTTGTTAGTAAAATATTTTAATTCTGTATTTACTGCCATTTATCTTATTTCAAATGTGAGTCATTTAATCTGTTTGTAGTCATTGTGTTTACATATATTTATGTGCTAAATGTATTTATTCCATCTGAGTGAGAAGGGGTGCCTTATTTATCATTATCCAACTAAAATAATGAAATACAATCATTTATGTTTTTCACTTTAAACAATAAAGTATTATTCTATATTCGTTCTTTGATTTGAATGTTTTGTATAATTTTTTCTTGATCTGAACATATATATATTTTAAAAAATTACTGTTTTTACAAATTTACTTTCATTTTGAGAAAATATAAGACTACTTTGTTTAAATAAATCTCATTATAAATTACTCATTCCATACATACAGAAAACAAGTGTAGTAATTATTTTTGTTTCATAAGATAAAAATTTGGTTATTACTAAGATTATAACATGAGAGATAATTTTTTTTTATGTTTTTGCTGACTTAAAAGTAATTAAACATCTTTGTGATGTGGAACAAATTATAACATGTCACTAACAAGACAAGACTAGTTAGATGTATTAAAGCCATAGACTTGTTTAATGCTTTTTCTTATAACTAAAATGAAAAAAAGTATGACAATACTAAAATAAGTTGTATGTGTTTATTAAAAACTAAATTTTTACTCTAAAATTGTATTTAGAAGCCAAAATATAGTCCTTCTCAGGCCTGAACGCGGCAGCCTTCTCGGTCTTTTTCTGGAATGCGGGTGGCCTGTCTAATACAAAATTTACTGAATTTAAGACTGTAGCAGCTAGAGAAAATTGCGATGTATTTGCCTTTGTTGAAGCTGGTGCTTCTACTGATACTCTGGACTATTTCAAATGCAAAGATTTTAATATTTATACTTTACTAAGATCTCGTCAGGTTGCCTCCGGCATTATTGTAGGGTTTAATGTTCTAATACCTGCACTTTTAAAATACTTTGCTCAATGCAGGACAATAATTTAGAGGCTGTTGAATTAAATGTCTGGAAGGATTTTCTGAGAACAAAATTAGTTTTTGTTTATAACCCTCCTGGTAATGTTCCAAATATCTCTATTCTAGAGAACACTCTTGATAAAAACACCATAATTATAGGTGACTTCAATTGCCACTCTTGCAGGTGAGGATACAGTCAACCAGATTCTCCTGGCAAAGCTATGGTGGATCTTCTTGACTCTACGGCCCTTGTTTTTCACCAACCAAATGGACATACTTTTCTTTCTTTTAAAGGAGAAAAGACTAACCCTGGCCTTATCCTCTCACACATTAATTTGTCCAAGAGTATTAAATTTGACTTTTTGGAGTCCTGTAGTGGTTACAGACGTAAGGTCCTGAAAGTAACTTGCACTCTTGATTCCCAGCGCCCTTATATAAATGGAGATTTCTTGCCTAGATGGAACCTAAAAAAGGCTAATTGGTCAAAGTATGCCCAACTAACTGACAGACTTCTCACTGTGAATAAACTTGACTTTTCGAACCCGGATAGAAGTAGTGACTATATCACTGAAGCTGTTCGTGTCTGCGCTCAGGCCTCAATACTTAGAGGTAAAATAAGAAAATATAAATTTTTTTGGACTGATGAGTTAACCGATCTGAAGAGGAAGCGTGATGATGCCCGTTTACAAGCTGAGCTTTTGGATGACTTAAAGTCAAATGTAACTCTTCGTCGTGCGCAAGCTGTCCTTAAGAGAACTATTAAAGAGGCAAAGAGAAAATGTTTCAAAAATTTTGCTTTGGCTTTGGATTTTAGAAGAGATGGTGTTCGGGCTCATCATTTTCTTTCTTCTCTGAATAATGAACAAAAAATGAACCCTTGGTGAGTAATGGAAGACCTCATTGTGCCAATAGAGACAAAGCTTTGTCATTTGCTAAATTCTATGACTCAGTGCGCAGACTCAAAAAACGAACTAAACTTCTTCAACGGCCGCTCTCTGGGTGCCTCAACTACGCCGACGAACGTCTTTTTAACAATGATTTTACTCTTGACGAACTTCATAGAGCTATATATGAGACAAAATTGGGTAAATCTTCTGGACCTGATGATCTGCCCGGTGAATTTTTTATTTACCTGGGTGAAAGTGCTAAACAAACTCTTCTCACTTTTTACAACATCACTTGGAAATTATATGCCCCCTCAGAGTGGAAAAAGGCTACAATAATTCCTCTCCTGAAACCAGCCAAGCCAACTGATTCCCCTTCCAGTTTTTGACCTATTTCCTTAACAAATAGTTGTTGCAAATTAATGGAAAGAATGGTTACAAATAGGCTAAAGTTCTATCTAGAGGGCAATTGGCTTCTCTCTAACCTTCAGGTTGGTTTCCGAAGGAAGAGAAATACTATGGAACAGGCGGCATTCTTTTCACAATGTATAAAAATGGTTAAAATCATGTATATAAAATCATAGAAAACAATCCACACTAGCTGTTTATGTTGATTTTAAAAACGCCTACGATAGAATCTGGCGAAAGAAATTGGTTGAGAAGATGATCAAGGTCGTTGTCAGGGGAAATATTTTAAATTGGCTTAAATCACTAATTTCCCAGCTCTTAGCCAGAGCTACCATTCCTCCTTTTCTAAATATATCCTTCTCCAAAATGGGCTCCCGCAGGGAGCTGTGACTAGTTGTACCATGTTTAACATCATGATTGATGAATTGATAACTGGATTGATGGAGGTTCCGGGCATTAAATGCCTGGCTTTTGTGGATGATTTGGTTATTTACACTACTGGAAGTGACATTTCTGACCTAAATAAGTCTATAGATGATGCTTTGAAGTTTTGGGGGAACTGATGCAATGAAAATCTTGTAACTGTTAACCCTGAAAAAACGGTGTACCAATTTTTCACCCTGTCAACAAAACTCTCAGTTCAATATTTCCTATAATGGACTAACTTTAACTCGAGTGGACAGTTATCGCTACCTCGGCGTCTTTTTTGATAATAAGCTTTCGTGGAGAAGACATGCTAATGAGATGGCTAATAGAGGCAATAATAGACTCAAACTTCTAAAAAGATTATCTGGCATCACTTGGGGTTCCTCAACTGATACCCTTTTGACCACCTATAAAACTTATACCAGGCCTGTTTTGGAATATAAAGATGAACTTATAGCCACTGCCTCTAAAACTTGTCAGGATGTTATTGATTTGACGCAAAATAAGGCACTTAGGATTATTACTGGTGCTGCTGGCTTAACCCGAGTCGCTGCCATGAAGCTTCAGACTGGTATTGAGCCTTTAAATTCCAGAAGAGAATTGCAAGTCTTAAGACTCCATGACAGGTGTAAGAGATTGAATTTACTTCATTGGAGAGAATACTCCCCCAGTACCCCTAGACTGAAAACGCATAAATCATTTATCTCTCGTTCTGATGAACTCTATACTTTTTACAACAACATACCAACTATACCACACCCATCACAGTTTGGCTTCTCTCCACCTACAATTAGAACTCCTACCTACAGCCTTACCATCGGTATGCCTATAAAGAAATGTGATGAAATTCCTGATGCTCTTAAAGCTATTTCCTTAGAAAATATAGCTACAAAGTATCCTAGCTATGAATTGATCCACATTTATACTGATGGTTCTACCTGTGATGGAAATAGTGGTGCTGGACTGTTCTGTGAGGGCTTTTTTGAGGAATCCTGTGCTGTTGGTCTAAAAGCCTCAAACTTTGATGCAGAGATTTTCGCTTTGAATAAAGCAATCCTAAATCTCATTGGTCTTGATACTAACTTTGGCAAGGCAGTTATTTTTATTGACTCCCAGGCTGCAATCTTGGCTGCTGCCTCCTACACACTTAGCGACTGCTCACTTGTTGAAGAGACCAAGAGACTTGTTTCCAATGCTATTGCTTCTGGCTGGGATATAGTTTTTCAATGGATACCTAACCACTGTGGGGTGCCTGGAAATGAAAAAGCAGATGTTTTGGCTAAAAATGGTTGTAAGCTGCCTCAGCCTCTGTTTCCAATAACTGCCCATCAGTTTATTTCTGAGGCTAGGGGGAAAATTGACCAACACCTAGAGCAAATTTATACAGCACTTTCAGCAGATAAAAAGTGGAACGTTCTTATGAAGTCGCCTGTCCCGATGGATTTGCCTCGTGCAGTTTTTACTGCAAATTTTCGTCTTTTGACTGGACATGACTTTTTGTATAAACATCTACACCGCATTGGTGTAGTTGCTGTAGATACCGGCCCCCTTTGTTTGTCGAGTGAAATTATGGACTTTAATCATTTGATAACTTGCACTGCACTTGCTTTTATTACTGTTGACTCTGACAACTTTACCAAGGCTAAATTTTATTGGGCCGCCAGAGGTCTTATGGCAGATAATGCCAATGACTGACGTAGGATAAAAAAGAAAAAAAAAAACTTTAATTGTTGAAATAGTAGCATTTAAAACAATTTGATTTGCATAATTCAAGTTATGTATTTAACTATTTCAAATTGTGAATAGAATTCTAAAAAGTATTTAAACTTAAATTTGAAATTAATATTTCAATAAATGTTTTACAATTCTTCATTTCTGCTTTAAATAATTTAATAATTGTAAGTGAATAATTTCTTTATGACTCACAAGTTTCAAGCAGCACTTATTCATGGATTCTTAATTTCTTATTAGTTTTTACAAAAATCTTTTAAAAACGATGAATTCGACATACTGTTAATATGCATTTGTTTAAATATTGGAGTTAATGATATATATACTGTTTGACAGACAGTGATAATAAAACAAGATTTTACCACAAAAAGTAAAAAAATAAAACAAAGATTAATCTGCATATATGTAATTAATGCTCTTTTTCACATCATTCTATTTAATAACAATCAAGAATTTACTTTTTTCATATCCAGTTTAATGTGTATTAGAAAGTTGTTAAATTAATTTATATGATAGTCTATTGTTCAGATTTTATCTATTTATTCACATGCCAGATGTTCTAAAGGGTGTTTTTTCTTCGTTTCTTTGCTTGAAAGTTAAATGTGAAAAAAATCCATGTTCTAAGGAATAATGCATGTTGTTCACATTTGACATTTTTATACAGTAAAAAATGTTCCTCATATTTAAATGATGTAAAAAAATAATTATGTGTCATTCTGTACAGCATGCAAAATGTGAATAATTTAAGCTTGGAGATACTGGATGATATCTGATGAAAGACAATGTATTGAAAATAAGTATAAAACTTGTTTTGATTTTTCAATTTTTTTTATTTAAGTATTTATCATGGACGTTTTCTTTATAATCCTTTTCTAATTAAAATTGATTATAAACTGAAAATTGAATAAAATGAAATTAGTTTACGTTAATGTGATATTGTCAGATTAAAAAACACTTATAAATTCTATTTATTGGATAAGATAAAAATTTAGCTATCCCTAATGTTATTTATTAAATTACAGTTATTTAAAAAAAAATCATTAGCTTAAGCCAACGTCTAAAGAAATACAACTACTCTTTTTTTATAAAAGTTTAAGTAAGCAAAATATTTTTGTTAAAATCATAAATTGATCTATTGTAAAACTTCAAAATATATAAGTTTATTCTTTTGATGGCTATAAGAAAAGTAATTAATCCTAAATTTGTAATTCACTATCATGAAGTAAAATCAGTTCAGTTCTGATAAGTATTAATTTTTCTTAAGTGTTCAAAAATTAATATTTATTATGCATCATTTAGATAAATAGTATGTATTACTCATAAAATGCTGAGAAATCTAGCAAATTTACTTAAACTGTGGAAAATTTAAACTGCATCGTATCTTATTAAGCAATTATTGTGTTTTATTATAATCTAAAGTATGTAAGTTTGAATTTAAATTTTAAAAAAATATTTTGTTCTTATTAAACTTTGAATTCTACGTTCTTAGTTAAGATAGTTTTTCAAAAATTTAGTTTGGAGTTACAACAATCCAAATTAATTCAGAAAAATTATTTATTTTCTACTGCAATTCAAAAGTTAGAACCAATTCAATGCAGATTTATTTCAGGTTGATTGCAACTTATGCTTTCTACATGAAAAAGAACTAAAAATTGTTCTGAATTATAGTAAAATTTTCTTTTACAAAAGTAAGTATTTTAATCAATTACAATGAAAATATCTTTAAATTGTTGATATTTATATTGTGTTTCTTGTATATAATTTAAATGACATAAATGGTGAAACGTGTGAATATATCTCTTGTGTGTGTGTGTTCTATGTAATAAGGCATTCCACTCTAAATATTCTTGTGAAGCTTGATTTATATCGTTTTGATTCATTCTTCATGTGGTATTTAAGGAATAAGATTACAAGTTCTATCACAATATAATTTTAATGAAACTTGTAAAAAAAAGTATCAACACAATTTACGTTGATTTTTTTTAAGTTAAAAATATAGACTTTCCAGATATAGTTGTCATTGAAATAGGAAGAATAATTTTGATGTATCTTTATAAAATGATCCCTATTTAAAAAGTATTTCCCTTTTTAAATATAAAATTCTCCACACACATTGAGATCTTTCCAGTGATTTTCTTAAATATGATTATGCTGGACATCATGGATTTACTTGAATATATATTGAATTTATTGCTTAATCTTATTTTTTAGTTTAGCAAACTTAAGAATTACTTTAGATTTGCATTTAATGTTAAAGCTGCACAAATACTTATTTGCTAACTAAGTCCGATTGAAATCAAGGGATACACTAGCAAAAATTGGGTGTAAATATACCCAATTTTGTCTAATGTATCCAAATATTTATGCCTTTCTTTTATCCATATCTATTATTTCGATTTCAATTCAAACTTATTTACCACAGATGGCGAAAGTAAAATTATATATATATGTGTTTGTGTATATATGTGTGTATCCCATGGATGTCTGAGAATAATAAAAGCTACAAATAGGCTCACAGGAAAAAAACTTTTGGCAGTCTGTATAAACTTAACCAGTGATCAAAAGGATTGATAAATTTTAAAAAAATTAACTTAAATTTAAAAAATGTTTTTCAAACATTTTTAATAATTTTTTTTTTCTATATTTAAAAAGTAATGCAAAAAAAATCAAGTTATTTGTTTTATAGATCTTGAGATATATGTATGTATGTTTCTCTCTCTGTATGATAATTATTGTTTTATTTTTATTTATGTATTTCCATTGAATATTGTGTGCTTTATTTATCTAATAATAATAAAGATTTAGGTGGCCTTTCAAATGGTTAAGTTAGATCTCTTGTGTTTTTATTAGCAGGGCCCTCTTGAATGTAATTAAGGCATGGAGCAAAAACTTCTTTGGGACACCCTATGCTTTGCAACAACAAACTTTCTATTTGATTTGGTGGATTGGGCCAATTAGCCCGTATGCCACTGTCTTAGTTAGGCTCTGTTTATTAGATATTACTGGTCTTTTAGGCTTTGAGAATTATTATTTATCAAGGAAAAGTTTTCTTTTAATATTGAAAATATAATAAAATCAATATATAATGACAATTTTGTAATTTTTTTTTAAATGGTTGAGAAACTTGGATAGAGACTTTTTAATCAGAGAATAACAAATCCTTCAAATTGTGGATAAATAATTACACTGCTGTTGTGAGTGAAATCTCAAATTTTTTTAAAGGAATTCATGGTTAATGTGTGCTCTAACTTCCATCAACAACTTAATCCTGTTGACAAAAAAAATATTGTATTAAATTAAAAATATGGAATTTATTTTCAAAAAACTAACATTGCTTAAGTCATTTATTACTTAGATACAGTACATTTAAGTATTTTCAATGTGGCTCCCCTTTGGCATCGATACAGAGCTTTAAACGTCGTATAAAATTTTCTGCAATGGACTGCAGTTCATCAGGGGTTAATTTAGTCCATTCCTTAAGAGTATCCTTTAGGCATTCCAAACTTCGGTGTGGCTTAGAGCATACTCTTGATTTGCAGAATAGATTAAACACTATAGGCCACTGGGTTTAAGTCAGGTGAATAGATGGGGGGGGGGCACAGGTATTAAATCTGGAAGATTTGCTTGACACCAGTCTTGCGTTGCTTTAGCTCTATGAGAAAGGAACTGAAACTTGAAGTGTCCAGATGCTGTTTTTAAAATGCTTTTGGGCCCAAGGGAGTAAAACCGACTGTAAAATCTAATTGCAGTACATGGTCTTGTTCATTTTGACGCTTTGATCCATGAAAATCAAAGTAGTTTTTCCAGATTCACAAATGTCTCCGCAAACCATAACTGACTGTGGTTTTTGCCGACGTTCTACTCTTGTGGAAGTTCAAGGACGATCAGATGACCAGAACGGCCATTTTGCCGATTATAGGATTGTTCAATTGTCAAAAGTTTTTCGTCCCTTAAAGATGAAGCACTTCCAATCTCTTGCGAACTTACGAAAGAGAGTTCGACATCTTTGCAACAGTGTACGCTTATTTTACTCAGTTAGTTTCTGTACTTTTTGAAATTTTTATAGTTTGCGTCCAAGTTTTTTTTCAATTTGTCTAACTGATTCCCTATTAACCCCCATTTCTTTAGCTATTTTTCTCATTGAATTTCTTGTTCAGCTTTTCAAATCTTAAGTAATATTGCCTCCATAATTGAACACGTTTAAAATGAGGCAGAAGAAAAGCAAACTGAAAAAGACAAGACGAAACATCTACTTTATGGCTAGTTTAAATCGACCATTTAAAATTTAATTCTTTATTGTGGCCTTTTTCACTTGTTTGCAGTTGATTTGGGCTTTGTCGTTGATGATTGAGCTTACAAGATCCACATAATTTGTTTTAACTTAATTTTTTTATGGTATCCAGAACAAAATAATCATGATAAATCCATGATTGGTTAACGAACAATTTGAATAGTGAACATATAGTCGAACAGATTAAGTTCGTTAATCTACTGTAGTTTCTAAGTGTTATACTTTTTCTTTTGCGAAGTTATGGTTTTAAGAATTATTTTACCAATCGCTATGATTTCGTGAAAATAACTGTCTTCTATATTATTAAACAGATAATATTTATAATTATATAATTTAAAAACTTATGTAAATTTAATTAATCAAAAATAATTATTCGTAATATTTTTGTTCTATAAAAACTGTATAACTTCTTTATATTTATAAACAATATTTTTATTAATAGTTTACTAACAATAATTAAAGTTGATATTTGAAAAATATAATTATTTTTCTTTAAAAAATACTAATTATATATATATATATTTGTATGTGTGTGTTACAAAATTTCTCTGAATGAAACTAATCTTTTATTTCAATCATCAATTTAATTTAAATAATTGTTGAAATCATTTACATTCTTATTCCTTGGAAATTTAAACAAATAAATTAAAAAGTCAATCATTATACATACATACTTTATAATATAAAAAATAACATAATTATGATGATATAATAAATAAAAATACATGATACACATAATGTCTGTATACATTTTTCTTATTTAATAAAATTTATGAATAAATTCCAGAACTTTACACCATCAGGAAATATAATTATATAGTGCTTATATTATTTTCTTAATATTTTCCTTGAACTTACTGTTTCGTCTGAAGTCTTGCATTTTTACACACAGTAAAAGAAACTATAGCTATGATTAGAAAAGTAAAAAGTACTCCCATATTCAAAATATAAACTCGATAACTTCTTTCTTTGGTCCTGTCTGTTACTTGAAGTCTTATTGTCCCCACTAAATTTTTATCATCCCAACAACTAGAAAAATAAAACTAGTTTAACATGCATATTAGGTGGTATTTGAATTATTTACAATTATGTCACAAATAAAACTCTTAATAATCGATTTTTTATACATAAAATTATCTTTCTTACCATTATTTAACTATAAAATTTTTGTTTTTTAAATATTTAAGAAATTTATCACTGAATAACCATTAGCAAGTCTAAATAAATTTTAAAGTTGCATAGAAGCGATTGGTTTGTTCGTCACTCAACGGCCATTTTTTGCACACGAGGGCTAATTAGACCTGGACCTATGGCTTAAAGTGGATTCCGAACCACTGCAAACATCCATGCCCAAGGTGGGATTCGAACCCACGAACTGTTGAACCGAAGGCAAGAGCGCTAACCATTCGGCTGCCAGCTCGGCAGCATAATGTGGCCCGTGAGGGGATCAAACCCTAGATCTCCGCCTTATTAGCTCGACACACTAACCAAATTAGACAACGGGCCATAAAAGCGAAACATAGCGTAAATGCTCCACTAAATTGGATTGTCTTTGAATCATCATAGTCGCAAAAGCTTGACTTATGTCTATATCAATCAAAAAATATGCAAAAAGAAAAAAAAAATTATCAAAGAAACATTTTAAATGTATTTTCAAATGCTTACCATTACCGCTTAAGAGAAATCCGTGTTCCCATAACACCAAAAAGAATGTCGTAACGAGATATTCATAATTTTCTCTCTTTCTCCTAACGACTATATGCTTTCACATTTTGTTAAGTTTATTTCTCAATATTCATAATCAGTGGAAGCAGCGCTTCTATCAAATTATCTAATAATTTATCATAAAATTATTTGGAAATATTTCACTGAGTGATTCTGAAATATGTTCTTATGCAATCACAATTGAGCATATTTAGTAGTTATGGAAAAAGTGATTTCACTCTATAGGCTTAAGCTTCAAAAAAAAAAAAAAAGATTTATGCAAAAAGTGATTTTACTCTATAGGCTTAAGCTTGAAAAAAAAAATTAAAAATATAAAAAATTTAAATGACTCGGTTATTGTTTATATATTTCAAACTTCAATTTTTCATTTAATTTCAAGGGAGCACAATTTTATAATTGAATTTTCTATGTCTTTTAAATCGATAATGGATAAAATATTTGTGAATGCTGTTAATATAATTATGTATTTTTATGATCGAACTTTCCAACTGAAAAATATATCCTTTAATTTAGCATAATTTTTTTTAATTAAAATCAGTTATAGTTCAACATATAAAGGATATATTTTAATTATTGATTTTCGGGTTTTACTTTTTAATACTAGAGACTTACTTCCAAGCTATAGATTTTTATTTATGCTTTTGTATATGGTTCTTAAATTATCATATGAACAAAATAATATTTTAAGAATTAAAATATCGTAATTTTGATTAAATTATATATATTTTATGCAAAACGTGTTCTTTTAAATTTGAAATAATATTGTGAATGCCTTTCATACAAACCTATAAATAGATGAATCGTAATAAAACAGTTTTCTAATGTGCAGATTGTTTTCGAAATCAATTTTCACCCTCCCTTTTGTCAGTATGTGAACTTTGCTTGGATTTATGACAAATGAGTTGTTTCTCCAAATCAAGAACTTGTTACTTTTTCCACTGAAAATTGAATTTAGAAAGAAATTAATATTATATTTTCAGAAAACAAAGTAATTTTCAATGAATAATTGTCATTTTCATAAAGAAAACAATTTTTCACGTCGCTAATAGGAAAACAGGTACTCATTTACGTATTATTGAAACAAAATGTTCATAATTTCAAAATTTTATGACGGTTTGACCAAAAGCAGTCCTTGCTGTAATTCCTGTCGCTGACCTCAGACGATAACGAAAAAGCATTCTGAACGTTGTTCGCTCTACTCAAAACTATCTCACATGAAGCATAATGGCTAATGCAAAACCACATTACCTTATCAGACAAAATTCTGAGATGGTAACGTGATATCATGATATATATATATACAATATTACGCCATTTATACCTGTAAAATCATGAGCATTTAAAAAATAGTATTCGATTGAAATTTTCAAAAATTTTAAAAGTTATTTTGAGAAAGAACAATTATAATTATGAAAAAATAAATAAAAAACATAGTGACTTAATTTGACATTTTATTGGCATTTTTTGTTGGCTAAGTTTGGCCTGTATGCAAAAAAAAGAGCTACACTAACGGGTAAATACAGCTCAAAGTGTCTTCCAAACTGCAACAAGTGCTTATGTTCGAAATTTCTGTGGAAATCATAGCTATGGCTCGTTGAGCTGAAGCATTTTTAAGCTTCTAGTACACAAAAATCCATCGATAAAAATAACTTCATATAAACGTGTTAAAAAAAATTATAAATATTAATGTTTAGCAGATTTTGTGGTGGTTACTGAAAGCTCTAGCAGAAAATTTATTATAATCAAAAAGGTATCAAATTCTTATCTGGATACAAATGTAGTTATTTGTCATATTTATTTTGAAATTTTTTGTCAGATGAAAAATCTTTTTCATAAAAAAAATTAAAACTGATATATTATTTAAGCTCAATAATGTAGCAAAATAATCCACTGTAACTGAATAATATTCCAGTGAAGTGGATATATACATAAAAAATCATATTTGTGTTGTAAGGTATAGTAGAACTCCAATTTCTCGATTCCATCTATTCGAATCACTTTCAGAATTTTCGAAAAATAGATTAGATTGAAGAAGAGATGGAAAAGGAGAAATAGGAAGAAGCTCAAGAAAATGAAAGGTAAGAGAAGGGAGAAGATTAGAATGATTCATATCACTTAAGACATATCACTTAATTCAAAAATATTCCTTTGAAAATTCATGGATGTGCGGAAGTTAATGCTGAAGATATACGAGAAGGGATTCTGATTCAGTTACACTGTATTTCAAAGTGAAAATGATGGTCAGTTTATTGACAGGAACAAGGAAGAAGATGATTTTAATGTCCAAGTTGAAAGAGACACGGGACCATCAACAAGTGAAACATTTGTAGGATTTGAAACTGCTTTGAAGTGGAGGGAAAGTTAGCCCGAGAATGATCACATGCAAATTCTCAATGTCGAACCGATACACGACTTGGCTGCCCGAAAACAGATGCAGGCAGTGAAACAAATCACTCTGAACCCAGATGTTCGGCAAGCAATGACTTTCATTTACAGTACTGAAGATACAGTTTGTATTAATGTACAGCGCACTTATAAGTACTTCAACATGTAAAAGTGTTGCATTTTCTTATAATTCTTTTTTTTTTTTAAATATATAGGTTTTTTTTTCTCCCATTTTCAACATACAATAATTAATTAAAATGGAATCTTTTTTCAAAGAAACCCAGTCAACAGAATCTTTGACTATCGAAATGGAGCCAAGACGCAATTGATTCGAATAATTAGAGTTCAACTGTGCTATAGTTTTTAATTTATGCTAATGTCATAAAAATTAATTTATATTTGTTTTATTATGAAAGTTTTAAAAATTGTTTAGATCCATAAATAATGTGCAAGGGATCCCCAAAAGCATAGCATATTCTATTTAAACATAATAATTCAATAATTGAACCCTGAAGGATCCAGTGCCCGAGAAAGACCACCAACAAGATGACTCGTTGACACTGAAAATGACCTCAAGATACTGAAAGTTAGGAACTAGCTAAGTATCCCTCTAGACAGACTGGACAGGAAAAGGCATGCTGTAGAGGCAGCTAAGACCTGTAATAAGTTGTTACCCTATTAAAGAAGAATCCAATAATTAATTTTAGAACTATGACTGGATAATTGAAAATGCCTTCTCAGTAAACAGAATAAAATATATATAAGTAACTTTATAAATAGACGAAATTAAAATATACAATAAATTGAAATAATTTCGTTTTTTCATAAGGAGTAACAAATGTTACATTTGATTCTATATTTGGAATATTATTTCATTCTGTTCTATTCCAGAATTAGATGCGTGAAACAAAATTGTAGCTAGCATAAAAAAAAAAAAAAAAAAAACAGATAATTAGACCAATAATGATTTGGTCTAATTATTGTAACAGATCTTCGCTTCAAGTTTATTCTCAATTATTTTTTTAATTTCTAAAATTCTATAAAATTGGACACCATTGATCAATGTTTTTACATTCTCAGATTTAATGACATTCAGATATGGTTATTGTCATGGTCGTATTTTTGAAGGAATACCACTCAGATATATGCATTTTTGACTTTTCAATAAGGCATAATAATAAAAGCGTTTTTAAATCAACGATCCCACTATCCAAAATGGATTTTTACTTTTTGTCAGAATTGTTTCTAAACTTAGTTAAAAACATTATGAATTATTTGTTTTCATTTCATAATTTTTTAATGTTTAGCCGCAATTTTCTCAAGTTTAGTTTACACGTTCCATTTTCAAAATATTTGAGAAATGTACGGGCATTAATCCGTTTGTAACTATTTGCTCTATCTGAAAATCATCAGTGATTGAAACAAATAAAGATCAATGTAAATCTTGCTTTGTGTGCAATGACTTATCGATATTTTTACTTTCTTTCCACATAAGCAGGAGGATCTATTGGTAAAATAAGATGCTACAAATATTTGTTGTAAAATTGCAATTGATTGGTTCATACTATTGATATCTTACTGAAAATATAAAAATCCATGTAAACTGTTATGTGAGTTTCAAGAAAAAATAATGTTGTTTATTCGGGACGTGAGACAAATGAAGGAATTAAAACAGTCGTTTCAAGTAATCTTACCCAGGACATGTCATGAGAATGCTTTTCCCGACTGCCTCATATATAGCTCTGCGGCCCACCAATTTTGGTATGGGAAGTGGTTGATGCATGGAATATATTCCTTGACTGTTGTCGACTGTATCAATGACAGCACCAGTTTTATCTGTTATTACAACAATGCCAGCTTCAGAAGGGCATGGAATCTATTTAAAGGTATTTAGAACTAAATTAATTCAAACTTTGTCAAAATAGAGCATGTAAGATGTTTGAGATATTGCTCAATAATACGCAAGTGGAACATTTTCTTAATATCGTAAATGGAATGTAATCAAAATAAGTTATGTTATGACATTATGACTATTTGAAATGAAATGGTTTGTCTATGTAGGTTAAACAATTATGTAAAACTGTCGTCAAATTGCGACGAAGCATGAATTTTCTCTTTATGAGCGTGTCTAAGATTTTTATTTATTTATTTATTTTGCTCGTCATAATTTCCTGTAGTGCCTTTGAACGCAAAACCTTAAGAAAAAATGTTTGGTGCAATCCATGAGAATAATAGCTCGAGATCCTTGGTTAATTTTGAAATTAATCAGAAGTACAAGTAATCCGATATTGTTAAAGTTCTAAAATACAAAAGACTACAACTGCTTGAGGATTTGTTCCGACTTGACAATACAAACCCAGTAAAATAACTCTTCTTTACTAATCCCTTGGGAAACAGAAAACGAGAAAGACCACTCATAAAGTGACTTGACTTGGTGGATCAGATAAATAAAGGAAACTGTTGGAGCTTTGCTATGGGTAGGACGAGATGACAACGACTACTAAGGATGACTTTGGCCTGTAACAGACTATAGTGCCTTTGAGGAAGAAAAAGAATTCCCTATAGTAAGACTATAGGAGAATTATTCCTTCAATAAATTCATGAAACTTTGCATGATTAGAGTTTCTAATAATCCAAAAAATAAATTGAAAAATTCGATCAACTTTCTGTATTAATTTTTTTTTCACTTTAATATAATCTACCATTTAATCTTCAATAATCATTTATTTAAATATATTTTCGCTTAAAATCGATAATATTTCACTCTAGAAAGCTATATGCTTTCTTTTTAATTTGTTCTTATGTTTTAAAAATGTTTAAATTCTTAATGTTCGGTATATATTATAACAGTAGTATCAGATACTGTAACATTTTTTAAATAATTTTCTTATTGCTAATCATTTTTATCAAATCATCTTAATAACAAATCAAATTCTAAATAAGCTTATCTTGAGCAGGTTTTTAATTTCTTTATTAAACACAGGGCATACTTAAATAGAACAAGACAAAGAAAGAACAAGACATGGAACACAAGAAAAAATCTACATCGTTTGGCGCAGAATCTTATTCTGATGCAAACAAAGGAATTCGTATAATGCTCCATCTATAGACTTATAATTGCAACATATACTTAAAGCGAAGTGGAAATATGTTAATTTGTTCTTTGGTCATCAACAGAAGTTAGATTAAAGCATTAAATATATAATAGTGATGTGTGTTTCTTTTACTTTTAATCTAGAAAGAAAGATAGGGTATTCATTGTTATGAACAGTAAATCTATATCACTTTAAGATTAAGATGCTAAAAATACATATATTTAATAAGTTTTTCGAACTCTCAATTTTTAGTATATGTTAGATGAATAGAGAGAAAGTAAATGCTTTGCTTCTTTCTGATAAAATACTTTTAATCAGAAGATAGCTGTCTCAATAAAACAAGTACTGATTTAGATGCATTCTAGAAACCTAGCCTGGCTAAACAATCGAACATAATTCCCCGTTCTTTGTTTTAAAATTGTTGTTAAAAATATTGGGCAAATTTTAATATTTTTTTTAATTAGTAAAATGAACAACAGAGGTCTAAAATGAACTTGTTTAAGAGCTAAAATTAGTAATTTTTATAAACATCTAAAATAATAATCTGAGTTTACTAAAAATCGCGTAAAAAGCCAAATTAAATTTGCTTTATTATAATTGTCCATCAAATTTATTTTTGAACACATCACAAGCGATGAGGGCTGCAGTGTCCTCGTTGAGAAACTCGTCTCTCTCATTATCTGAAGGTAATTTTACTAAATGTTTGGATAGGACACGTTAAATTGGTCATGGTCGCAATGTCCTCCAAGTGAAATGATACCTTTGGAGTTGGCGGGATCTTCTGCTTGGTCATTGTTTCCAAATTGCGATGATTCAACTATTTGAATATTTCTATTGATTCAAGCAATTCATAACCAATTATTTTTCTCTCATTAATGCAATATGCGCTTATTTAGCATAAAGCTTAAAAAATTGCTCGCCATTATTTACCTACCTATCCCATGTAACCTTACATTTTGAAGCCTGAAACAAAACAAATAAAATAAACTCATTTGATTCTTTATTAAAGAATTAAATGTGTATTTTTTATTTATAAACAAGGACATTACATTAAAATGGAAGATATATTTCTTAAAAATTAAAGCATATTTGACATTAAATGCCGTGTAAAATATCGGTAAATGTTGCTAAGGAACCGGTATTTTCCCACAACAAACAATGTTTAGACAATAATTTCGCAAAGCAAAGGGTAATAAAGTAATAAAAGTCTTATATTTCTATTTAACTAATTAATTAGTTAAATAGAAATATAAGACATTTGCACCGATATTTACCCAACTTACATTTTCCGTAACAGTTAATTTTATTATTTGTGAACAAGAATTTTTCTTAAAGTCATTTCTGATATATTTGCACTATATAAAGGGTATTTCATAGTAACATATGCATTCTAAGCATTGCTTAAAATTCAGTTGGAATTTCAAACAATTCAGCATTCCTTCCACTTTTTTGCAAAAATTTTCAAAATGTCTTAAAATAAGTATTTCCAATGTTGTGATTAAATGTTCATTTTCTTCGCACCATTAATAATGTCACAGCGTTTAATATTTTTATATCTCTTCTCATTAATATAAGTAATGACATTAATTTTACATTTATTAAAATACATTTTTTTTTTTAGAATAAACCAAAAGAATAAAATCTTAAAAAATTGCCAGCGAAATCTTATTTAGGTTCGCCAAAATATGAAACTAATCCTCAGAAAAGAAACTGAATAAAAAAGTACAATAAGAAACCGAAAATATTCTTACCTTACAGAATCCTATCATAAATTCACTTTTCATGTTCTGAACCTCTGATAAATTTCTTATCTGCGACGGTAATAAATCTGATCGACAAGGAAGTCCTCTTTTATATTCACTTAACAGTTGAGTATCAACAGGTTTTGAAGGAAATAATAAATTTATCTTCTGAAAAGGCACATTTCTTATATAACCACGTGATAAAATTTGAATTTTTTAAAATCTAATAAAAGAATTTTTTAATCATTGTTTTTCTTATTTTTAATAACTAACATATTAATATATGTTGAATATCAGTTAATATTTTTTTATATACAAAATAGAGATTCTTAATCTAGTGTTATTTAGGATTGAAACAAATATTAATTTCCTGTGATAACATGAAAATAAACACATTTTTTAAATGTATCATTAATTTAAAAAAATTCAAATAACTTATTTTTCAGCGTAATATCTTATAATTATTGGAAATACTTCCCTATGGAAACTGCATTCATAATTCTATTACAAATATATTTGCCCTAGTGCGTGTTCTAAGACCTGGATACGGTCATCATGGCTTTATTTGCCTAAAAAGAAAATGTAAAGAGTGTCATTTCTGTGTAGAGTAATTTCATTCTCGGATCGTTAGAGACCCTTTTATCTCTACAAAAGAATCGAGGAAAGTGGAACAAAAGTTACCGAGTGATACATTAGAGATATTCTGAATGCTGTCTCTTTGTTTACGCAAAGATCTTATAAACTAGGTACAAACAGGTGTGTTTTTTAATTATCTCAAACTTATCGTACACATTATTCTAATTTCTGAATCAGTGTGGTTAAACTGTATCCAGAAAAGCCAAGAGAACAATATACCTGTTCTCTTGGCCTTTCGGGATACAGTTTTACCACTATATAGGAATACAGTTTCACTTCTATAGCGATAAGTCCGGGACAGCATAGCGTTCAATGTGTCCTTCCTGGACATTTCGATTATATATTAGCTTGAAACTCATGGAATTTTGGAAAATACGAATTACGGGGCAGAAAACAAGCAAACAATCTCACAGAGACTTTAAGGTAGTCATAGAAGATTTTAGATACGTGATGGTAAGAGTTTTTACTTCTCTCTCTCGAGACCCAATACTAGGTTTACGCAAATAATTTCATATTGTACCTCGCTTCTGGGGTTCGTGTTGGTTGAAAGTCTATAAAACTATCTCTTAAAAATCACAAGACTTTTATTCGTATTCAAATCCAACTAAATACAGGAAATTGCAGCTGTACAAAATTGCAATTACATATTTCCAATACAGACAGTTAATACAACAGGAAACAACTTTCAATTGCCGAAGTCTTTAATGCCTCAGAGGGACAACAGCTTCTATGCGCTTAATTGACATTCAAGACCGATCATCTGCACTAACTCAGCGACTTCATTGCCTTGCGTCTTTATTCTCAGCGTTTCACTAACTCTTCCGTGATGGGGGTGGTGGTATTTATAACCCGACTTGGTGTGAAAATCTACAAGTTTCGCACAAATTCTGAAGGATTCTAGTCTTCCCCGCATAATGCTGGTCTAGAGCTTCGGTGATGGATTTTTCCAAAAATATCCATTTTTTGCTAAGTCGCCAAGAAGATCATCAAATGGTCGCCAAGTTTCCAAATTGTTAACGATGTAGTTTTTAAGGTAGAGCATACATAAATTGCTCTTTTTTTAAGTATTTTCAAACTGTCTGCGATATTTTATGACGAATATAATGATGTTTATAAATTTGTAGCAATATACTATTACTTAATGAGATAAAAGACGATTCTATTTTTTCTTTTATAAGCAATAAAAATGGCACATGCACGCGTATTTAATGCTCATGTGCTTAGATTGCATTAAGTATTACGTCAGTGATTCTCAAAAATTGTGCTGCGAATCTTTCCCGCCTAATCCATAATGTGTGATGCCAAATTTTAGATACATCTATAGTAAAATTTATAATAATTTTTTATAATTACGAGTAAAGTTTGTTTAAATTAAAGAAAAGTGCACTGTGAAAGAAAACCTGTTTTTCCAGTTATAAGTACCATATTTTTTACTGTTAAAATTTTTTATCTTTAATAATTGTGATCCTTCATAAAAGTGAATTAATTGCTCCACATGAAGAAATTTCAAGTATATTTCTAGTATATACAATTACAATTTTCCTTATCTTTTATGTGTGTGAATTCGGATTTCTAATGTTAGCCAAATAAAAACGAAAAAAAAAAAAGATCGAGATTGTTAAATATAGAAGACTGAGAGTAGTATCGTCCTTTTTTGGACCAAATATAAATGAAATTATCAAAAAACATAAAGCTCAGATTTTTTATTAAAAGTATTATTTTGTAGTAATTTTGTATTTTGTAAGCATTTGTAGTACCAGTAATTAATCTCTTAATAAACGTATTATATTGTTTTTGTAATATATACTATTTAGTATTCTATTTCATATTCAAAATTATTACCATAAATTATGTTTTACACACTGTATTTTAGGTTCGTAAGCAACTTTTTAACTTTTTCTTTGTATGCCGCCAAATTTTGAAATAATTAAAAGTATACGGAAAGGAAAAAGGTTTGAGAATCACTGTATTACTTAATGTAATTTTTCGTAATGTTACATGAATGCTGATTACTTCTTTCCTGTGTCAAAAGCAAATTAATTTGCTCTGTATCTTAATTATAGTATTTGCCAAACAACTTTGATACAAGTTCACAATTGTTATTGCAGCGGCATAATTTGTTTTCTTTTTTCTTCAAGAAATTAAGGAGACGTATTGTCATGAAAAATGTTTCATAGGCGGTACATATCTTTAATTATAAGTTTCTGTCATAAATCCCATGGTACAATGTATATGTGTTGCATTGAATAATGTACTAAAATTATTTATTATGCATAAGATGTACACAAAAAATATATCTACGTACTCTAACCATACAAATACCAACTCTTCGGCGCTTTCCTACTTTCCCACAACGATTGCATTGGCTCCATTCTGACCAAGATAATCCGACGGCAAGATTCAAAGGATTCATGACTGAATCCATCGATCGAACTCTACTTTGCGACTTTTTTTTACCAGTCATTATAATCTATGAAAATCCAGAAATAAAGTAATTATTTTTCCAATAGTATTATTACAATTAAAATTTACTCTTTTTACTTAGATATCGGATATATATATATAATGTTGAAATAAACTAAATAATAAAATTAGTAACAATTAAACAGATTACATATTAAGAAAAAAAATAACAAAAAACGAAAATAATATAGTAAAATGTGTAACAGAGCTTTGATCATTTGTGCATTTATTTATTTTTATGTGTGTTTTTATTGTGTTGGGGGATTATCCCTCCTGGTTGATAAGGGACGTTGGTTATCACGTTTGAGTGACGGAGTTTCCAGTGCCCCAGGCACGCAATTTCAATTTATTTAATTTGCTCTATAAAGGATTAAAGTGTTTGTCTTAACCAGTGGTGGGGAAACTTTTTTTTAAGATGGGCCATTTGTAATAACTAAACGATCGTAGCGGGCCAAAGAATAATGCTTAATCATTGAAAATTTATGTGTTCTATAAACATATACATATATTATTACATACACTTATTATTTTAATAGTAAAAAAAAGCAAAAGGTAAGAAAATTACAAGCACAAAATACAGCGGGTCGTTGCAGATGAATGGCTAAGTCGCTAACTAACTGATCTTTGGGCGGCCTTGCTTGTATTTATACCTACCTGCAAGGATTGTTCGGGAATTGGATTTTTCCGGCTCTTTCGGAGAAAAAGAACAATGAATCGAAAATGCGAGAGTGTCTGGAAGTTTCGAGCGAAGAGGAGTCAGCTGTTTGGGTCGGATGGATTTGTCCGGAATACTGTTGTGTTTTGAATATCGCCGCAGGTAGTTTTTATGCGGGTCGTCACATTACGAAGTAAGAACGCGTTCAAACATTCTCACGAAGGCACTCTTAAGCGGGCCGTAGTTTCCCCATCACTGGTCTTAACTATTGATTATTACGTTTAATTATGGGAATATGGGATCGGGAGGGGATTTGGTGCCAGTTGAACTGGTATTTTCATCACTTTTATTTGAGAGAGCATTTATTTAAGTCCGACAATAGTGGGGAGATTACAATAGTGGGGAGATTACAATAGTGGGGAGATTACAAAGAATATAAGCTATACAATACATAGTGTTTATGTGCTATTGCATTGGTTACATCTCTTTTGATGATTTAGATACACTTAATATATGGCATATCTGATTTCGTGGTTACAATATAATATTATCGACAGTGTTACAGGTTATATGAACAAAATTATTTGCAGTTTTCTTGATTGACAGTAACATCAAACCATGTACACGAGCCAGAAGCCTTTAAACAATGGAGCACAGTCTCAGGGCATCAGTATAACTGGCATTTATTTAATCGAATGCCGGCCAAAATGTGGGCAGGAGCAGTTTGAGTCGCATTGCATTTTGCATACAGGGGATAAGCTTTGTGGCCCCGTCACATGATGTTTTACACGAGGGTGTCCATTCCCGCAAAGTTCCCCATTGTCGCCTCATTGTGGCGGGGAAAGGTTTTTGGACAAAATGGGTACGTTTGGTGTAATACCCTTCGTAGGATCAACCAAGGCGTTGAAGGCCATTCTATTATGCTGTGCTAAATGAAATGCAGCAAAGTCAGACTTCAGCCTTTGGTGCCTCTAGATTCTTCACCTCTTGTGATGCAGTATTTTTAAGCCCTTTTATCAAGACTCATCGACTTGAAATTTTTATAAAAATCATACTGCTTAATTGTGGTAGATAAATGTTTCACGGAAAAAAACACGCAGAACAAAAATATACTCAGAATTTTTTATGCAAATTGTTTTATACATTTTATTTTTTCTTAAATATTTATTTCAATATTTAATAACTTCTTGACTAAAAAAGAGTTTTAATTCATTATACATCTCATTCGATTTGTATATAATACATAAGTAAGACTTCATTTCATGAGGCAAAATATCGCTTTGAGAAGTTAATAATAAAATTATTTTGTTATAAGTACACTTGTATGAGTTAAATTACAGAGAGCTTCATATGTTTAAACTTAAACTTTAATCAGAAAGAATTACTTAAAAATTCTTCGGGTTTTTGTTTATTTCGCTATTCCGTATGTAAAAATATCTAGTATAATTTCTGCTTCTGATTTTTCTGCATAAAAATTTAATATTTGTTTTTACAGTTTACGATTAGATTAGACCTTAAAATGTTTTGTGATATAAGCCCTTTTATGTTTTAAAGTATTGAAGTTTTAAAGTATAGGATTTAAAGTATATTTTCTCACTATTAAACTGGTTTGTTGTCGTTTAACGGTAACTTTTTTGCATACGAGGGCTAATTAGATTAGGACCTATAGTTTAAATACTTTCCAACCACTACAAATATTTATGGCCAAGGTGGGACTTAAACCCACGAATAGTTGAACTGGAAGCTAACTATTCGACTGCCAGCGTCCGGCATGATTTAACTGAAACTTTTTTCAAAACTAATGTTATTTAATTCTTACTTTACTTTTAAATTTTTTTACTTTTTCTGGTATGTACTGTATATAAAAATCTAATCTGCGTTCCACTTCTGTTATTTTGATTTAATATCTGCCTTTTCAGTTCATAATTTAAAAAAAATTCTCGAAAAACGATTTCTTCTTGTAAAACCAAAACTAAAATAAGCCTGAGGAAAGGTGTAAACTATAAATTCCTTAAAGCAATAAATAAAATTATTGAAGCGAAAATCGGGGTAAGATGAGTCAAATTTGTACAAGTAAAGCTATTTCTGGAATGAACTTGAAATTCCACAGGGGTCAGATTCCCTTTTCTGCATTCCCACTCCCCCTAGAATGTAGACTCCCTCCACCCCTATAGGAGACTATTCTTTTACAGAAAGAATGTCTCTTCTTATCTCCTAACTGAAACTGGCCGAGATCGTTGGAAGTAAATTACGAAAAGAACTTTCCTTGAGTTTTCTTAAGAAATTTTTACCTTCGGAGTACATTTCAACTTAGAAGACTGAGAAAGTTGAAAAAAATGCACGCTCACATACTTTAAATGGAATTTTAATGTAATTAAGAAATAATTTTTAAGGTAAGAAAATATGGTGAAGGTGTTTTTAAGGTAAGAAACATGAAAAAAGCTGATTTGGTTGTGCTTTTATTCAACAAAACCAATTATTTTAACGAATAGTCAAATAATTTTTGAAAAAAATACAATTATAACCGAATGATTGCAGAAATCATATATTTTATTGAAATAACTGGAAATACAATATTATATAAAATTATCTCATACTCTCTCTCAAATGTATTACTTTTATCACTTCAAAATACGAAATACGAGCCTAACTATTTGATTTATTATTTAAATTATTCACGATTTCTTTATTTAAGATTAGCCGACCGATGGCTGAGTGGTTAGCGTTTTTGAGATGTGGGTCCCGGGTTCAAATCCCAGTTCGGGCATGGATGTTACTTTCTCTCTCTGTTTCTGTGTCGTTTCTTCTGTGATGATGTATGAATGTGGGTCACCCTATAAACGGGTTTATGGTAACATGGCGTGAGTAATGCTACTTTACCTCTGATTTCGTTCACATGTGCTTACTTGTTAACGACAAATGAGTTGCAATTTCCGACCTTGTTGTGGCGAAGGGTTAGTCACCCAAGTGGCCAGTGTTATTAAAAAAATTATAAGGTCATTCCAGAATAGGAAAATTATTTCAGTATAACAATGCTGTTTTTTAAAACTATCCTTACTTATTTTTTTTTCGTGTACTTTATAAATAATAAAAACTATTTGAAACAATATTATTAATAAAAGAAGCTATTTTTAAAATTTTATAGTACAAAATTATTAAAAAATTTTTTAATTTAGGATTTTTTAACACTAAAAAATAATTCTGGTAGAAACCAATTGTAAATTTGAAATGTTTAAGATATAACTATTTAATATTTTGAATACTTCTTCTATGGGGGAAAAATGTCACCTTTGATAATTAGTAGAGTTGGAGTTCGGAATATTGAATGTGTAAATATCAGAGGCCATTTCGTGCTTCTTCGTATGAATATGCCGGTTATCTATTTTATCCATAACATCCACTGGATGGGAGAGAGAACTGAACTAGGGGGGGGATAGCCCCACATAGTTTTTCCTAATGTTTGCAGTTGGCTTGGTGAAAATGGTAAAAGATAATTAGAGAATAAGATTTTTTCTTTTTGTATCCTCAACTTCGATTCCTGTTTCCTATATGCTAAGTTTGGGTTTTACTGAACCATTTCGCGATGTATTAAAGTTTAAAGAATTCGCAAAAACATAATTTTTGTGAACAGAACATTACCATAGGCAGACTAATCAAATCACAAAAGTACTTTTTACATTACAAAGTATAAAAAATAATTTAAAATTTGGATCATTATTTTGATTGCGGTAAATATGCTATTGCTGTTATACTTTTATATATGAATTTTCTTCTTCATCACGACAGCCCTGGGTGGGCCAAGGCTTTCCTGAGAACACTACTCCATTGCGTAATCCGGGAGGCCACAGTTCTCGAATTTGTCACTTTCAGCACTTTAAAATCCTCCTCTACACAATCAGCTCATCTAAGTTTGGGCCGACCCCTAGATCTGTTTGCAATGGTCCTATAATTAAAAATTCTTGAAATCAAAGACCATTCGACAGATGGACCGCAAATCTCAAGCGACATATTTTAATATAATTGACAATGTCAGCTTCCTTAAAAGGTCTGCAGAGCTCGAAATTGTATCTGTGCCTCCAAACTCCATTCTCATTTACAGCACCAAAAATCTTTCTTAGAATTTTTCGTTCAAATATTTCAATTTGATTTGATTGAGTCTTTGTTAGAGTCCGGGTTTCACATCCATAAGTGAGAACAAGATAGTTTTATATAGCGTCAATTTTATAGATCTTTTGATCAGTTTCGATTTTATGAAAGTTCCCAGTCTATATAAATTAGCAGCAGGAATTCTTCTCTTTACTTCAGAACTTATGTCATTATGAGAATCAACGTTTAAACCTAGATATGCAAAATTGTCAACCAGTTCAACTTTAAGATTTTCAACTTAAAAGATCCCAGGGCTCTCAGATGATTTCGCCACCGGAATATACTTGGTTTTGTCTGAATTCATGTTAAAGTGCATTTTTTCTGCAGATGTCTTGAGCGAGTTGAAACTTTATTTATGAATACAATTACGCAAATGATTTTAAAATCGAAGTAATTACAAATATTTCTTCAATAAAGGTATTTTCCATCTTATTCATAGTTATAAATTTAAATAATATAGATATCCTCTCTTCAGAATACACATTTACTACTCTTCGATCACCTTTAAAACGCAAAGGTTATTTTGACTATTGCTTAATATGGATTCTTAATTCTTCAACCATTTACATTTGTGTTGTCAGAATCGAACCCTTAAATTATTGTACTAGAAATTGGAGCGATGACTATTAACTATCAATGTGGAATTCAGTAAAAACATTGAGCATCAAGGTAAATATATGATAAACATCATAAGCGAAATAGCACTGTATGTTGTATTTGAAACTAACTGAATGATTAATGTTTCATCAAAAAAGGTTCAAAAATCAAATTGATTTAAAAATTTAAGAATTTTGCCAAAAATATGTTAAAACATAGCACACAGCAATTAAAACTGGTGATAGTAACCCTAATCCGCAAGTAGCTAAGTTAGTTATCTTGCGCAGCCAGTCCAAGTAATTCAAATAAATACGAAAAAAAAAAAAATCTACATGCGTTAACAATGCGAACTTTTTCTTCATAATTTTTGCTTCTACAAACAATAATTAATGCTCTGTTGCCACTTATTATTTTTTTCGGAAGAAATTTTGAATAAATAATTAATTATAAATCTTAAAAATTATAATCTTCCGAGGCACATCCAAATTAAATGATGCTTCCTAAATATACATAAAGAACAAAGCTGTTCTTCATAAAATAAGGGTTTCCCCTAACCAAATAACTCATATATTTTCAATCAGATGTTTTAATGATAAGTGTCTTAGCTAACATACGAAAAAGTATGCTAGTTTAGTTAAGACGTTCTTAACTAAACTGGTATACGTTTTGGTATGTTAGCTTTTAAGATATCTTAAATAAAATAAATCAGGTTCTTTATAATTCACAGGAGTGAATGTTGTCTGGATCAATATTAACTGATGCTCAATAGAAGGAGACAGATGTTAAGTTTCAGCTTTCTACATGATCACATTTTTGTCTTACAAAATACTTAGCGGGTGTGCTTCTTAGAAGTATTCTCTTGTGCGACAAACAAGCATTCTTTATTATCTATGAAAAATTCTCCCGTAAATAAAATGCCGAAGATATAGTGAAAATTTTATAAAAGTTTTCTTTTACTGTCAATTCTAATTCGAACACAGCAAAAATACACGTATATAAGATAATTAATAAAGTTCTTGCCGTTTTAAATGGTAAAAAAATTTATCTGTAAAAAGTTTATCATTATTCAACGAAGTACTCTCCTTCAGCATTCCACACTTTCTGCCCACATATCTCCTGCTATGCAGCTTCCTTGTGTTGAAATTCTGAGTTTCTGGACACAAACAAGCTCATGAATACTTGGTGCAAGTCTACTTCATTCATCTGAACATTTCTTGACCTGAATTTTTGTAAACAATGCCTTGTAGCACATATTCAGGGCTTAGTGCAATTACTGTTCGAGTCAAGTTTGGCAAAAGTTAGAGATTAACCTGTTTTTATAACAACTTGTATTCTTACTATCAACGGACAAGTTTTTAAATCTAGTGATATGCTAATTTCAGAGCTGGTTCTCTCTTAACTCAATGGAAAAGCAAAAAGGACAAGAACTTTATTAGTTATCTGCATTTAGGTTTTCATCGTTCGAGAAAAGAATAAATTTATGACTACTTAATTGTATAAAATAATCAACTGTGAATATGAAACTTACATAACGATGGGGCTCAACTTCTACAACATCCACGGAATATTTTGCCATAACTTCCTTCTTCCAAACGCACAGATAAATGCCAGAGTCTTTTTTCTTCGCATTGAGTATTTCTAATGTCGTATCAGGTAACAGTCGAGAATTCACTCCATCGTATCGAATGGGAACAAATGTTGCTGTTCTTGGTATGACACGTTTCCAGATGCCAAATGACCGCTCTGTCGGTTTCAAGCTGTCAATTAGGGAATGCCACTATTAATTAAGCAAAAGAAACTTCATTGATTAAATCAATGAAATATTTATAAAAGTTTTCCTAAAATTTGACTATCGAATTCAGAAGGTTGATGAACAACATCGAATGTATAAACACTTACCATAGTCGCAAAACAAGCTTTCGTGCAGTAGGCAAGCTTTAAGAGATAAACACGGGATATGTTCAGAATTACACAACTGGCCATTAAAATTGCTACACCAAGAAGGCGACATGCTACAGTCGTGAAATTTATACGAAAGGAAGAAGGTGCTGTGATATGCAAATGATTAGCTTCTCAGCGCATTCAGACAAAGCAGGCGCGAGTAGCGACACCTACATTGTGTTTAAATGAGGAAATTGTTCATCCGGTTCCTCATACACAAATTGCATTTGAACGTTGTTGCCCGGTGAAAAGTTGTTGTGATGCCTAGTGTAAGAAGGAGAAATGCGTACCAGCACGTTTCTGACTTTGATAAAGGTCGAATTGTAGCGTACCGAGTTATCTTATCGCGGTATTGCTGCTCGCGTCGGTCGAGATCCAATGACTGTTAGCAGAATATGGAATCGATAGGTTCAGGACTGTAATACGGAACGCCATGCGGGATCTCAACGGCCACCTATCTCTAGCAGCCGAGAATACAGGCTTATTATCCGCATGGCCGTAATGGATCGTGCAACCACATCACGAGCCGTGAGTCAAGAAACGGGGTCGTTTGGAAGACAATAAATGTCTGCACGAACAGTTCGACGACGTTTGCAACAGCATGGACTCTCATCTCGGAGACCATGGCTGCGGCTTCCCTTGACGCTGCGTCATAGACAAGAGCGCCTTCAATGGTGTGATCAACGACGAACCTGGGCACACGAATGGCAAGACGTTATCTTCTCAGATGAATCCAGGTTCTCTGTACAGCATCATGATGGTCGCATCCGTGTTTGGCGGCATCGTGGTGAACGTACTCTGGCAGCGTGCATTCGTCATCGTCATACTGGCCCATCACCTAGCGTGATGGTATGGGGGTGCCATTGGATACACGTCTCGGTCACCTCTTGTTCGCATTGACGGTTCTTTGAACAGTGCACGTTACATTTCTGGTGTGTTATGACCCGTGGCTCTACCCTTTATTCGAGCCCTCCGAAACCCTACGTTTCAGCAGGATAATGCCCGACCGCATGTTGCCGGTATTGTACGGACCTTCCTTGATACGGAACATGTTCGGCTGTTGCCCTGGCCAGCACGTTCTTTAGATCTTTCACCAATAGAAAACTGGCTCGTCACCAAACGCCAGTCACTACGGTTGATGAAATGTGGCATTGTGTTGAAGCTGCATGTGCATCTGTACCTGTACATGCAATCCAATCTCTGTTTGACTCAATGCCCAGGCGTATAACTGCTGTTATTACTGTCAGAGGTGGTTGTTCTGGGTACTGTTTTCTCAGGATCTATCCACACACACACACACAGCCAAATATATTTTTTGAAAATTTAATCACTTGTTATTTCTAGTATAATATATTTGTCCAATAAATATCATTTTGTTATCTGCATTTCTTCCTGGTGTAGCAATTTTAATGGCCAGTAGTGTATTTAGGGGCGAAATGGAAAATAATTTTCCGCAGCAAATTTTAGTTACCAATTTTTTATATTTACAATTTTTAATTATCAAAAACTGACTAAATGCATGATAGCTTTTGAACATGTAATGTCAAAGACTTTTTTTTTGTCATAAAGTAATATATTTTCCTCAACTCATTATAAAGCATTCAGCATAAAGCACTCGCAATCTTTTTTTAATTTTTCTATAAAGTAGACGAAAAAAAAAAAGATATGACTGTGTGTGTGTGTCCCATTTTATTCAGGGAACATTGATTAAGAATGTAAGACTTCAATAAGTAACTCTTAATTTTAATCTCATCAGTAAAATGCTTCACTGATAAATAATCTTAATTTTAAAATCATCTGTAAATTTCGTCACTGATAAATAATTTATCCAAGTATTGCAGTCATCGAAATTTACCAAATGAGTCATATATCGATTAATACCTGTTCCAGTTTTATTATATTGCCTCTACAAGGCCTGGAGGTGTTTTGGGGTGGAATGGATAAAGTCCGTCGAGTGCTTTTACTAAAATCCCCATAGACATGAAGGTCATTCCATTATATCCAGTTAAAGGTAGCAAGAGAAGCACTGAAGAAAAATCAGACTTCAACCTCAAATGATCCAGGCCTTATGATCCATGGAAGCTGTAAAAATTTCCCCTATTATCATTAGTTTCACTTCCTCTGGAAACCATGGGTACCATTGTTTTCAAATCTCTAGGAGACTTACCATTTACTCCAATTTGATATTACTTCTGGCCTGGATATTACTTCTGGATTTGATATTACGCTATCCTGATTCATGCATTTGTTCCTTGAAGGTGATTCAGACTTACACAGTGCTTTGTATTAATGAGACTTAATACGTTTATTAACTGCTATTGTCCAAAAAATTTTTCATGCACTTATAATTTGTTTTGACGAGGTATTCTGTAATTGTTTCTTACAATTTACAAGTACTGGGAGAAATTTTTGCTGCGTTTCAGTTTCAGCTATAATCTGAATGTAAACTACGTTCGAATCAATTCTTCAATGAAGATCAGGTAAACATATATATATATATATATATATATATATATATATATATATATATATATATATATATATATATATATATATATATATATATATATATATATATATATATATATAATTACTTTATTTTGTAAATAATTGTTAATATAAAATACTTTTGATTTAAATTCCTACGTAAATTTCCGATTTAGATAAATTCCTTATAGAATATTTTTCGCTAGAATCATCAGATGTTCGATATTTATTGATGAATTTCCAATTTCTAAACTTTTCTTCAAATATTTTTGAGTTTTTCGTGAAATTGTTCATCTTAATTGTCTTTCGGTTATCCTTACATAAAATGTTTATTTCAAGCTCCTACTTCCACATAATTTAATACGTAAGAATTTGCTTTTTAAATATTTTTCAGTATATTAATATCTGAATTTTTTTATTTTCTGAAAATATCATTTGATCTCGTGAATATAGACAGTTTTTTATTCATGTATTCAAACTTTATTTTTTGTTGACTGTAATTAAAAAATTACAAAAACTTAAATAGAAAATCCTGTAAATATGATATATCAACAGCTATTATTTCCATGCCTGCCACTGAGATTTTCTTCAAATACTGCGGTCATAGTTATAGACCTTGTTAAGTTTGAGAAGCTACAATTACCCTTATTATTATTCTACATTGGAACAAATTGCACGTAAATAAATAATATAAAATTTATATTATATGCTAATGCATGATTCTTATAAGTAAAAATAAATTTAAGACTAACCAGACTGGGCAAGATAAGGATAGTTTGTTTCCTTCTAACATCAACAAAGCTTCAGCTGCTTTAGGAGCAGTTCTATGCCGATTGCATTCTTCATAGCTTTCATTGGTTCTTCTGGCAATGGAACGATGTTGTATTCCTCTAATAAATAAAAATAAAATTATTGATTTCGAAAATCGTAATGATCTGATTTGATTTTATAATATTTCTCTTGATTGTTAAAAACATGATTTGAAAACTCAAACAGAATATTATTATTCACGCACTGACCTCCATAAGTTAAAGAAAAACATGTTTTTCGAAGCTCGCCACGAAAAAGTGACACAATAAAATTTATACTTTATATATAAATGGCAAGAAAGAGATTATGTAAATGAATGCACATACGACAGCTGCAAGTTTTTTTGATAGAAAAGAACAAGTATGTAAAAAGAGAAAAATATATGTATGCATCAGGCTTTCGTAATTACTCATGTGACATTTGTTGATTTTCAATTTTTGTTAGTAGATTCATTGAGATAGTCAGTGGGGTCCCATAGTATCTGAGAAAAGTGGTTTATTCAATTCGTTAAAGTGACGGGTGGTCGGATAGATGGAATAAGGAGACTGAAGCTGCTAGGAGCTTTAATAACCTCATAGTATGATTCACCATTACAGGAAACAATTTCAAACCGAAGCTTTTGTGTCCGGAGTACATTTTCCAAACAAAGAACTAGCATCTTGCAGAAGCACTTACAGAAGACTGTTTCATAGATCTTACGGCCCGAAGGAAAAGTATTTCGAAGGAGAAGTACGGCCCGAAGTATTTCTTTGCCGCAACTGGTTCCAGACCACTCTGTAGCAGCGGGAAGAAGAATTCCATTGTTACGAACGACAGAGAAAGCCCCGCTTATATTGGGCAAGAGAACTCTTTTTTCTGGACCAGATAGCGTTTGGCTTCAAAACTTTTTACAGATGTGGCCAGATAAACAAAGGAAAGCGATTCAGAACGTGTGCTGATCTGAAGGAAATAAAGCACTAGATACCATGAATTCAACACGGTAGAAAGACATTGTTGCAGTGATGGAGGAAAATTGCTTCGGTCAGGGATCACACTCAGTGGTCCCACTGACTAGCCTGTGTTCCATGGAAGAACTATGACTGGTATGAGATAACCGGATAACAGCCTTTATCCATATGTCGCTTCTATGCTGGTGCAATTTGTAATGATTTCATTCTGATGGATGATAACTCACCACCTCATCGGTCTGTACTTGTTGAGGAATATCTTGAAGCTCTTGGTTTGGAGTGAATTGAATTTCCAGATTGATCTCCAGACCTGAGCATTTGTGGGACTACACTGGTAGACAAATTTCTGCTTTAAGTCTTCCTCCGAGGTCTGTCGGAGGGCTACTGTAAAACAGCTTTAAAAATTTTTGGTCTTCGTTTCCTCTTTTAGTAACCAACAACTTAATGGATTGCTTGAAAAGTGGATGCAACCAATGTATTCAAACTAAGGGTGGACATATCTCTTATTAAAACTCATTTTTGTTATGTTTCCACGACATTTTACCACATAAAACTATGATTACTCTTTATTTCAAGAATAAGCTTTTTCAGCAAGATTGCTTTTTTCGTTTTAAATCATTTATACTTTCTTCTTATGTAAATGTCTAAGTTGCAATCAATAAATACCTGCAATGTGCAAATGTCATCCAAATTTGGTGTTTTATATTTATTCATTGGCAAATTAAGCGCAGGAAACCAGTTTCTCTAATTTTTGGAGGTATCTGAACTTGAACTAATAAATATTGCGTAAGATATGTATTACTTTTTTTAATGTCATCTTTTTCGGAGCATATATTGTTATGAAATTTAATTGTGACTAATACTATGTGAATGTCTAAAGACTATTCACAAAAAATGGATAATTTCCCAGTTTACCCGGTAAATTTATTCTATGCATACAGCTTTCAGTTTTAATTTACCTTACCGTGAACCAACCAAGTAACCATAATATATCAATCTATCTATCTGCATTCTCACATTTATGCACAATATATATACATATGTATTTTTTGTGTTAGCTACGTAAAGGATGTTAATTTTTGATCGGATCGAACATTGCGAGTTAAATATTTTTGACACTTATTTAGACACATAAAAATATTCCAAGGAGAAAGAGTCATAGTGAATGAATACTCAAGTAAGCAGTTAAAAGTCGATTTGTCATTTAATTGTATAATTTGATTGCTACTTGTGCTGTGGCCTTACGTATACTCTACTTTTCCAAAAGATTTGTATAAGATTGCTTTTCATTTTTAATTTTATAAGTTACACTTTATGGTTACAGAAAAGGTTTTACCTTTTTAATAGTTCTTCAAATCCTTGAATTACGATTAAGAATTCTAAACTGAAAATAATGACAGTTAAAACTGCAACATTATGGCAATATTTTTCCATATGTCTACTTCGGCAGAATGAAAATACTTAACACTAACAACCACCTCAATATTTTGAATCATGGTGTTATGACGATGTGGGCAAAATAAAAAAAGTCTTATCTGATGTTAATTTTATCAATACTTTGAAATCATCTTGCTGAAGCCAATTCAGCTTATCTGTCATTCAGCGTAAAAAAAAAAAAAAAAAAATTGAAACTGAGTTGAGTATTAATTTCAATATTAATATTAAAATTTTCAATATTAATATTAAAATTTTCAATATTTTTTCTGAATCAAGGTGTATAGCGAATCTAAATAGCTTTCCTAATAGCTTCTTCACTCACAACTTGACATATGAATATACTTTTATCACCACCAAACTAAAAAGCTACAGCCCATTGAGAATGGGATTATAAAAGTAACTACGTTGGATACATCTATCAGAAATACATGTGATGTGTAAGCTTAATTTAGATTACCAATTCAATTTTAAATAAATCGGACGATCACGTGGAACGAATGACATCTTACAATCAAGTGAAATGAATGATATTTAACGATCACATGGAACGAATGACAGATGTTTCTCTATTATATAAAGAAGCAACTTTTTTTCACTTTTTGCCTAATTTCAAGGGGGCGAGTTAGCAAATTGAGAGAATTTGAATATATTAAAATGAATTTTAGTAAGTGAAATTTGAAGATTTATATGATACTAGAATTTGGGAAATTATTAAAGATAAATTAATGATGTATTTTTTTTTCCTTTTTCAAAATATATTTTTGGAGCTCTATGCTAGAATGCTTTTAGCTCACATTGAAAATATAACATCATACACACAGTTAATAAATTTTTATAAACTGACACAAATATTTTGGTAGATTTTATATGAAATTTGATACAATATTCTCTCGTTGATAGAGTCTTCACCTTTCCAGGAGGAAAGCATGGCAGAATTTATTCACTTACTTCTAACAGTAGAATCGGTATATCATCAAATGCATTTATAATCTCGATTTATGCAGTTTATTGACAAACGATACTATGGGACTTTTTGCCAGTGAATTGATTGGAATCTCAGGGAAGCATGGCAGAATTTATTCACTTACTTCTAACAGTAGAATCGGTATACCATCAATTGCATTTATAATCTCGATTTATGCAGTTTATTGACAAACGATACTATGGGACTCTTTGCCAATGAATTGATTGGAATCTCAGGGAAAGCTAATGTTGAAAAAAATCGAATATAATCTTCAGTGCCGAATTTCCATCTTAAAGGTTAAAACCTTTTAGATCGTTTCATAAAATTCTGTTTATTTCATTAATTCCCTGAGAGCTAAGCCAATTTCTGGCACGAAAAACAAGAGGTGTCCCTTGTTGATATGAATGAATGATAATGATAATTTCGCACAAGGAGACTCTGAATCTAAACTAATATTTTGAATATGCATTTTTAGAGAAAGCAATTCTTGGCGATATAATAATGGAAGTACTCCCGCTTCTTGGGATAGGATAGGAATTGGAATCCAGTCTGGGAGCCCAGTAGCGATTCGGAGCGAGGCATGATAAATGACATCTAAATTTTTTTATCGCTTTTACTTACAGACAAAAGTATGTGGCACCCATATTTGATGCTTCCACAAATGCAGGCATTTACGATATTTAACAGATGGAAAGTTCTCAAACCTCGTTTTAATCCTGCAATAGCTTTTAATGCATCAAGTTTCTTCAGGCACGCCTTTTTCTTTGGTGTTTAAAAGACAAGTTATAGGGAAAATATATTCCAAGGATACGCATATGTTGCCAAGGTCTGAATGTCTCCAAGGTCTCTCCTAGACGAGAAGCTTATAAGAGAACATTTGTTTGGACCAATTGTCAACATCCATTGTTCACACCATTGGCTAACTTTGTGTAGAGCCCATTGCATCTTTTTTTCTTACTGTATCATATGTTAAAGTGTAGCACAAAAGAAACACATTGTCCGCATAAATGAGGCACAGGACCCCTTCCAGAATTACTTAGAAAATATCTGATATAAAAATCATAAATAGGAACGGCGATAATACACTTCCCTGTGGAACACCACTGTAAGATTTTAATTCATTTGAAAAGATGTTCCTCCATTTCACTCTGAAAAATCTGTCTTTTAAGAGGTTCATCATCCATTTTGTGGCTCTGCCAGTGATATGAGCTTGCGTAAGTTTATAAGATAAACCATCATGCCAAACAGAATAGTATGCTTTGGAAATATCAATCGATACACAAACAATAAATTTCTTTTGTGATCTTGCAGAGATTATACGATGATGTATCATGGATAGAATACTATCACAGCCTTTATAACGTAGAAACCCGTGATGATGAGGATGAAAGAAATTTTCCAATGTTGTATGGTTAAGAAGACGTTAAAGAACCATTCTCTTTACCACTTTCTCTCCACGAAATAGTGTTTCTTAGTAATAGCACTCTTAAGCTTATTTAAATACATAAATTGCTAGTGAGAGAAATAGGCCTGTAAGATGATATCTCGTTTAGATGTTTATTAGGTTTAGGAATGGGAACCACTGTGGTAGATTTCCAAGTGCTGAGAATGCTTCCTGAAGACCACTAGTCATTGATAAGAGAGAGAAAGGAGAGAGGGAGAAGATAAACCATTAAGCATTTTATTTGACATGTGATCGGGACCAACGGCTGAGTGTTTCTTAGTAATAGCACCCTTAAGATCTGTTAATGTAAAATCCATATTACATTGATAGAAAATCTCTGAGCTTAAATCTATAGGAATTCCTACCGAAATAGGAGGCCTTGAAAAGTAATTTATAAGAAGGTTAGCCTGTTTCTGGGAATCCAAGATGAACGCGTCACCAACTTTGAACAATAAGTGAGAAGTGAGCGTAGTAGAAGATCTACTAGAAATTTGTTTAAGTATGTGAAAAATATCTTTAGATGAACAGGCATAATTAATCGAATCATCCCAATACTTACGGCTAAGAAATATAATAAGTTGATGGAGCTGAGCTGAGATTTGCTTAAACTTGATCCAAATATTCTTATTGCAAGACCGTTTTGCCAATCTCCATAATCGTCTCTTCTTACCCAAAAAGGAATTACATCTTGAAGACCACCAAGGAGGATATGATTTCTGCTTAAAAACCTACCATTTAAGATTATTACAAAGGTTGTACAAATGCTTAAAAGAACTGATACCAGAAAAGGAAATCTGATTATCAAGAGAAGATTGATTATCAATAGGGGTCAAATGATAAATTAAAAAAGTGTTAGGATTATCATGGTCTTTTGCAGGCTTCAGTAATTATTCTGAGGAATTAAGATAATTTTTTACTGATGTGCTGATTTTTAAAGAGCCATATGCATTGTATATAGAAGTACCTATATCCTTAATATTAGAAAAAATAACTGAATGGTTATCTGCTATAAAATATAATTTATCGTAATAACAAACCATTTTAATTCGTGAGTATCAGAACATATAACTCAACGTAGTAAAAATGGCTGAGAACTTTTTGTATGTAATTAAATGAAATTCTTTTTAGTTCTTCATATATCTTTGCTTAAAAAGTATATTAAATGTGGAAATAATGGAAACCAAGTATGTTAGATTAGTGGAATTTCCGGGATTGAGTGGAAGCAAAACGTTATTTTAACCATTTTAAATATTTTTAACTTCATATAGTTTTCGTAGTTTCGCATTAAACATACTTGTTAATTTCTTTTTAATAATGGTCATATCAGAACACATTGCTTACATAAGAAGTATAACAATATTTTAAAATTGTCAAAATACCAAATGAATATATTTTCACTTGACCATAAAAGTATCAAGAAGAGAGTTCCTTGTTTCCTATATAATTTTTTCCTTCTTACTGCATTTTGAAAGATTCGACTACAAGTTTCCAAGGGAATTTTTTTTCCCCTCTAGCTTTACCTTCTTATTCTAATTGTACATTTAGGTATCATTCTTTCCCTAGATTTTTGGTTTTCAGTTCTAACACTTATTATTCAAATTAAACTCTATGAATGATTGGGAATAGAGTTAATTCAATTTGCACTATTTCTTTGCTAGAAGATTGTTCTTGCTTTTCTCTACTAGTTGATTTCACTTGTCGCCAAGAATTCAAGAACTATCTTAGGTAGTAATGAAGCTTTTAGTGTAAGTTGTATTACATATCTTACTTCACATGACTATTCATTCGCAATAGAAAATGTAAATGATACTTTCGAGTTTTCCCATTTAGTTTTAAAGTCACAGTTCATATATGATTACGCTATACAGTGATTTAATATTTATTTTTAAAAGTTATATTAAATACATACGTTGAAGAAAATAATTTATCAAATACATATTGAAATTAATCTCAAATGCAAAATGTAACGGATAAAATTATTATATGAGCATTTTATAAAGATGTTAATTTTACTCAAAATTTGATTGCGAAGTTTATTGAGAACATTATTAGAATTTGATTTTGAGAAGTTTTAAGAAAAAAGTTCCCTCTTAACTTTGAGAATTTGACTAAAATTCGCATGCAAATACATTACTCCACACAAACAATACATATTTTGATGTTAAATTATATTAAATTTATATAAAATGATTCAAAATATTGAAAATAACATAAAATATTTTTAAAATTTATTTTAAAGGAATCCAATAATAGTTAAAAATTTAGTTATGATTTTTTTTTTTCAGATCATTAAATTTATATTTTTACTTATTATTCTTGTGAAAAAGTTTTGTTACACATAAAAAAAAAAAAAGACTCTAAAATAATTTATAATTTTGTGAAGAGTCAATAAATGGTGTGTTTTGTACAGCTTTGCTATTTCGAAGTGAAGAGAAATACGTCAAAATGCTGTCTGGCTGGAATGTAAACTAAAGTTGTTGTTTTGTATGTGTTCTAGATATAATTTTCGGTTCGTTATCGAATTTTGTTATTTTATTAAATGAATTTTAATTTTTATCTATGAGTTTAAAATACAGAAATAACTTAAAACTTGTGTTGTTTAATTTTTTAATAATGATAAAATTATTAATATCTTTAATAATTTGTTAATAGGGGAGTTTTTGAATGTTATTTTTCTTGTTTGATAAACAGTGGTTTTGAAAATTCAGTGTTTATTACAATGTATGGATAATTTTTTCCCCGCTTAATTGTGCTTTTAGTTTTTATCAAATTAGTTCTCCAGTAAAAGATAATGAAGATGGACAATTATCTTCTTAAATACATTCTGCAATTTGATAAACAATTGTATAGAATCTGTTAATAATTATAGAAGTTTCTTTTTGCTCAAATTTTTTGTCTGAGTGATTTTGTTATAATTAACTCTTCCTTTCATGAAACTAATCTCCAAGTTTTTGGAGCTAAATTTATAATTTTGTCCAAAATGGCGGGAAATGATTAAAAAATTTATGAATAAAATATTAAGTGCTAATTGCTGAGATGCTTCTGTACCTAGGATTTAGCCAAGAGCTTTGTATGAATTTAATTTTTTTTATTTGTTAATATATTTGATTACACTTACTTCATTATTATACTATATTAAATGCACTCATATTTAATATAACACCTTAAAATTGCTTAAGTTTTAGAAAATTCAGAAAAACACTTTTTAAATTTTTTATGCATTAAGTCACTTTTGTGACTAAAAGTAGTCATTCAACTAAACCAAAATTTCATAGCTTAAAATTTTTTATATAAATATTTATGTATGTACTGTTAAAGTATTTTTAAATTAATGATTTAGAAGAGTCACATATGTAAAGAAAATAGTAATAAGATACAATTTATATATTTAGTTACTGAATAGCAAATTCTATCACTAATATAATTTTTTTTTTATCCACAGTGAAAGTATATGGATGAAAAATACATTATAAATTTTTGATACTACGTATTTATTTTATATATATATACAACAATCTGAAGGCAAACTCTATTGCATTCTGCTTATGTTAAAATATTTTATGCCAAAAATTTAAGCTGCATGTTTTTTCCAATTTTTTATTTCATTTAAATTTGATCAACAATAGCTTTGGAAAATTTAATTTAGTTAATAAATCGAAGAAAATAAAACAGTGTTGCTGGGCATTTATCTAAAATTCTGATTATGATGAATAGAGAAATCTGGGAATTTAATATTCTATGATTTTAGAGTGTTGTAATTAAAGTTGTAAATTCATTTATTTGTTTCATGTATTGGGCTTTTATAACCTAGTGGTACGACTTCACTATTCAGAATGGATGATCCTGGATGCAAATCAAAGCGGTGGATGCTTGTGAGTTTTCCAGGTTTCATCCCTTGTGACTTATGATATAAATCAGTTTCTTTAGAAGTTCCTTAAAACAACAAAGATATTATGTTGGATTTCCAAATGCCATTTGGTTATTGTTTTCTAATTAGTATCAAATAGTCATACCTAATAGATGTGGATTAGTTTGCCAAACCAATTATCCGTGCTTATAGAAAAAAATAAGTTGATGGTTCAAAAGTGGCTTTATTTTTTTATTGTTCTATTCATATTTCTTTACAGTGTTTAAGGAAAATTTCACAAGTTCATTTATAACTTAATTTATTTATAAAATTAGTAAATTTAGAATATTTTATTAATATGCATATTATGTAAATCTGATTCAATCAAGTTATAAACTAACATTAAATATTTTAAAAAGTTTAAATTGTCATTTTTTTTAAATAAACTTAAATTATGTAAAACTAAGTTTTAAAAATTATTTCTATTATGTATGATATATTATTAATTTTTTCATGTTTAAAATAATTTTTTATTTTCTTATAGTAATGCTTTTGCTATTCTAATGGAGTGCTGAAAGATATTTATTTACATAGGAATTTATACAAAGAGCTAAAGTTCTAAATTTAAAAAATGCCTGTCAGTGGAGGTAAGATACTTGAGTATATTTAACTCTGAGTATTAAATATATAGTTAAATTTATAATGCAAGTGTTTGATTTTTCTCAAGTTTTTCATTCATTCTGAATATTAGTTTTTATGTGAATTGAATTTTTTCTGTTTCCGAATATATATATTTATTTAAGTTTATATATATAATATATATATTTTAATCATCTTGATATATCAAATAAAATTTTAATCTGAGAAACTTGACTATTTTCTTCTGATTTTTAATTTTTATGTGAACAATATTTAGTAAAACAAGACTTGTGTACTATCCCGTCAACAACGGGATAATTTATTTTTAATAATTTTGTAATAATATATTTATAAAAAAATTTCATTTAGGTGTGATTTAGCAACACATAAAATACAAATAATTTTTTTTTATCTGTTTGTTACAATGAAGATATAAGTAAACTATTCTGCTTTACCTTCTTATTTTGAAAAGAAAAAAAAAAAAATAATTTGCAAAATTTGAAGACTTTTTATGCAAAACTGCCATGCGGATATGTAAATACCAGTAAAACTTTGCAATATAAGAATAATTTATGTTTATTTTTGGATAAAGTGTGTTTTTATTAACTGAATATAAAAGTACACATTAAAGAGGGAAAAAGATGTGTTTATGCTTTAAAAATTTAATTTTTATATTCAGACAAACCTACTTATAACAAAAAGTAAAAACTGTATAAAATGTGTTATAAGAATTCAAACATATTTTCTCTATTATATACACTTGTTTTGTTATTTTTATGCAATAAAAAAGATCAATTTGCTTTGAATTCTTATATCTCACTTGTGTTTGGCCTAGCTGGCAGCCGAATGGTTAGCGCTCTTGCCTTCGGTTCAACAGTTTGAGGGTTCGAATCCCACTTTGGGTATGGATGTTTGTAGTGGTTTGGAATCCACTTTAAACTGTAGCTCTAGGTCTAATTAGCCCTCGTGTGCAAAAAATGGTCCTTGAGCGACAAACAAACGAAACGCTCACTTGTGTTTGTTATTAATTTTTGGTTGTGTCCTATAAATATCAGTAAAAGTTTATTCTTGGTTTTTTGTGCTAAGATGTGACTATCAAGATGGTTGCTGCCACTACACAAAAGGTAACTAGGTACTAGTGTTACCAGAAATCAAACTTAATGGCCAAAATTCATTGCTAAATTTTTCATTAAACCACTGAACCCAAAATATCATTTATACCGCTGTTTAAAAAAATAGGAATTTTTTGTTCTCTCAAAAGTCATTAATTATATTGGAAACTGTTTAATTTGACATTCATTACTTCATTATTTGCTTTAGCTTGATTTGCGGAAAAAATATCCTTTTATTAACTTGACTAAATTCAGAATGTATAATGAATAGTTTCAAGAAAAGACAAGTTAAGGAGAGATTGATATCAATAAAAAACTTCATGAATCACAATTTTAAATTTTATTTATTATAAACAAGTTATGTCTTCATAGATTTAATATTATATTAAGTATTTCCAACTTCTTTGTTAAATCAGGACTTAAAATAAGCAACTTGTACTGCATATTTTATTCTGTAACATCATTAGGATAAAATTAAAGTTTTATGTATTTAACTATTTTATTAATAGTAAATCTGTATTTCAGTAAAACTAATTAAATTGGTTATATATTAGATTGATTTGGATTTTTTTTTTTTTAAGATTGCACATCTTGGCATGTATAATAAGTTTGAAAAATAAGATTTAATTTATAATTAAACAAAATGTACATTTTAAAATCTGCTTGTTAATAACACATTATTGTGTGTGTATATATATACTTACAGTAATGACATTTATTATCAATTAAGCCCTTTATAAGCTTATTTTCCTTTTATTGTTAAATGCAATAGATACTTTCTTAAATTTACTATAAATCTTTTAAAAAATTTATAAAGTGAGAAAAAAATTTGATGAAGGAAGTTAGTGATATATTATTTATATAAAAGAGGTATATGAATGAAATTAGTGATATAAAATGTTATCAGAAAAAAATTAATATAAATAATTTAAAACTGTGTTCTACTTATTTTTAATTAAAGCGTTAGAGGTATATTTTTATGTACAAATTCAATAGAAAATTAGTGTGATAAAATTTTAATAAATGCACTTATTTGTAAAATGATGATTTTTTAATTTATCTTTTATTTGTTTTGCGTATAATAAAAAACAGGATTTTAAATCTCAAGGATTGCATTTAGATATTTCACACATATTTTTTTACAGATACACGACAAGCTTTGAAACTTCTTGAGCGCATTCAGGTGCATTTACAGTCATCCGAAGCTGCTCAGTTGAATCCTACTGTGGAAGATGATCTTACTACATTAATATCTGTTTTGGATAATCCTGTTTTCCATAGTATTCTCAATATCCAGGTAAAACATCAATTCACATTTTCTTTTAGTTTTATCTATTTATTTACGTTTATATTCCTGGTTATCAAAAGTTATAGTTTTTTTTTCTATATGAAATCAAGACACACAAGGCTAGTAAATTCAGACGATAAGCCAAAGCAGAAAACCAAACTTTAAGAAATAACACAAATATTTTAAATGAAAGATAAATGAATATAGTGGGAAGAAAATCTACATAGATCAGTACTGAACTAAAAACTTGAAAGCACAGGATGTATAAACCTAGTTCATACAGGTGCAATACTAGATATAATATAACTGGTAGATGCAGTACTTATGTAATGTGATGAAATACATGTGAAAAATCATAAAATTTAAATGGCTATACAAAACCATTTCATTTTTATTTATAATTTTGTCAATCATATTCCACTTTAATTGAAATTTTCATATCCTGCACATAAGAGTTTACAAAATTAGATTGGAGTGTATTTGATTATACTTAATCATTTTTTATGTGTTTTATTAAGCAAATTAGACAACTGAAGTTGCACTGAAAGAGTAATAGTATGTTTTTTCATTTTATACATTTTTCTATAAATATTTAATAAAATTATACTTTTAATGATAAGGTTTATTTAATTATGTATTCTAAATGGAAAAAAGTCAATTTTCTTTTTTTAAGTTGTAAAATAAAACATTTCCCCTTTTAAGCTATTCAATTTACATTTAAATTAAAGAACTTTGAATAAAATTTTATACTAATGAATTAAATACTCTCATTTTAATACAAGAAAATTAATTATTAGTATAAAAAGAGCACTTTTAAAATATAGATGCAGAAAGTAAACAAAATATTGTTTAAAAATAATTTTTCTTATTCTGTTTTTAACTAGTATGGTAATACTATATTTTTCTTTTAGACCTATCTTCTCCATTTACTGTTACTAAGAATCATTAAATGAAATGTAAACTTTGGAAGAAATGTTGAATTAAATTGTAATATTATATAATGTTAAATTTTGGTAAATTTGGTTAATTTTTACAGAGAATCAAAACTAATCTGACATAAATACAATGGTACTATTGGCTCAAAATTTTGTTTTAAATTTAATACAATATAAATCATGTAAAAATTGACCAAGAAGTGATAAACAATGGCGAACCAGCTAAATGCTAAACAAAGTTAAAAATAGTTGGTGCAAGATTGCTTAGTGATAAATTTGTTGGTTAAGAAGTATTACAATCAAAAGCCACCAAGGGCAAAAAACAACTCAATAATCCAAAAGTTAATTTTGTTGCATTTGAAAAATAGGTACTATTACATTATACTTACACAATAAATCACTGATGCAATTGCTAAATTCCATTTGCAGCTTCTGCCAGCATTAAACATTAGTGTTTGAATATGCTTTATCAATAAGGGATAATTGTTTAGTTTTATAAAATGCAAATGAAATGTTTGTGTTAGTTTTTAGTAGTTTCTGAAAACAGTAACACTTTTTAACAATACATGATGCAAATGGAATATTTGTAATAATAATTTATTATGATTTTTTTGTCCAGTATGGTGATTATCAAAAGCAAGAGTATAATGGAAAAGTACCATTTTTTCTTTAGTCATATTTATTTGATGTATTTAAATAAGTAGTTGATGTAGTTTCTCTTTATTTTTATTGAAATCTATATTGATGTAAAAATATAAGTGTACGGATGATACATACTTAATTATTAATATTAAATATCATATAAGTGTTTCTGACACGACACACTTGTATAATTATTAATACAAGTGTGAAAGTTTATAAATAGCTTGCAAATTTTGATTTTGAAATTTTTTTGCAGGATTCTCTGCAAGAGTTAAAAAGGCAATTGCATAAACATCCTTCAATATTACCAATTGATTTTGACATATCTCCTAGTACTGGAGAACTTTTATTAAATTTGCCTGCAGAGCCTATTCCTGTGCAAAATTCAGATTCATATGAACCTAGTTCTGAGGCTGAACAACACTATGAAGTAGATAATCATTTCTCAAAGCTAAAAGTGGAAGATATGGATACTGGAAAGGAAACACCAAATGTAAGTTTGAATAGTAGGTTTTACTCTCTTTAATAAAAAACTATGCAAATTTTCTTATTTTTATATAAATGATAAGAGCAGTTTACTCTTATTTAAGAAATATTAATCCTGATTTGTTATTCATATTTAAGATTTTTGTGTTTGTGACTATCCAATTTTTTTTTATAATATCAGTTGTCAAAATATAAATTCAAAATTAAATTTTTCTCTGGAAATTATAAATATGAAATTTATTTAAATAAACTTTTATACTTTATTTGTGATAAACATTTATCATGAAATTTATAATCTTGGAAAAATAAAATGTTTTAAATTATTTTGCAATTTTTTCTGTGAATTATATTTCAACATTTACTAATTATTATCGAATTTAATTTGTTGAAGATATTGAGGAATTGCAAATATTTATATTATTTAATCAAATTATATTTTAAAGTAACTTGTTAAAATTGTTGAATTTTAAAATTTATTTTGAAATTAAGTAATTTTATTAAAAGTTTTACAAACCTTTTTATTTCTAATAGTTTTACAAAAATATGTTAAAATTTAATTAAAAAAATTTTTAAATTTGAAAGTTCTTTCTTTATTTGAAATATTGAATTTAAGAAACAAATGAGAAATCTATGGGAAATAATATGAAACTTAAATTTTTTCATAATGTTTTTTGTACTTTTATTTTGTCAGAGATTACTTTTTATTCATAATTTTGTTAGTTGATTTTATGAATCTTTCTCATTATATGCCAATTTTACTGAACAATTTGTTTTTAGTTATATTTAATAAAATTATAGATAAAAACTAATATGCAAATATTTTAACTCTTCATAAGCAGTCAGATATTTTTAATTATTCAATGTAATTCATTATGATTTATATGTTCTAAATGTTATATTGATTTAGATAAAGTTTCATTTAGACATGTATATGTTTGAAAAAATTTCTTCACTTTACATTTCATATATTGTGATAAGATAAATTTGAAATGTTATAATAAGTACTAAGTTTACTGATCATATTATCATGATCTTATTTCTCAACTAACTGAATGCCCTTTATTTAAAATTGTTTTTGTTGGAAAAATTGTTTAATTTTATTTGTGAAAAATTGCATTATTTGAATAAATTATTCTTATAAATGTTCTCTGTGTGTAAATATATATAAATGGTTCTGTTCTACCCCACAACAAAAACTCATTTGTATTTAATTCTTAAGATTTTAATTAAGAATGTACAAATTATTTAAAATTGTTAATATCCATAAGTCAAATCAAATTTTTAAACTCAATCTGAATTTCTTTTGCTATTAAGACTTAATTATCTATTTCATTTTTCATGTTAGAATGTGAAATATGTTAGTTGTGACCTCTTTATAACCAATAATTAAAGAGTATCTCTATATATTAGTTTTATTAATTTCTTATGTTCAATATATTAACATTTTACCGTACAAATTACCAATAAATAAGTTACCTTTATGAAATTTCTTTGGTGGTATTAAATTTCATTCATGGTCAAGTTTTTATTATTTGTATAATATGTTATTCACAGTTGTGGATCACAGTAAACAGGAGATCAATTTGATAGTCAATTTTTCTTTAAGTCTTATAAATTTTGAAAATTAGTTTTCTATTAGCTTAGACATTTTGTAACCAAATCACATATAATTAAATGACATTCGAACAAATAGTTTCATTGTTAGTTGTTATTTCAATTGTCTCATTAATCTTCATGAAGTATTCTTTAGCACTTTTAAATGACTTTATATTCTATTACCATATAATGGCCTTTGTTTAGTCAATAAAACTGCTGCATCAGAACCCTTTTAATCTGCATATTACAAAAATTACTTTTGTTTGCTTTTTAATTTTTAATACTAAAATCATAGTTTTGAGACACCAATAAATATGTTAATAGTAGTACAATATGCATAGTATTTAATTTAGTGTGTTTTTATAAACTTATGCTAAAAATTATTTTGTGTATTAAACAAAATCATAGAAATTTGTGTGAATAGGGCAATTTTTTTTCCAACTCAGTAATATTCTGATCTTACTATTTTGGATAGTTACTATTTTCAGTAATATTCTGATCTTTTACTATATTGTGAGGTTAATATTTTGAAAGAATAATTTTGCTATATTTTTTTTCTTTTTGAAATATTAACTTTACTAAATGAAATTGTTAGTTTTATCATTAAAGATCATTCTTAGTTACGATAGCAAATTCATATAAAATATTTTATCAACTTTGATTTAAATTCGTTTGTGTTGAAAATTTTGTTTTCTTTGTGTTCAGTTGTAGTAGGTCAATATTACATAATCACAATTTTAAATATTGGCAACTTAGTGTATTGACAATTTTGAAAACCAAGTAATCTTTCTACATGTTAGAATCAATGAATTAAATTTCTTCCTTTAACTGTGTGGTAGTAGAAACAACCCATGTCATTTCAGTTTTATAAATTTAATTTATTCAATGCGTAAACTATTTTTGCGATCTTACTAATGATTTTTGTATATTTTAAAATTAGTAACTTTTCAGTTTACAGTTAAGGGCCTTTTAAAACTGATATATATTTTTTAAATGTCGTTGCTTTCTTTAGAAAAGTTTCATTTGCAATGAAATAACATCTGAGATATTTTTCAAAGAATAATATGCTGTATAAGACTGAAAATATAAGATGTAATTCAAGTTTCCTTATATTTGAAAATTTAATTTCATGTTATATACTGTTATAAAATTATTTTAGAAATGTTTGTGTATTTATCCATATTAAAATAATGATTAATGATATATATAATGTTAACTACATATCTAATTAACATATTGTACCGCGCTTCGGGGTTTGTGTTGATTGAAAGTTGAATAAAGCAACCACTTAATAAATACAAGACTTTTATTCATATAACTTCCACTAGATATAAGAAATTCCTGCTCTAACAATCCCAATTATACAATTCGTCAGATATAATAAGAAACGGCTTCCAATCACAGGTCTCAAATACCTCAGACAAAAAACAGCTTCTCTAGACTAGCAGTCATGACTAATTGTCTTCATTCACTGACTGTCTTCACAAAAACTACTTGTCTTCTATGTCGGGCTGCGGTATTTATACCTGACTTGGCGGAGAAATCTACTAGCTTTGCCAAGGTTCTGGAAGCTTCTAGGCTATCTCGCTAAATATTGGCCCTAGAGCTTATGTGATGGATGTTTCCAGAAGTATCTATTTCTCGCCAAATCGCCAAGTTTTCTCGCCAAAACATCGCCAAGTCACCAAATTTTTAGAAAACCCGCTTTTAATGTATAACATGTCTAAATACTGCAATTTTTGCCTAAAATGTGAGTATTTCTGATCTGAGATATTTTAAGACAAATACAATAATTATTTATAAATTTGTAACAAGATGTAATATATGCTAAGTTAATTTAAATATCTTTATTTAAGAATGGCAGTATATTTAATTAATTTTGATATTTTATTTAATTTGTTTATCTTTTTTTAAATATATAGTACACTATAGTTAAATTTTTTTGATTAAAAGAAAATTTGGAAGGAATGCTTTATAGTATTTTTTAATATGCAAAATTTTGTATGTGAAAAGATTGAATTTCAAAATATACAAAATTACTGTTAAAGTTATATATGTCTTTAAATCCACATTTGTTGAATTATTTTGATCAAAATTGTCTCAAGAATTTCAAATTGTGCAAAATTATCACTTAAAAATTGATATTTACGAAAAGTATTGTTGAATTTATTTGCAGGTATCTCCTCACATTGCACCTCCAGAATATGTTCTATCTGCAATAACAACTGAAAGTTATGCTGAGGAATTTCAGCGTACTATTGATCAAGGTGCTCAGGGTCGTGATATTCATACTTTGCAACTCTTTAAACCGGAAGGAAGCAGTTTAGGATTTAGTGTGGTTGGGCTACGTAATGAACAAAAAGGAGAACTTGGTATTTTTATCCAAGAAATACAACCTAATGGGATTGCAGGGAGGTAAGCATTTGAATTTTGAAAATTTAACATTTAAAGTTGCATTTAAATTTGAATTTTTTTTACATTACTTTGCAGTAAAATGAATGTTGAGAAATCTTTTATTTTTATTATTGTTTATAAATGCTTGAACTAAAATGTAGTGCACAAATATTTTTTCAAATGTTTGAATAAATATAGAGATACTATTTAATTAGGCATTTATACAAAAGTGCTTACAAAAATGTTAAATATTGAATATGCTCTAAATTATAATGTGGAAAGAAATGTATTGGTGGTGATATCTTGTGCCAGATATGCTTGCAATATGGGGTCCAATGCTCCACTTTTCCAACTGAAATGTAATTGGGTATGAATTCTGACTTATGAGTACACACATCTATAGGTTTGCGTTTATAAGCTAGGCAACAATTCACAGCTCATTCATATAAGGAAAGAACAAAGACAAGAGAAAAAAGGACATCTATACTCAAATCACGATTTGAACCCATTACCTACCTGTAATCAGTGAGGCATGCTGACCACTAGATACGGTGGGTGGCAAGAAATGACTTAATTTCATTTAATGAAATTGCAGAAATTTCTGTGCATAAGCTTAAATTAAAATTAAACACTAAAATTTTTGTGAATTTCTGAATTTAACAAGAATTCATTTTGTTTACAAATGTCAAGAGTTGCCTTTTATTTAAAAAATTGTTATATCATCATCAACATTTAAAAAAAATGAAAGAATTGTGTTGGATATAGTATGTGTTAATCCTATCAAGTAAAAAAGAATCACTTTTACAGTCTTTGAATGACATTATAAAACTATTGCAAATAATTTTATTGAAAACTTTATATTCTATTGATTGAAAATCTTATATAACTTTGTTCATTGAATGTTTATTTTTTTGAAAGTATTCTGACAATATAATTATATTTAAAGGAGTTTTGTATGAAGAATAAAAGATTTTTTCACTTTTTATTATTATTACACTTTTTATTTTTATTAGTATTTCAAAGCTTTGATGTTTGAATTTTGCCTTAAATATTTACACTTATGCTTGCTTATTTACCTTTTTTTTCATTTGACTGCTATTTATAAATCAACAATTTTAATATAATCATGAACTTGGTCATGAACTGACTAGAAAGGAATTTGTTTTCGTTAATATTACCTGAAAATTGTAAAGGTTTTATTATCCTTTTTTATTTTATCCAAAAATATGTTAAAATTGTTTTTCTTCCTTGTGTTTTTATTCTATTTTATCTTATATCATAAGAATTGTCTGTAATAAGGAGCATATCCACTGTAAGTATTCTGTTGTATTCCATGTGGTTTTCTGCTGCAGAAATGGATGTTAGCTGAAATATTGATCTTGTCCTTTAAAATGATGGAATATTATAAGAGGGTTGTGTTTAGAAATTGTAATTGGTACAATATGTATGCAGTGATCTATTTTATAAGTTTCCAGTGGTAAAGTTAGTAGGGTAATAAAAAAAAAGAACATTACAGTAAATCTTTAAACGTAGGGCGTATCTCACCACCCTATATTGGTGCAGTATGTCCATTTTTGGACCTTGCACCATAAAACTCAACCAAACAACCTTGCCACCCTATAACACTCCCATATGGAAATGCGTGGAGGAGCAGGACACTTTCAATGATGCAGGAAATCTATATCTTGCCTTAGGTTAAGGCAGAGGGAGTTTGATACGACATTGATGTGGTGCAGGTGTAAGAATAAGGTATTAATAATCTTAAAATCATTGATTTAATATCAAACTCGATCATTTTGGACACTGCTTCTGTTTTCACAGCTTCTTCAGTTTTTCACTGCTTCTGAACTTCCTAAGGAGCAATTTGATATCTTAATAGTTAATATTCTAGTCTTTAATTCAATTGTGAATTTGACTTTCATTTTTGATGTGGAAGTCAAATTTGCAATTTTTTCTTAACAATTCAAAATATAGATCACTGTCAAATTAAATCATTTGCATAAAAAAGTCATCATAAAGTAACAAATCAAACAAAAGCAATATTTATGGTATAAACCTCATTGGATATGTTTTAAAACTTATTAGAATTTGAAAATATCAAGTAAAATAATTTAATCCAATAGTTTAAAAAAAAATGCTTACGTAAAGTCATAAATGAACAAATATTTATATTATGAACTTAATTTTGAAAAATCATGTACAAATATAAATAAAAGTTTGTATCTATTATTTCTTACATTAAAGTTCAGGTTGTGATTAAAATGAAGAAATATTCTCCAATTTCTTATTTATTTGAGTTAAGTTCCTTCCATCTACACATCTTCTTTTTATGTAGGTAGGCTGAAAATAATTATATAATATTAATTGCTTCCCTTGCTGCATCAATCTTTTATATTTTATATTGATGACATTTGATGCTTTTACTTTGGATGATAACAAACTGTTAAAATATTCAATTGACTAGAGAGGAATTTTGATTTTTGTAGCCTCTATTTTTTGAAATTGCTTTCTTAGCAACCGTAAACTTCTTTTACTTTCATACTCAAATGTATCTTTAATTTGCTAAGGAAAATTTGTTTTCTTTTTTTTTTCTGTAGATAATAGATTTTCTCTGCAGATAATGCATCTTTTTTCTCTTTAGATAATGCATGTAGATAATGTAAATTTATAAACTACATTTATAAATTTTTCAATTCTTATTTGGTCCACTGTTATATTAGTTTTTAATGTATGTACAATAAAAATTTTAGAAAAATATATAGGGAAATTTTTGCATTTATACTGTATTACAGTTTTATATTGATATATTGATTTATATATAAATAATACATGTAATCACTTGCAATGGGCATAATTTTATAACAGTAATTACAATTTTTTTTTTTTTCAAATTTTTGAATGTAGAATCTGTGAGGAAATTTTGAGTTTATGTTTGGAGATGAAATTTATGAGGTTTCTCAATATTTGTCTTTATAAAAAGAATGACTTTTGTAAAATGCTTTGTTGGTTATTATTGTATTTTTAAATGACATACTTTCAAATGAGATGAAACCAATTAGTTTACTTTTTGATAAGTGGGAAAGGCATTATCAAAATGATTAGTACTGTAGTAATTCAACAATAAATGATAATAAACTAAAGAAACTATTAGACAAATTAAACATCTCAGACTCATAACATTAATTTTTTTAACTGTATAAGATAGAAGTTACTGTACACTGCAATTCATAATTGTAAGGACAACTATTAAAAATATCAATAAAAACTCACGCAGAGTAAATTTGAAATCACAGCAATAAAATTCGATAATTTTTTATTACATTAAAATGTATCCAAATAAAGTAAATAAACGTGATGTAAATTAGTCTGCAGTTATAAGGACAAATAATTCAATATTTAAAGGGAATTTAAAAAATATAAGTGTTTTTTGGGGCAGTGTTGTTTTTTTGTAGACATCAGGATCTCCAGTTTGTTCATACTTATTTAATCTAAGTTATTTACATATGACTTATTCTGTGGATCATAATAGAATTAATAAGGTATTTTAAAGTGGATATTACTAGTTGAATATTGTTATTGGATATTACTGTATTTTTGCAATTATTTATTATTGCAATTATTCCCCAAATATTTCACATCACTTTTAAATCATTAGAAGCCAGCAGAAAATTTAAAGAATTAACTTCATTTTCTTAAATCACTTGAAATTGTAGATGAGTTATGGAAGATATTTCATGTTTGTTGGATATGAGGCTTAAACCCTGTGAGGATAACCATATGAAAGTGATTGCTATTCTAATATTTTTTATATATATTAGAATTATTATTTTTTGCAATGAATATTAAATATGTTTTTATAATTTCAGAAATTCTACTCCAAAACATTTGTTTTTAATATTACACAACCTGCCCCTATACTTATAAAATAGCACACTTAAATTTTTTCATCGATTAAAACTTAACACAAAAATATTTTGCTTATCTTTTCATATTTATGTTATGAAAATTCATACATAATTCTCATAATATTCACATTTAATTATGCTATACAAATTGTGTTTATAATTAGACTAGATTTAAATCTTTTGAAAGCTTAAAATGAAGACTCTTTTGTCCTATTATTTCTCCAAAAGTTTTGTTTTTACTCTGCTTTCGAAGAAGTTTAAATCACTATTCATATTAAAAAAAGCTGTGTATTAAACATGCAATTTAATTTGAAAAATCATTTGTAAATAGCATATATGTGAAAAGAAGTTACTGATTGTGCGTGAAAGATATTCAAAAATAAATATTATATTTAACTCTTTATTCAAATATATTACAAAAAACAATGACACATTTGTTTTTTGAAGTACGTTTGAATTGAATTCGTTTTAAATGAATACAATTCATTTAATTTATTTTTTTCACTAAAATTTAACATGCATAATGTTTTCATTAGTAACTGTATTTATTTGATTTGATTAGTTGGTGAAATGGATAAAAAAAGACCTATTTTAATGTGAAAAACTTAATAGTTTTTATAGTATACACCAAATTAGAAATAAAGAAAAAGGAAATAGCCATTCAATGAATTGAGCCTTTGTCTCTTGCTGTTCTCTTCTTTCTTTTTTTTTGCTTCAATGGATTTCTCTTCTATTTGTTCAAATCTGCGTAAAAGTAAAATCAATAGTCCAATTTTAAACTTTTTAATAAGTTTTTATGTGTGCTGTTTTTCTTACTGTAGAGCATAGAAAATACTACATTTTAAATATTACTACATTGATTGTATTATTCTTGTTAATTTTTTATTCTTTTGAGATAAAATTTGTTGAAATCGTATCACATACTGTCACTAAAATAGAAGGAAAGGCCTATAATCAGTTTTAAATTTTGGCTTTGGAAAAAAAAAAGTGTCTATAATTAGTTTTAAATTTTGTCATTAGTTGAAAAGTTTTTTTTTAAATATAATTTTAGTATATGATTGTATATGGATCATAATATACTGTGCAATCATTGGTGAGCTTAATCTCTTAAAGATTTTTTTATGTTTTTTTTTTTATTTCTAATGTATGCTTAAGTGTTTTAATTTGAATAATTTTACTATTCACATTTGGTTATTTTACTGCTTATGTCCAATAATAGTGATGTCAATGGTTTTATGACATCTAAAAATTTTCATTTAATCAGACGAATCAAGATTTGATCATGTATGTAACAAATTTTTAACAAAGTGCTGGAAAATTTAATGTTTTTTTGATTACTTAGAATTACTGATTTTTTACTAATTATTTGTTTATAAATACTAGTTTAGCAGTTAACATTAAAATAGCAATGTAAAATCTAAGGTTTTAATTTTCCATTTAAAAACATTAGTCACCAAGTTATTATCTTAATTAAAAAATTATTTCATTATTTTCTGAATCAAAAATTTTCACTTCTTTGAGCTTATAAATTATATTAAGTGATCATTTACCTTAAAATTTTTTCTTTAACAAAGATTGTTAAAGAAATGAGCTTATATGTATTGTATTTATATATATATATAATATATGGTTCTATCGTTTCATTATCAAGAATAATAGCACATTATGTTTAATTGATTTAATTATTGTTCTGGACAAAATAAGAAACTATTTACAAATGAATATTAAATCACGATCTAACATCTTAGTTAGTTATAATTCGAAATTAGACCAATAGCAATTCGCGTCTTTACGACATCGCGTCTTTTCTCGTCCATCGCGTAGTCGTTCTCTTCCTCTCTTCTGCTGATGTCCGACGGCGAGCCGTGAATGGCCCTCAGGTGGCACTTTGAATCCCACACACACACTTACTTTTGATATACTGTGTGATATTACTTTTAGAACATCTATAGTAAAATTGTTAGTCTTAATTTCTGTAATTTATTAATTTTTTCATAATTAAAAAAATTCTTTGGTATTTTTTAAAAAGTTCGATAGTTTGTTTTCATATATAAGAAGCTTTTCAGTGGAATCATATTTTGTTTTCAAAAGATAGTGCTAATATTCTCATTCCAGGGTCGATTTTCATATTAAATAGAAAAAATATCCGCAAAATATATTGCAAAATTCACTTGTATGAGAATAGAGTAGTTAAAAATAAAATATTATAATTTACTCCATTTTCATGGAAGTAAATTATATTGTAAAGAATTGAATACTCATTAGCAGAGAATAGGTGGAATGATGGACTGCTAGTTAAAGCTCTCATTAAAGTAAAGCTTGATTTCTTCTACAGTATTGCAATTTAATTTCTTATATGTTGCTAAAAATTGCAAAATAAAACACTTGTCAATCAAATAATGGTAGACCGAGTAAGTGCATATAAAAATTTTTATTTTAAATGAAAAGCAAATAAATTAAAGTTGAATGCTTCTCTTTTTTCTTTTTTTTTTTTTGATTAATAATTTTTAGGTATTTGTTTTCAATAATCGCGCTGTTTCTATTGTAATAACCAATGCGTCAATGATTTTTTTTTCATGTTTTCATTTTTATATGGTTTTTATAAAATAACAATTTATATTTAACAAAATTTTCTATAAGTCTCTGGATTACATCCTTGCAACACAAAAAATTCTACTTCACAAAAGCAAGATTTCCTTTTAACTAGATTTCAAAATGCATGATATATTAAGATAATTCAATTACTTTAATAAAATATTTTAAAGGGATATTTTGTATCAGATATTTCCAATAATATTTCTTACTAATTTGGTGTTATAATTAAAGCAATTGCTTAGAAATTGTTAAACTATTTTGAAAATAATAATTATGTCACATCAATAAATGGAAGGAAAAATTAACCTCATGTCCATTAAAGCAAAATTTTAAAAAAAAAAAAAAAAAAAATGCTCTTTGGAATGAGATCTTTTTTATTCTTTTCAGAGCCTGACTGAATCATTCATTTTCCCCTTACTAAATATTTTCCTTTCTAAAGATATTTATAATCGCCAGAGAGTTTTAAAAATATGTTCTGCCTTAATAGCTAGGAATTTTGTTTTCATGTTCATAAATTTAATTAGAATGAGAAAATATGTTATCAATGGAAGTATATTTTTAAAATCCATAAACATGTCTCACATATAAGCTGAAATTAGTGGTTTGCTGTATTCCGGTCATGCTACTAATCAATAAATGCATTATCTTTGTTTTGTGAATCGTGTCAGGTGCTGCCGATTTACTATCGGGAAATTCCACTTTTAATGAGATTTTATGAGTAGAGAATCTCAATAGCTGATCGATCCCTATTCAATATTAAATGGTAAGCGTAAAGTAAATGCTTCTAGTCCTTTTGGATGCACTACATATAATTTAATGCGATACAAAAGTGCTTGTTTTTATGTTTCTTTCATTATATCGATTTACTTAGTTTGTTGGAATAGTTTTCTGGATCGGAACACATTTATTGTTTAGTTCTGGAACTTTAAATCTCTTATTTTAGTAACATCTTTCATTAACAATTTTATGCTATAAAATTTTTCAATAGCTGGCAAATGTGTAGCTATTGCTTGTTTAAAAATGCACAGAAAATTACTCGAAGTACATTTATTGCTAATTTGCTTTAAAAATGTTCTGTTTGTTTTGTTTTGGGAAAATGATAATCGTAGGAATAAAGAATTTGCGTACTAATACAGATTTAAGGTAGAAAAACTGATCAAAATATGACTTGTTTTAAGTTAATTTTTTTTTTTTTTGAATTGCCGGGCTGGTAACCGAATTAAACCGTTAAGTCACAGTCTAATTGGTTCTCGTATCCCCCCCCCAAAAAAAAATGATCGTTGAGCGACAAACCAAACCAAAACTCTCCTTTTTTTTTAACAACTAATTTTGAAGATTCGAAATGAACTGTTGAGCGTCCTAATTCCTTAAGGGTCGAGATTCGAAGATAAACCTCTCTTATACTAAAATATTTCGTAATATGAAATATAGATGTTTGTATTCCATTATGTTGCATTTAACAGTTCTGAAATATGTGGCCTTATGTTCTGACTTCAGCTGCTTAGAAACTTTTAAATCGCAAAGAAGGGAATAAAAATCGAAGAGTGTAATAAACTCTTCTGATTAACTGAGTAGAAAATTAACATTAAACCTATACGACGGAAGAATAACAACCGCATTGAAATTATTCTGAAACCTTATATTTCAAGTATTACGTTATCCAGCGTTACTCATTCCAGCTTATTTCAGCATCTCAAAGAATTGATTTTGAATCAAAAGGCTTCTGTTTCCCCCTAATGGTCAATCATAATGCACATGATCGTAAATTAATTTCCACGGCAAAGCACGATAAAGACTATTTCTCCTTTTGGCTTTTATTTAGGGAATAAATTCATCGAAAAGGATCATTTTGTGAAAAGCTGAACTAATCGGGATTTCGAAGCTCAAATACATTTTCGACAGAGTGATTTAAATATTGCACGTTATTGATTTTTCACCAACTTTCATCTTTGATTCTAAGATTTTGATGCTTGCTTAGTTGGGTGTGAAATGAAAATAGCTCGTAATTTATTTCTCTTTTTTACGTTACAAGAATAATCAATTTGACATTTTGATTTTATTGTACATAGTAACTTTTTTTTTCTTCTAACAGTTATTTCTTCACTCATTTTTCATGTAACTTCAATTCAGAATATATGGATATGCTGTAACGGGATTTTTTTTTAAGAAATAAACTGAATATATATATATTTTGAAATTTAGATATACCAAAATTAATGTTTTACAGTGCCATTATTGTGTTTTCACACAGTTTTTGCTATTTTGAGTAAATGAAAACTCGTTTCCTAAGACTGAAGATTTTATTAATCAAAATCAATTTATTTTTTGTCATTTGCCGTCCACTTTGGCTTGCCTTGAAATCGACTCTTATCTGTACATCCTGTAAACTTATTTCTTTTCAGGCTGTTGACTATGTTTTCTTAAAGTGTTAAATTTTCTTCTAATTTCTAACTACTTATTAAGGCAAATAAAGATATAGTATAAACTATGCTTTGTTGGCGCATTTAGCCTTTAGTGTAAATAAATAGTATGTTTAATTATTTAAATTAACATTAAGCAGTCTTCTGATGGTTGTAGGAAAAAGCTTCATCATGATAGAACTTTAAATACAATCACATTTTGAGTTTAGTCAAGCTGGCAGCCGATTAAATAATGCTTTCACCTTTAGTTAGAAAATATATGATAATCACCGTATGGTTATCTCCCAGCTCTAAGTCAGTAAAACAGGTATGGAGGTTTTGGTCCACATGGGCTGTTATGCCAGAGGTTGAGTTTAGTTTTAGCTTATCCTTATTAGAATCCTTATGCTATAACTGTGAAAAACAAATTTCTCAACAGTGAATGATGCTCGTTTGCCAGTATTTATTCGAATCGGGCTCCAAAGCGAGTTAGACATTGACCAAGGAAACTTGCCTTTTGACTGCAAAATTTGGAATAACAGTGAAACATATCTCTTCATCCCAGTCCAAAACTAACTAAAGACGAAAGCATTATTTATTACGGTTATTGTTACGAAAGCATTATGGGTTCGAATGCAACTCCGGGTATGAAAGCTTGTAGTGGTTCGGAATTCTTTTTAAACTGAGTCTTTTTCTAATTAGTCCTTGTGCATAAAAAGAGAAAGAGAGAAATAGTTTTTTTTAAAAATTATTTATACATATTTATTGTTTACGGTACTAATTTACATATTATTTTTATAAACTTGAAATAATAAATTAAATAAAAATTTTAAAAAACATGCCTCTCAAATATAATGGAGAAAAATTAAAATTATTAGAGAGAAATCCTCTAAATTGGGGTATAAATTCATTTTAGTATAAAATATTTCCTTTCAAAATTTAAATATATCTAGTAGGTTTTATGTTTATTCAATTATAGTTTGGATACACACACACTTAAGTAATTTTTTTTAAAACACACCCTTTTTAAGAAAATATTGAATTAAAAATTATTTGAGTCTTGTGTAAATGAAAATTACATGTGGCTTGACAAGTTTAAAAAATATGAAGGAAGTAGGTACTATATCTATCTATCTATATATATAATGGTGATTCTCTTTCGAAAGAGAGCCATAAACTGAGAGATTATCAAACCATGTATCACACATCAAAAACTGATTTGTTTTTGTGTCTGCGTTATATGGGGGAAAAAAAAAACTTTTAAGTATTGCGATATTACTCGGGTGTTTAGTGGAACTCCGCAATTCTTCCGAGAATTCATAAAAAAAAAAACTTTTTAATGTAATTTTAACGAATGTTGGAGGGCACTTTATGTGTATTAATATCCTAATGTCTTACGACAAAAATATTTCGATGCTCATTTGATTTTTATGCCGTACAACTGTAGGTATTTTTACTCAATTGATAATGGCCTACATCTTTGTAGTTTTGCTGAGAGTCTTATAATTTTCAAAGGTCAATGCGCTAATTCCTTTCCTGAAATCGCTGTTAGAAGATACATACTTTAGATGTCTAATAAATTGCAGATTTCAAAAATAAATTAGTATCCTGTTTTTATAGCTGTGTGTCGATGTTGGAAGTAAAGATATGGGAGCAGAAAATATTTGACATTCTGTGCACTTCAAGTATCTCAAGTTTTTACCGTCATATTCTATTAGCAATTTTCTCACATTTTATGACGCCACAGAAATTGCCTGTTCCAATGTTTTACTTTTAATTAGCGGTGATTATTTATGAATTTTTTTCTCTTTGAAAATTGATGACTTTCAAATTTTTGCTAGCTTGCATTATTACTTTTTATGCGTAATAAATGTAATTATTGATGCAATAAATTAGTTCCATTTCTGTAAGAGAAATTTAATTAAACTTGTGCCCCCAGAATTCAACAGCTTGATTATTTATTCAGTTTAATTAAAACGTAATTATTTTGGTATCACATTTTCACAAATTTGCGTCACTGCTATTAATCAGTTTCCTTTTCTGTTATTAAAAGCGAAAACTCTTCATCTAAGATGCCTTGGACAAATTCAACAGAGACCAGAAGTGTGAGCGTAATTATTCCGCCCCATAAAAAGATTTAGTATGTTATTAATCTTCATTAAGTTGCGGATCGCGTATCGAAGAAATGCTGGAGACTAGAAATTTTCTTTAGTTTTCTTAATGCCCGGGTCTTCTAGATATCCATGATTAAAATAACTAACGATCGAAATTCATAATAAGTACTTTTGTTTTGAGGATGGAAAAGTTTAATTCCACTTTCACTATCAAATGCCAATTATAGAAGAATTATATATATATATATAATTTTGTGTAATTGTATAATTTTGTCTAATTTTATGAGCGAAAGCGTTTTTTTCTATTAAGACAGTTATAAGCATGAATTATAGGATTGATATAATCCACATCAAATTACTTTTTAAATATTTAATGATGAACATTTTAATCATTTCTTTGTGCTTCAAAATATGCAATTAAAAGTAAATTTTGATCTAGTGAGGCTAAGGGGGACAAAGCACTTTTTTTTTTAAGTTGAGACGAAGAAACGAGATTTGTATGTTAAAGTTTGATTTTCTATGACACGGTGTGATATGGTTTGACATTATATATGTATATACACACACACATAGCTGCCCACTCTACTGATTTTATCGGGAAACTCCTGATTTTTCATAATTTCTCCTGATTTCCCAATAATTTATGAAAATCTACTGATATTTCGCAATTTCAGTGAAAAACTTAGTCAAAATTTTGCCGGAAACGTCTATTGAGTTGTTTTAGTAACTTAAACAGACAACAAAGTTGAATTAGTTAATAAGTTTAGAAAGCTTAGTTATAGCTAAATATTCTCGAAATGAGAAATGATTTGAACAGGACTTCACTACAATTCATTTCTAAGAAATATGAAGTCAGCAATAAAAAGTCAATTGCCATGAGTTGCTCGAATTTGAAATGTATTATGTTTTTTATGGACACAGTATTTGATGATTTGTACATTCTTAGAAGTCTTTGTCACTGTGTGTGTGTGTGAGTGAATTAAAATTATTTGATAATGCTTTTTACGTTACAAAATTTTATGAGTTTAATATTTATAAAATACACTAGAGTTGTAAAAGTTGGTTTATAAAATAAATATTGGAAAATAAAAGTTGATGTATTTTTTTTTTTACATATTACTTTTATCTTTCATAGTTCCTTTATAAGGTTGATGAATATTTTATTAAAATATTAAGATTAACACAAAATATGTTTAACATAAATCATTCAAAGAATGTATAATCTAAAGAGTAAAATTGTCTTTTTGCAGTACTACAGTTTTAAACTTTCTGCTTCAAGCAAAATGTAGTATCTCCTTATCCTTATTAGTAGTGTCTCCTTATTTTTTTTCCCTCCAAGGTTGGCATATATATATATATATATATATATATATATATATATATATTAATTGATTCATACATTCATTTGATTTCTTATGATTTTAAGAATTTTTGCCATTGTGTAATTTCAAAGTTAAGCGTAATGGAACAAAGATGTGTTTTTTCTTAAAATGATGCTACTTTTTCAATAATGAAATTTTTTTCCTCGATGATTTAGGAACGCATAGGTGAGTCGCTTTGTTTGCCAATCAATTTTTTTTTTTATCACTATCAACCAATGTGGTATCTCTAATTGGAACTTTTCACTTTGGATAATTATTGAAATAAATGAACTTTTTTAAGAATGCTTAAAATGTTATTTCCGTTGAAGGTGAATGATGAGATGTGCATAATTTACTATTACTGATTATATTTATTCATAAATAATTATACTTTTTTAATATTTTAAACAATGTATGCTATCGTTGGAGATGATGTTGAATAAAAACAATATTTAAATTATTTGCTTCAGAGATTAAAGTTAATTGTATAGAAAATGTGACTTACTTAATGAAAACAGTATTGAAATAATTCCTTTCCTCAGCGTTTCGGACTAATTTTAAGTGCTGGAAACTCACTAACTGTTGGGAAATATCTTAAAGTTTTAAAGTAACTGTTTCCATGGTTACATTTTGAACCTATTAGTGACGACGATAATTTAACTTTAATTGTACTTTTACTACTTCTACGACAGCGAAATGTGAGGTAACGAAGTTCTCTCTTTAAATTTCTATGGAATATTTTAATACAAATTATCGATTACATTTGAGTTAAATGCGATTACTTACATTTGCTTGACACTTTATGCTCTTTTATAACTATGAAAAGTTAATACCTTTTAGTAATGAGCTTTTATGACAGGGAATTCCTCTTCGCATTAAAAGTGGTTAGTAACGAGAATTATAGCTCCGTTTCTTCTGAAATTGTTCTTCCTTACGTGTCAGAAAATGTCTTCAATAATTCAATGTCGAATTATTCACATGAATATTAAGGATACCTCGGGATTCGATGAAATTTCCTTATCGGGTTCCTAATTAACCCCATGATTCTTTTATTCAAATTGGCAACTCTCGCTTGCTTGATGCCGACATATCTGTTTCATTACTATTCCTTTGCCGAACTTGGATTTCTGTCAAGTTTGACTACGGTGAGGCAGAAAGGTCTTTTAATTAAGTTTCACTCACACGAAACCGACATCTACTGACTTCAATAGACATGGATTTGCGCGCTGTGGATTTTGGCAGGAAGTAGGACGCGTACGAAGTGTTTCCGATGCGAAATTGGAAATGTCTTGGTAAAATGTAAAACAATTTCCGATATACCTTTTTTAAATTTTGTCTCAAACAAATCTGAAAATTTTCCACAGCTCTAAAATTGAAGAAGATTAACTTCCTTTGTTTCATTAACAGTTTATTCCAATGAATTTAAAGAAATGGTTAATTGTGATTAAATATACTAATACCAGTATATATAAAAATATTGATTTGATTTTTACGAACTTTCGTTATGTGTTTAATTTGTAATGTAAAAGTTATACCATAATTAAATTACCTATGGAAAAATTTCTTTTTCTAGATAAAATTACTGTTTGTTTGTTTAAGAAATAAATCCTGATTTATGATTTTGATGTTTACATATCAATGTTAATTTTAATTAGGAAAACTGTAGTATTATTATAATTTCTATCAACTGCAATTGCTAATCTGTATTTAGATGGCAAAATATTTTATGTCACATTTCTTAAAAGATTAAAGTGATGTACATTTTTTCTCGTCTCTTTCATTGGCATTTAAGTCTAATGGAATATGAAACATTCCTCTTTGAATTTTAGTGATACAATTTAAATATATTTTTTCGTGGTATATCGAATTTTAAGTTACTGTCACGAAACGTTTTAAACATTTTGTCATCTAAAAGCAGAATTCGTTCATGGGTGTGGACTGAGTTTCCTTATTAAAAGTGTGCTATTTGAATTACAATCTATTAATTAATCCTGGAGCAAATCTGCATTACAAAAGCTGCGAATATTTTGTATTCATTTGAAAACGAGTGCAATGAACGATTGTTTCAAACATGATGTTTTAATGGTGTATAGGAATAATAAATTGTTAAAATTTTAATTTTAAAATCAATCGATCGATAATTCTTGTAATCTGTGTATTAGATTTGAATTTAAATATATTATTTAATTATGGAAAATCGCACAAATTTTAACAAAGCTTTTGTGTTTTTAGATAGGCATTGTGTTTTGAAGCTATTAACAGTTTAATAACGTTTCATCATAAATATTGATTATTATGAATTTAAAAAATGCCTTTTTTGATGTTATGTATTTTAAAGGAGTGATTTCATTATTTTTCTAGATGTGGGTTGTTTTTAAATCTAATTAATAATTAAATATAAAATTTATAGTGTTTTAAAAATAAAACTGCATTTTAACATGTATAGTTTAAGAACTTATATTAAAAAAATGGATATATTTTATATATAAATAACATATAAATAAATCTTCGAATAAACGCTTTAAAATTTAAAACCATTGATTTAAAAAATATTTCTTTTTAATTCTAGCATTAACAGTATTTTTTATGCAAATGCTTCAGAAATAGAGGAGGAGGAAATGTCTTTTATTCTGTGACTTGAAAATTTTATAAATAATACAAATTCTGAAATTCGTGCAAACTTCTGAAGTATCAGTTGCAGTTGAAATAATATGTTAAAACGAAATCTAATTTTAATCTGAATTTATGTCTAGTGTACCATTTATGTATAAGATGTTGCAAGAATAATTGCTTAAAGTACGTATCGAAAAAGGATTGTGAAAATAAAACAATTTTTTTTTTATCATATTCGATCATTTATTTTTCATTGGACCAACTGATGCAGAAACACTACTTAACACTATCGAGCGTGAATAATCGAAATCTACTTCAAACTGTAAGTATCGGCCTCGTTAGCCATCGTTCGCAAAAAGCAACAAAAAAATTCATTTGATGTTGTATACATGTATATAATCGAATTATAATTTCTCAAGCAAAAAAATATTTGTTGACATCTAATAAAATTCTACATAATATCAAGATTCAAATTTTATTTAACAATTATATCTTTGAGCTTTAATTTTGTGATGAACTGTAATATTTAGTGACAGTATGTCAAATAAGTCTTCGAAATGCCTCATTGGTAATTGTTCAATCGGATAGCGTTGTTATATGACTGGGAATTCGCTCAAATTGATGAAAAATTGAATTTTCTTATTTTTTCGTTGATAAGTGAATGCAATTACGGTGACTCAGATATATATTCTTTATTATCATAGCTCTAATTGGCTCTAATGTAAAGCATTCAGCAAGATAATGTCTCGTTAACAGCATTGGCTGTTTTTAAATAGACTGAAGAAATCTTTGCCGATTGTCAGATACATTTCATAAGATATTTTAGAAATTCCTTGTCAAAGAACTTTATTGTTCAATGGAAATTTACCACTGATTTTACGTAAATGACTTTACACCTTACCAATTTGCTTCAAAATTAAAATATAAAGCATCTTATTCTTAGTTTAATACTTAGCTTTCAATAAATAAAAGAACTTCTGAAATTGCTATTTGAAAGCAATAAAATGAATAAAGCACAAAATAAAAATAAATGATATGCGTAATTTAATCATATTCGCTGCTTTCATTTTCATTCAGGAACTCAACTACAAGGTCGTAGCTACTTACTATATCAGTTTTGCATTTTTTTTTATAGATTTGTTAAATGAAATTTCTAATTTTTCTGAGAATATTATTTTAAAGTATCATCAAAAATCTTACTTTTCAAATTTTGGAATAATTTGATCTAAGCTGCTCAAAAATTAAGAGAAACTGTTACAAAAGAGTTTTGTGAAATTGTAGGAAAATAAAAAACGATTTCTTTTACAGATAACTAATAATGTTTTATGATTCACATGAATTTTTACCATCATTCTTTTCTGTTGTGAAATATTGGGTGTAATCATGAAAAACATTCTTAGAACCATTTTTATGACGTATATTGTTACCATTTTGGTTGAACGATTTCTTGAGTTTGAAAAATATCCAATGTTTTAATAATAATGAAAAAAAAAAAAGTATCAAACTTCTTTCTTTCAACATAGTATATAAGATTTAAAGAAAATATCAAAGGATTTTAGGTGATGCGTTTCAAGTAGTCTTTTAGCGCTTGTTATTTTTACCACCGCCGCTATTTTTTCATCTTTCCATTTAATGGCCGTTTTACGTGCGGTTGAGGAAAGTGCTCCCTTATTCTCAAAATAATGAAATCCTTTTTCTTGGGCCTTAGATGAATGTGCAACCTCTGCAATTTATTATCTCTGGCAGATTGATCTCTCTGTTGCTTGCACGGAACTTGTTTTACATTGTCTGGGATTCTCTCTCTCTCTCTCTTTTTTTTTACCTTTGTGTGTGTGTGCATTACTTTAAAACAAAATATATTTTTTAATTATTTGACAAAACTGACCTTTGTTTAATATCGTTCAGTCAATGTTAAAGGAATTTTAATATGGGAAGGTTGTCAAGAATTATTTTTCGTTAACTAATTAATCTGACATTAAAAAATTTTGTTTCATGTTTAACACTGCTAAAAATTACCTTTAAAAAATTTGATTTTTTTTAATATATCTTTGAAAAATTAATGATGGATAAAAAAATCTGATATGAGGAACAATTTCAATTTCTAGGAATGATATAATTCAATGTTAGTGTTTTTTACAAGTAATATGAACAATGCGAATTTATTGCGATCGTAAAAAGTATTATTCGATCTGAAAGTGTAAAACCACAGAGCAGTTTATTTTTAAAATTTATTAGTAAATATAAACTCTTTTACTGAAGGTAAATTTGTCAATAAATATGAAAAAAAGATTTTATTATTTTTTTCTGTTTAGAACTGATATGTATACAATGACAAAAGCGAAGAGTCATTGTGAGCTAATTTTCTTTTCTTTTTTTTGCTTATAAAGAAGTAATGTATTTGTAAAACCGAATAAAATTGATTTGATTGCACAGTATTTACTATAACAAGCCATCTTAAGCCCCATATTATAGCAAGTTCCATGTTAAATTTATCAATAAATTCAAATGTGTTTGAATGATTGAAAAATTTTTATTCATTTTTTTGGTCAGTATAATTTAATACCTTTGTTTATTACAAATTATAAATTATTGCTCCATTTAATGTTTTTTTTTAAATGTGATTTATAATTCATAATAATTATCGTGTGTAAATCGTATGGCAAAACGAGTTAAAAGCTTTAACTCTCATTGAGGACGCTTGGTATTTAAGTAATTGGAGCACATTTAATTTAATTATATCATTCTCTTATATAGAAGATTAAAATGTTTTAAATCTGTTAAATTTCATGTGTTCTCTGGGATACGTATTTAGGACATGCGAAATTAGTTTCTTATTGAGTGGAATTCTAAGATACGTTAAAATGCTAGTTCAATAACGCTAGAAATTCTGTACACTTGCAACAACAATAATGTTTATTAGGTTTTATTAAATAATATATCTTTAAGATTTCCAATATTCTGAATATTTGGATAACGGGATTTAAAAGAAATTATATCACTGATATGACAATCAAATAAAATGATTGAGACGTTATCTGTGAGTCAAGTACATAAATAACGCATTGATTCGTACATGTATATTGTAGTTATTCATATGTTGTACTGGGTAAAATTATGTGCTATATGTATTTTCACTATTAGTAGTCTTTTAGGAAAGCCAGAAAATTTTTTTTATCTCAGAAATATTTTTAACTAGGAAATATATTTTCTTAAAGAATGCTTTAGTGTTAATTAAAGGATTTAAAATAAAATTATATTTATATTTGTGTCAATAATATTGAAAAATAAAAATTTGTTCTTTTGTGTTTTCAACTTATCTATTCTAAAATTCAATACGAAATAGATTAAATTCAGAATTATTTTGAGGCTAAGTTATTTAACTACTATTTGTTTTTTTTATAAACATGATAGTATGAAAATTTGCATAATGGAAAAATATGTTAACAAATAGGATATTTAATATCTTAATGCAATTAAGATTTTGGAAAGTGGTTACGTGTGATCTTTAAATGGTATTCTTTCATTGTGGGAAGCGCATTATATATTATTTAATGCTTTCATATGCTTTGATTAATTTATATTTACTAATTGAGATATTTACTATCGGATCGTTTTAATATATTATAATAAAAGATTCTGCTGATATTTCTAATTTAATTAAATGTAGTATTTATAAAAGTTATTTTTATTTATTTATTTTTTTTTTATATTAATAGAATCTCAGAATTAAACGTATGTATCTGTCGAAGTTATTTTAAACTACTATTTAAAAAAGTTTTTGTGTGTATTCAAATTTACACACATTTGTACTAAATATTTTGTTTTTATTTTAAAATATATTTTATTTTGAAAAATGTTTATTAAAAATATACTGCAGTTCTGTTGACGAAAATGTTTGAATTGATTCTATCGCATATAAAGGGATAAATTGAACCAAGTCCTTTGCTTGATTTATTGCTTTTCGGAGAAAATCAATGGCTGGTCTTATTCTCCTCAGTCAAGATGATATGAATTCTTGCATTTCGTCGCCAAGTGACAATGAATTATTTGTTTATCTAGAGACGGACCAATATTGCTGACTTTCTCTGCGATTTAATGCCAACTAGATTTATTTTGGTCGCCAGTCAGAAACAATGTGAAATATCTTTACCTTCTATGTGTGATGTGAAAATGATTCCACACAAGTATTGATTCCCTCTAGTTTTAGAGTCAAAGTAGTTTTGTTTTAAGGCACAGGTGCACAATTCCGAATTTTTTTGGCGATGAAGAAATGTTGCCAAGATGACGTATCGTGACGTGCACGATTACGTAAATACTAGGGATGCCAAAATAGAAATTACTACATAATTCTTATAGGTCTCCATATGTATGACGTAATAAAAATGAAATTGCCAGATACATTAGAAAATCCGTGAAAAAAATCGCCAATCTTAATATTTGGCATTCTTGATTATACAGCACCTATGCCTGTTTTAGACGTGAAGAAGCGAAATAAATCGCTTCGTTGGGAAGTTTCGAATGAAAATAATAAAAGCAGCAAGATTTTTAAATGATTTATTTATGATGTTTTATGCATCCTTATGTGGGAATTATAAACCTCTAAGTCCTATTCTAATTAGTCATTGCTTGCGAGGGGGAAAAAATCGAGAAATAACTAACAAAACAGAATTTACTTGAAAGATTAGAGTGTTTGATATTACACAAATAAAAGGTATTGAGTTATATTATAAGAAAAACTCATTCTTTAACTTAAAATTCTTTTCAAAATCCTGTATTTATTCCTGCAACTTTATTTGATGTATTATTCATAAAATTCTATGTTTGCAGTTTTATCATTCTTTCCCGATATTTATCGATTCGAGAATCTCTAATCTTTCAATATTTATTTTTTTCGAAATAATGAGTCTTGTTACGTAGCGTTTCACTGTTTCAAAGAAATTTACTGTTCTTGCCTACTGATGTGAAATTCCGATGTTTTTTATGCAAATATTATCTTTGAGTAACTCTATTGCAATTGTATCTTTATATTTATATCTGAATTATTTCCATTAAAATACAAGTAATAATTTTTTCTGATTTTTGTATTTACAATATTTTCGAAGAACTACAGAAACATCAACTGCCAAAAGTGGATGCTAACATTAGTTTATTTACTCTTGAAAGGAGCCTAAACTTTGGCAAACTTAATCGGAAACGCAGAGAATTTTTTTTCTTCTAAATTTGATGCTAAATATTCTATATTGAATTTGGTTTAACACATTATTTATTCAGCTTCTGAAACTGAGTATATTTGAAGGTAATTTCAAAAATTCAATTGATTTTTTTCACCAAATATTAAAAAATTTTGAAAAAAAATTGAAATTGAATTTTTTGAGAATCAAAGTGATGAAATTTCATTGTTTTTATAACTCTATATAGATGTTTGTGTGATGATGTGCTTAGTTTCTCGTTTTTGAAAATTTGCGGGAAATTTTCTATATTAAATATTTTTTAATTTGCATGATGCAAAATAAAAGAATACCATTTTGCAAAATCAGCCTTTTGTGAGGAGCTCCAGTAAAGGAGGTCTTGATAGTTAAGAAAATAAACTAAATAATATTTTTTCAAGATCGTATTTACTGCATTATCTAAAAATATTTCTTGGCTGAAAATATCCGAAAAACAATAAAAATGAAATATTATTAAAATCAATGGTAAAATATTCTAAACAAAATATTGGTGAATCAATGATTTGGACCGAAATAATATGTCAGAATTACATTTTATTAGTGATCATGCTGGAGGGAATAAAAGATCCCATATTTAGTCGCTACTTGGAGATGAAATGCCTTTTCACTCGCGTTCTTTCGAAATGAATGCTTGAATTTTCCGATTTATTTTTTATAATAAGTGAAATGTTTGCTACCAATGATAAGCTCCTTTGGAAGGCAATACGCTTGTGCTTATGTATATCTTTTTTTAATAGTCTACTCTAAGCAGAAGGAAATCATTTAAAATTAAGTTGAATGAATTGGAATAAAATTCAAAATAAGGCTTAGCTCTTCTGTTATCCATTTTTTTAAAAATCACTTCTCCACTTAAAAATAGATTCTCTGAAACTTATAACATCAACTTATTTAACCCTCTTAATATTTATCCATGCTTAATAGAAATTTTAAACAGCAGCATTGGATTGTTAGGGTTATGTGGAAAAAAGGTTTACTTATTTGGCCACTTTGCCTTCTCAAATAAATTAAAAAAAAAAAAAAAAAAAAAAACGGATTAAAAAAAGAAATTGAATTTTAAAAGACGCAACTGAAAATCTTCTTTTTAAAGATTGTTTTTCTCTTTAATATCGGGGGAATCGCATTAAAATATTTGAAAATTTTTTAAAATTCCCCTGAAAAAAGTTATATTTTTTATAAGATTTGTTCATTCTGAAGTATTATATTTGAAGTTGAATGAAGCTTTTTTTGTTACAGTAATAATAATAATAATAATAATAAAAAAAAAAACTTTTGGACGATTTCATGGACCTGTCTTCATAGGAATGAAAGCAGATGGAAATTGTAATTTTTTTTGTTTCATTCATCTTTGGAAGCAAAAAGTCGATCCTTTTATTTATTATTTTAGTCATTTTGTATTTCATGCTGTCTAATCATCAGTCTGAGATTTCATTATAAATGGAGTAAGTCGATGTGCATAATTATGCACACACACAAAAAATTTTTTTTCTTACAATTCAATAAACAATTTTTTTCGCTTTAAAGTAATACAATTAATCTGAAATTAGATACTACTAAGGAGATTCAATTTTATTCCATTATTTTCATTAAAATTATTTTAATGAAAGTAACGGAATAAAAAGTAAATTTCTTTGTTTCGTTGAAATTTAAGACCGTAATTTTTTCTGAATGGCATTTTTAATTAAATCAAATCATTCTATTATACGCTTACTAAATAATTATAATCATTGAAAGAATCCCTTTTGTGTGTGTGAATGCTGTATCTTATTTGCGTCTTCGAATTTTTTTAACGCTTTTGATATTTTAATTATTTTAATTGTATTTATTTTAAAAATGTATTCATGCATATTTTTAAGTATTGTTATAAGTTTTTGTAAATATGATCTGAGAAATGAAATGTATTCTTTTTTATGACAAAAAAAAATATTGATCTTTTAAATAATGAGCATGGAAAAATGTGTGCATAAAAAAGCTAATTAGTTACGTCATACGAAATGAACTAGAGTTAATTGGCTATTTTTCTTTTCATTACTTTTTTTTAATGTTACAAGAAATAAATTGTTATATCATGTATTATTTACTTTTTTTTTAAACTTGAAATACTTCATTAAGAAAATTAATCTTTGGAAGCACTCTTAGATTATTAACATTTATCTGATGATTATTTCTTTTAACGCTGACTCGTCTGTCAATTGCATCGTTTTTCGCATGTGTATGTGACATCGATAGCTATGCAGGTGTATCGATTATTTTTACTTAGTTTTATTTACTGCCAGTACCTGTCAGAAATATCGTTGAATTAACTAAAATGAAGTTATACAATAATGAAATAATCGGTATATATATATATATACACACACACACACACACACATACATACAGTTGTCTTTGTTTATTGACACGACGGCATCAAGATTCACGTCAATTGTTATGGAACTGTCGCACTTTTTTCATCCGTGAATTTCTATTATTTTTAATTTACATTTTTTTTATTGAATACTTTTCATGTGTTACACATGCATTTAACAATATATTTATTATAAAATTATAGATATTTGTCTCCATTAAGTTTATTGGTGGGATGAGTGTTTTTCAAAGGTAATCTGCTGTGTCTAAAATTTACTAATTTGATTTCAGTCAACTTTTTTAAGCTGTGTGCATTCAATATTGATTTTTATGTATTTTCGGTAGCTCGAAAAGCGCCTGAAAAAATGTTTCTATTTTTAAATATTGCAATAGCAACATTTATCGAAGTTTACTTTTTAAAGACTTGTAGATATTTGTGTGTGTTTATCATACATAAATAAGAATTAATGTCAATTAAAACATGAGCAATTATTAGGTACGTAGAAAGTATGAGCATATTTATATTTTTGTCATCTTTTCTCAATATGTATACTTGAATAATTAGTCTAAATAAAATTATAAAAAAATTTGTATCCTTCATCGCGATATAACAAAATATTTAGTTTTTCAGGAGGGGAAGTATTCATTTTGATGTAAATGTTTCACACATTTTAGCTGATCATAAGGAGAGAAAAATTCTATTTAGTTCACATAATACACTGTTACATTACCTCTTTAAATTGAATATCCTGAGATCTTCCCCGTCTTTAAAAAAACTGCATCATCCTTTATACGAAGTCAGCCATCCTTTGTATTCATCGGTGCGATTAAAGATATTGCTGAATTGCCAACTCAAGCAAAAATTTTGCAGCTCCCGGCTAATTTGCTATCGCCACAGCAGCGCTCTTGTGTCTCGGATCCTCTCAAATGCCGTATCAGTATTTTTAACTGTAAGTGAAAGAAAAATATTTTTTTTTTTTCTGGACAAGAAGATACTTTTTTTTTAGTCCGTAAGTTATATTTCTCTCTTGCTTTGATAATTCTGTTCTGTCGAAAATCCAATTTCTTTTGAACCAAGAGTCCGCTGCTGAAACAGTTTTCTTCGAAACCACTCAGATTTTTCCATCAAAGAATGTGTTTATTTTTGCCAGCTCAGTTTATTCCTCTAGTGGATAATTTACGTTTCTTTATTTTCCCGTTTCTCGAGAGTTTGATATTCTAGCAGGTATTCAGAGTTCTGTATGCAATTTAAGGATATAACTTTTATTCCGCGTCAGAGAAATTTTGATTGATGCATTACGATAGAATACCAAATGGGAGTTTTTTTTTTTTTTTTTTTTTTTTACTATCGCGTTAGTGTAATTTTACTAGCTTTTGTAATTCAACCATGGATTTTGAGAAGATTTTGTATTCGAAGTACAATTGTATTTTGTGCTTTTCATTAGATTTTTTTTAGTGCATAGAAGCGATTAATATGACGAATGCGTTCAGGGAGGAAAATGAATTCTAAGCTTTGAGTTCCGTGCTTAAAAACAATTGGGAAGAAATGTTTTAAAAAATATATTCTTTGCCAAAACTAATGGAAATAGATTTTTTAAATGCAATTGTTTCATAAACAAGAATGCTTAATTTTGATATATATTAAAATTTATTTTTAATTTTTAGTAGTGAAAACATGATTACTTTTGCAGTTTAAACTGAGCCAACTTCGGAATACATGTAATCCAGGGGAACAGCATGTAGTTTATTCTGAAAAGTATAAAAAGCGTCATTCCCGCGATAACATTAATGGATAAGACTGAGATGTAAGGCACTAGATCAGAAAGCGGGTTGTGATTGCAGAAAGACTTGAAATGTCTATCATTCATGATGTATGGTATAGATACTAACCTGTACATGTATGGCATAGAGATACTAACCTGTACATGTATGGTATAGATACTAACCTGTACATGTATGGCATAGAGATACTAACCTGTACATGTATGGCATAGAGATACTAACCTGTACATGTATGGCATAGAGGTACTAACCTGTACATGTATGGCATAGAGGTACTAACCTGTACATGTATGGCATAGAGGTACTAACCAGTACATGTATGGCATAGAGATACTAACCTGTACATGTATGGCATAGAGGTACTAACCAGTGCATGTATGGCATAGAGATACTAACCTGTACATGTATGGCATAGAGATACTAACCTGTACATGTATGGCATAGAGATACTAACCTGTACATGTATGGCATAGAGATACTAACCTGTACATGTATGGCATAGAGATACTAACCTGTACATGTATGGCATAGAGATACTAACCTGTACATGTATGGCATAGAGATACTAACCTGTACATGTATGGCATAGAGATACTAACCTGTACATGTATGGCATAGAGATACTAACCTGTACATGTATGGCATAGAGATACTAACCTGTACATGTATGGCATAGAGATACTAACCTGTACATGTATGGCATAGAGATACTAACCTGTACATGTATGGCATAGAGATACTAACCTGTACATGTATGGCATAGAGATACTAACCTGTACATGTATGGCATAGAGATACTAACCTGTACATGTATGGCATAGAGATACTAACCTGTACATGTATGGCATAGAGATACTAACCTGTACATGTATGGCATAGAGATACTAACCTGTACATGTATGGCATAGAGATACTAACCTGTACATGTATGGCATAGAGATACTAACCTGTACATGTATGGTATAGATACTGACAATAACATCAAGCGAACAGCTGATGCAGTTTCGGAAACACTCATTTGGACTATTCCAATCACTATTTTCTGTCCTGGTCGTTTAGAACAGCAAGCTTATTCATGAAACACTCGCGTAACCACAAGAACGATACTTCACACTCTTCAGGTTGAATTACATGATCCAATGCGAAAGATGTATCTCTGACGACATCTAGTTACGCGCATTGTCAAACTGGAGGGAGGAGTCATATGTTTTGGTTCTCAGTGCAAGAAAGTTATACGCGCATTTATTTTTATTCACTTACTGCGAATTCAAGTTATACATGTCCTTTCTTATCTCAAAGGTTTGTCACATTCTCGAAAGCTTAAGAATGACGTTTGTTTAACCTGTTGTTGAATACTATTAGTCCTACGTGCAGAATTATTTATTTCGTCAAGAATCCTCCCAAATATTTACGTTATTCCCTTTATTGTTTGTCCATTCAGTTTGCCAGGGCTTGGATGCCTGGGAAATTCATTCAACTTTTGTGCCGCCATTCTTGGAATGAATGATTAAACTTGAGTATGTATCACGAATGCGCATTTCAGATTTCTTCGAGATAAAATTTTGCCTTATACAGAGAGAGTATTTAAAAATGTAGTATATCCCGGAATATATACGATATTTTATCAGCAATGTATCATGACGTTAATACTGCACAATGATTTTAAAAAGGGGAAAAAAAAATGCATCCGGAAATTACTTTTAATATTTAAGCTAAATTGGGAACAAATAAAAAGTAAATGCGTATCATTTAAATATTTCTTATGCATCTATGGAGAAATGACTGACTAGTTTTCCCTACAAAATTTAACTGCATAAAAATAGGTGCATTATATATTGTTAGAGATGTGTTTTTTTTTCCACTATCGATGTATTCATATGTAGGGAATTTTTCTCGTAACGCCGTCCCAAAAGCAGTCTCTTTTGGTGTCTATTAATTCTCTACTGTGTTTGTAAAGCCCCAGCAAACACTTCTATTGCCGGGAAGTTTGAAGAAGAGCGACTTGCTTAATGGATTTGTGCAGTAATTGTGTTAAGGATGCTCTGTACCGTGGAAAAGCGTAACCACTCCACGTCCTTTGGCTAATTGAGACGCGGGCCGAAGGAACGATGATGGAATGTTTATCTGCTTCGGATTCTTCAGGATTTCGCTTCTTTTCTTTTGCCAGGTTTTATTTCTACTCTATTTGGTTAGCGTTCCTAGGAAACTTCCAAGTTAATGTCGCGTGAAAACACTTTCGAGCCGTATTAAATAAGGCATTGTAAGTATTTTGAGAGAGTTTATTTTTGCAAACTTGTCGATTTATTTCGAATTCTTATGCAAATCTCTGGACTGAATGTTTAAGTTTTGCATAAACTGAAGCCATCTGGATGTTTTCTGCCTTAACAAAGTTGTGCAAATAGCATTTAAATTACATTCTAAGCAATTAGCTAAAGTTGTTTTGTAGTAATTTACCCTTGATTTAACCTCTTTGATAAAAAGAGGTTTAGTTTCGTTTCGTTCATAGGATGTTTTCCTACATGGAAAATTGGACTTTTAAATTATTAAAAATTTTATACATTTATTTTTTTATAAACACTATTTTAAAAGTTAAATGTTTTTGTTTATTTTTTTTTTAAAAAAATTTTTTTCAAGTAAAAGTACGTTTCTCTCGAATTGTTTTTAGTTCTTCAGATATTTTAAGTTGTATTTATTCAAAAGGCTTTGAAATGATTTTTTATTTTTTTATTAGTTTTGAACTAGTAGCTTTAGATTAATATATCAATGAAAATACCATTCAATATTGCAAAATAGTATTCCCTGAAACAAAATTCGACCATTTTTAAAATTTTGTTAACTTTTTGTAAGAAATATTGGCTGTGTTTAAAATTATTTTAAATATCAAAATATATAATTAAGTTTCGAAAGTATTCTTTTATTTTTATGACGTTTATGTAATGTTATAAATGTTTTGTGATGCGAGAAAAGTTGTGAAAAGTTTTGTTCATAAACTTTGGCAGGAGAATCATGGAGAATGCAATTCAGCAACAAACTGAATACAATAACTTCATCTCTCTTTTCATTTCCAGTTTTACCTTTACGAAGTGCCGATGTTAAATTAAGCCGCCTTCATATTGGACACACACGTTTCATTCATAAGTATCTATTTTTAAATGAATTAAAACCTTGCTGTGAAATGTGTGAGGAACCATACACTGTGTTTCATATTTTAATTCTGTATTTTCATATTTTCATGTTCTGATTTTAACCATCATCGTTTTAAATATTTTAAGACTGATTTTTTAACGATGCGAGATTTTACTGGGCGAACCTCCGCATCAAAATATTTTTGTATTTTTAAGAAGCATTAGTTTTATGGATTTTATATAATTTTAAATCAAACAATTTTAATTAAAAACTTATAACATTTTACTGATTTAGTTTTTGCTTTAGCTGTTTTAGATAGAATTTATTTCGTTGCATGTTGGGTGTTTGTCTATTTATATTTTTATGTATATCTTATAAGTATTACTTATATATAGTTAAATGAATTTTAAAAGTTGATTAAAAAAAATTAGAAAATATTATACAAAAAAATTTCTGGAGCAGTTTGTTCTTCTTTGGACCTTGCGCCATAAAACCCAACCAACTAACCTAATGTTATAAAAAAAAAAATTAAGTAGAAAAACACTAATATTTATAATTCCTATTTATTAGGTAGAACACAGATAAGGTTCTAAGACTTTTATCATTGTTAATACTTTTGAAACGTCATTAATTTAGTTCAGCTTAATTTGTTATGTAAATCAGTTATTTTGCCGTGATTTGTGAAAATATATTGTGAGTATATTTATGTAGGTTTACTAGAATTAACAACTTCCTTGCTTTTCATGTTGCAGTAATTTGTTGAATTTATGAAATCGGTAATTTAACTTAAAATTTTATATCATATACCGTGCTATATGTGATACATATTTCCAAGGTATGTAGCATGCACTATATTTAGGGCGGTAAAATTTTCCTTAGTAAACAAATTTGCACCAGTAACTCTAAACAAAATTTTAATAAAAGTATTAAAGTGCACATATTAAAAGTTAAAAATGAAAGGAATCATCGCCAAAATTTTTGTTTCATAATTAAAATATTTTGCTTTGAATTGTGTTATATTGTTAAATAAAAAATTTATTCTCATTATTTTAAACATCGTAATGTAAAAGTTCTACATGAAATGTTTAAATTGATGTGCAAAAAAATTTTAAGATGAAACGGAAATTTATGAAATTGTACTAGTATAAGTTGTTTTGTAATAATTTATTATTATTAGTTTTAGTTAAATTATTAGTAAAAGTTTTTCTTTTACTATTATCAATATATTCAACAGCAGTTCTTGTCATTAATTTTATTGTATGTGGTGAATCTCCATCTAAATTGCATGGAAAAACATTTGTAAGATTTGGACATTTGAAAGTGTCATACACGATAGATCCATTAAATGTAATGAGAGCACTTACGATAGCGTAGCAGCATAAACGTTCGTCCAGGTCTCCTCATTTCCTGCGGTTTTCTCCTTTCTCGATTTCTGCAAGAACAGCTAAACGATCAATTTCATATATCTCAATTACAACTTTGAATGAGCACTAATCATTTATTCAGACTGATTCGCAAATCATTCTGTTGGATAATTTGAAGCAAACAATTTCTTCATTAATTTTAAGATTTCTCGAAGGGTTTTAAATGTAACTGAAATAACAGTGCAAAAAACTTGTAATATTTTAAACTTCATTGTAGTTCACATTTTGTAAACGTATGATATTTAAATTAAGATGTATTTAAAAAAGTATTTGTTGCTTTGTTAATAGATCTTATTTTGGTAACTGAAATGAAATACTTCTCAGTGTTGGTTTTGTGTTGAGATTATAAGTGAAATTACTCCAGTAATATATTAATAAAGATAATTTAAAGAAGTAAAATTTATTGTTAACCTATTAACCAGTTTCACAAGCTCCTTAAAATATTTTTATTTCATTCATATACATTTTTGGAATATAAATTGTACTCTTCTGTACTAATACTCGTACAAATTTATAAAATTATACTTACAATGCATATAATGAATAATACATTGTTATAAACTTAAAGTCCAAGAAAATTGTGCTTTGCACTCTCAAATTTTTTTATTACGTAATGCAATATCTCAATGTATATAATGTTATTGATTTCTCAATGGCTAATTACACGTTTATTGTTTGGTTTGTTTTTTTCAATGGAAATAAAAAATTCAAAAAAATGTAACTTTAAATGTGGTGATCATTTTCAGTAATAAATGCGGAAGAATGTCAAATGGGTAAATATTTTTCAGTATGTATTGATGATGTATTTCAGTATGCATTGATTGGGAGATACAAAATATAAATATGTGTTTGCTGGCACCTTAAATCCACTTTATATTAATTGCAGGCGTAAATTATAGAAAAGTTAGATCTATTTATAAATTTAATCTCCTAAGAGAAGACGAAAGTAATAGTTTGAGAAATGTATATCTCTGTATTTTACGAGTGCAAATGCCTGGAATTTTTATGTTCTTGTCTTGCTCGTTGGCATTTTCAAATTCCTAGGAATGACTTTGCAGTTCTAATGACATCATTGCGTCATTCTACCTTGATTCAAACCCCATTCTCTTCACGCCTAATTTTATTATAGCAGACATTTTTAAACAATGAACTATCTTAACGATTGAGAATTTAAAATTATTTACTAATTTAATAAGAGGTTGAAAGATATTTAACTTGTGTGAGGTTTTAACGAGTGGTTTAAATCTGAATTGGGAAAAATTTCACTCTTAGAACTTAGTTAAATGCCGAATTGGAGTTATAACAATACAGAAAGATTTTGATTCTCCTGTAGATTTTTCATTTAACTTTGCTGTTGCAAGTAGTATGTCGAATACTCATGAAAATGGACTTGTATTAGTCAGCTTTACGGTTTTTTTTTTTTTTTTTGACATCTTTAAAAAGAAAGATCCAATTTCAAACTTGAAAACATAGGATAGGAGAAATGCAGTATAGAAAAAGTTGTAGCATGAAACTTTTTTTTTTTTTGCCTTACATAAATTCTATCAACAGTTTAATACTATTTTACTTTGTTTAAAATCGTAAATAGAAAATTGATGACTTGTAAAAAATAATTTAGCATATTTTGGTTATGACTACATATTTTTCTAAATTATCATATCAATAATATGTTACTTTCAAGAGAATTATAAGATCTTTTCATGATCCTTTCCTCTAATGTTACTATATTGATAAGAAAAAGTTTCTGTGTAGTACTCTAGAGGTTATGGCTGTCTATGCACTAACATAAATGCTTTGACATCGCGTTTTGGACTGCCTAATGGCTAAAGCTGTAAGATATCTTATTGTTCACGGGTAATTGACTTCTGGGAGGTCATTTTATGGGTAGTAGGCCGTATTCCCGCGTCGGAAAATTACCAAGCAATCGAATAACGTGTATTTCTATTTGTTCAACTGTGGCTGGAATCGAACTTGGAAACTTTTGCACACTGTTTGAATTCTAGAACGCGATGAACCCTAAATGTAATTGCTTCGCAAAAAAAGTGTTAAATTTACAAAATGCAAAAAGTGCATTTTTTACAAATTTTAACCAGAAACATTAGATAATGCAAAACAGTCGACTACTGATAATTAATTTTTGGAATTGTCTAAAAACTTTATATATAATACTCATTTTGCGTAGTATTTTTTATAGATTAAGTTCCAAAACAGTAAATAATAAGTAAAATAAAAGCGTAATAAACTCGTGTCAAAATTTCAAAACTTTCGTGAGAGAAACTTTAAAAGGCCTTTCAGTTGCCAAGCTTTACTATATGTATGGAACGATTTTACAAGATATGCCCGTTTGGCTTATTAAAGTAATAGTGAAAATTTATTTGTTCACTGATAAGAGCACATTGTGCATTGCTATCGTTTTGAAAAAAATTTCAGTTAATACCTGGTTATGTCAGTTAACGCATAAAAATTTCAACGAATCCAAAGTTTTGGAATAATTTAAGAAGCATGGAAAAGTCTTGAAGGCAATTTATGGGGATTAATTCTCAAGCAACCGCATTAATTTTATGTAATTTAAATACTTTATGATAATTAAGCTTAAGTTATTGATTTTATTGTATCCACTTATAATTCGCATCAAAACTAAATTTTATTTCTATCATTTTTATTTGGTTTTTAGAAAAATTGACAAACGAATTTAATTTTTGAAGGAGTGTGACCGTTGCAAATTAATATCTTCGGGGAGAAAATTTTAGTTTTTTGCTTCTCAAACGCGGATTGAAAAAAATTATAAATTATTTTCACTGATAACATGCTTGAATAAATTCTTATGTCAGTTACTAACATTCCTGGAAGAGTTATCATGTTATGAAACTTAATATATACAATATAAGAATTTATCATTAAATATATATTGAAAAGGCTTACTTGTTACCTGGAATGTAACAATTTCTATGTAGTTTTATTTATATATGTAATATACATTCAAAATTTAATTTTTATCAATTAAATTTTTTGTATTCAACATTTTACTTTTTTCATTTACCATACCATTCCATTTTCAATAAATGAAAACCTATTATGAAATATATTTTATCAAACTTACAGTACAATGTAAGAATTTATTATTAAATATGTATTAATAAGGCTTATTTGTGTTGCCTGGAATAGAAATATTTCTATTTAGTTTTTTTTATATACGTAATACACATTCAATATTTCACTTTTTCACTTCTCTTATGCAATACCATTTTCAATAATGGGAAATATATTATGTAAATATATAAAAGTAATTATAATTTGGTGTACAGTCGTTGTGACCAATAAAGTAACTGAGAATTAACCTCATTACAGCTCTAATATTTTTGTGGAAAATGTTATTTGTTAAAATGTTTAACTAGTTTATTTTGAGGTTATTTTTTTTTTCCGTTACAGTAAGCAAGTGTACATTAATTACGATAAAAATTAATGTCCTCTAGAAATTTATTAAATTTGAAATGTTCTGTGTAACTAAACATTTTGGAAAACACTGCTATACATTATTTCTTAAGACATTCTTGATGTCTTGAACTTTTTGACTTCAGAAAGTTTTCTACTTTATCATGAGGGATTTCTTAGATGTTTCTCTAGAGTTTCTGTCATTAAAGTAAATTACCCTCAGAATAAATAACTACATGTTTTCCCGCAACACATAACGAAGAATTGCTTCACTTTGGATACGAATGATCCCAACATTTCCTCTGCATCTTTTATGTGTTGCTTTGGGAAAAAAAAAAAAAAAAAAAAAATGAAAGCATGTTTTGTGTTTCTTTGTTTTATTTTCGGCATGTATTGAAATCTTTACACGAAGTTAGATTTAATTTTTCCAAATGTTATTGTTTTGAGAAGAATTATAAAAATGTTAATAGAATAAAAAGAAAACTTTTTTTTTTATTCTATTAAATGTTGTGTAAAAGATTGGAGATATGGTTTCACACTTACCCGCTTAGTGAAAAGAAACATTTGCACATTTTTGCTTTTCATGTTCTTTATTAACTTCATTAATTTTTATAGTATAAGCAAAAAATAAAAGGGCTTTCTCTTTTCTTCAAATTTAGCTTCCTGAAAATCCAACAAGAAATTAGTTGGCAGAAATGTCGAAGTTTGAATGAGGAGAAATAACGAATTTTTGAGACCTGAAATCTAATATCGCGCGTGTTCTTCTGAAATTATAAAAGGCAATCTACATTCATAAATTTACTTTTTCTTGCGAAAAGTACATTTAATCAGAAGAATTGGTTGAAAATTCTTCTCAAGCATTAAGTGTATATTAAATTAGCTTCGATTTCATATCTTCCAGAAGAGTACTTTTGCACGTATTTTGTTATGAAACGCGACTGTTTTGCTATGTAGTTTCCTATAATCTTACCTGCTAAAAAAAATTTTTTTTATGCTGACTCTAGGAATAAAGGAGGTGGATTATTAATCAGGATATTTAAACTTTAAAAATGTACTCAGCTGTTTTATCTAAACAATATAGGTCTTAAACATTGGGAATGGATGATTAAGGTTTATGTAAAATTCTTGAATATATATTTTAATTCTCATTATTTATTTATGATATTGTATCGCGAGACCTTTATGGGGATCTCTGTATGGATAGAAAGAAAATTTATTTAATAATTTTTAAGCTTAAACAACATTCAAATAAAATAAAGCGTGAACATACTAAAATAAGTTTTTGATTTTTTTTATATTAGTAGCATTTATTTTTTTCCGTTATATTTCGGAAAAACCGAATATTTTGTAAATTATCGTATTTTACGAACATTTTCTAATTTGTTTCTGTTTTAAACTGCTTATAAATATGTTTCACATATTATTTTCCCTTTTTAATATTTATATATTTGATTAAGTATTATTTATAGGGCCACAGAAATTAGTTTGTTTAGATTTACTTTCGAATTGTGTTTTATTTTAATTTACGCAAGCAAAATTGGAATTAGTTTACCTTTGTAACACTGTAAAATAGCCTGTTTCTTGCTTCTAATCAGTAATTTTTCTTCTATAAAACGTTTTTGAACCTTGAATGTATACTTTAGCATACAAAAGTTATTTTATTAATTTTTTAAAAGGTTTTTTTTTTTTTTTTTTTTTTTCCCAGTACTTTGGTTTTGAATAAATGAAAGTAAATCGGAATACTCTACTGTGAAGTAGTTTAAATTTTTCAGGATTTAATTTTATTTTGATTTAAATAGTGACTCTGAATTTTCCTTCACTATTGTATGTTTGAGAAAAAAATTTATCATTATTTTACTTTTATAAGGTGAATTTTCTTCAATCGTTTCTTAGTTTTTATGTTGTAATTAGAGAATTTGTAAGAAAGAAAATGCTGGTAATGTTTTTTCTTCTTAATAATGCGGTTTTCATTTTTTTGTTTCTTCGTTAATGAGATATTTTCGAGGACAAGTAAAATAAAAGCGTTTCTTTTTTTCCCACAAATTGAGTCGTTAAAATTTAATGCTAAGAAAAGGTTGTTATAAATTTCTTCCTTAACCTATGCAATTAGCTTTCTTTTTATAGAGAAAACAGTATACAAGACTGTACGCAGAAATTATTTAAAATATATAAATATAAGACGTACTTATATTAAGTTTGTAAATTAAGTCTTTAAGGGGAACTTGAAAAAAAGTACATATTGAATTTAAAATGTCGCACTTTCCGTTCTGTGTTTATGATTTAAAAAATAATTCTAATTTGATATGACGAAATATTTGTTTTTATTAACTGAATAATTTTTGATATTAACTGAAAAGTCTTTAATTATATATTATTTCAATTATGCATTTTTTGGAAAAAATGATGCACTCAATTGATGTCTTAAGAAATCATTAAGAAAAGGAAGCTTTTAACTATTCAAACATTCATGTTATCAGTTTAAGATGCAGCAACAATTATTGTCATCTCCATTGTACAAGTCTAAATTTCTGATGAAAAATTTAATATTTTGTTTTATTTTTAAATCAATAAGATTTTATGTATGCATACATACATGCACGCACATACACACTTTATATATATATATATATATATATATATATATATATATATATATATATATATATATATATATATATATATATATATATATATATATATATATATGCATGCTCATATAATAATAATTATCTTCGGTTAATGAGTTTTACCCTTTCCGAGTATATCATCTCATAAAAATATTTTTAAATTAAAAACTTTTAAATTAATTTAACGTCGAGGTGGGGTACTGAAAGAGAGAGTTTGGGTCTATGTTTTCCGCTTGTGTAATTTAAACGGAGTGAGCGGTAGGAAGGTGTCTATTACGTTATTAGCTTTTTCTACCCGTTATAGAATGTGTGTATATATATATATATATATATATATATATATATATATATATATATATATATATATATATATAATATGTATGTATATGTATGTATATATGTATATGTATATATATATGTATGTGTATATGTATGTATATGTATGTATGTATATGTATGTATGTATGTATATGTATATGTATGTATGTATATGTATGTATGTATATGTATGTATGTATATGTATGTATATATATATATGTATGTGTGTGTGTATATGTATATGTATTCTATAACGGGTTGAATAAGTTATGAAATCCATATCTATATTTCTTTCTGTAAATATCCACATATTGATAGCCTCCAGTGTAATTACTTGGTTGTTATTTTATCCTTAATTGCTTTCATACTGAAGATGCCATTTTTTCATATGCGTCTTTTCCATTTTTTTTTTACGTTTACCCTTGCTGAGTGATCAGATTGCCATAGCTTTCATTGTTTTAGTTAATCTACCGATTTAATGTTTCCATATATATATATATATATGTGTGTTGGATCTAGTAGTTATCGTTATTTTCCTAAATATCATAGGTCATTGCTGCTTTTTATATCGTACATGCATTTTTTTTTTTAATAATATGAGACTTATTTCTTTGCGGAGGATTATGTGTGTTATTGCCCTTGTTGAAGCATATGTTGCTTAGTTTATGACTGGAGATATTTTATTTCTAATTAGTGTGAGACCGAATTTCGTTGTCTCATTTGTACCATTTTATTCTAATTAGTAATTTTCAAGTGATTTTTCTCTTAAACTGAGCTGTACTTTTAGGAACTTGTAGGTTTTAAAACAAATGATTTTCTATCCATGTAAATTGTGAATATTGACATCTAAAAATACGTGCCCAGTTTTATTTGTAAAACTCTTCGATATGAAATTTTCGAAAATAAAGTAATCTAAATAGCTGTTAATTTTTTCTCAAATCATTCAATGAATTATTTGATAATATTATAAAATGGATAATTTTTTATAAGAAATTTTTTTTTCCATTTACAAATAACGCAAAGTTGCTCTTATTAAATCTGAAAAATAACAATTTTCTTCTCGATCTATCAATCATTTCCATCAAATAAAATAGAATCTATTATCCCATCCAAGAATCGCGATGCCCAGTTACGAAAAATAGTAACTGAGGAAATCTCGAACATGTCTCCATTGTGCTTCATCACACTCTCAGTAAAAAGCATATAAATTATGAATGCGATAAAAATTTTTTTGATGATTTTTAGCATACATTGTTTGTAAGTAAAGGTACAAAAAATAATAATAATTAAATTTGCAATATAATTTTGTGTAATTTTGAAGACTAGAAATAAAAAAATAGTCTTGAAAATTACATTTTTAGGGGCATTATTTTCTTGTTTTGAAATTAAATACACAGTAATTTGCAAAGGATGAATGTTCCTCAAGCATAGAGAAAAGTTTTTATCATTTATTCAAAAGTAATTAATGTTAACAAAAATAAACTTTAAAATAATTCGAAATGCCTTTTTTTTGTAATTTCACAAATGTAGTTGGATTATTTCGACTTTTATTACGTTGAACGAAATAAAATTTGATTTTGATATGGAAACATTAATGTTTGAAGGTAAATTATCATAAAATCGTAACACATTTTTTGAAGTTTTTCACATTATGTAATGACTGCCATATTGTTTTCAGGCACTAATAAATTTCTCAGCCATGTCACGAACCATGGCGCCACAGATTCAGTCTGTTAAGCATCATTCAATGTCCTTTCATGTCATTCGACTTCGTTTGCATCTTAGTGGAATGTCCGCAAGGCGTCCATTGCTTCATTTACCTTTTACTCATAATCTCTGGCGTTTGTGTCACTAATGGAGAGGACAAGACCAAGGGAATGCAACGGTCCTCGCCTCACTAGTACGCATTCCTGGCTACATTAAATAGCCAGCACTACATGTCTGAGTTGTTGGAGCCCATGCGTTGAAGGAATGGAAGGAACATACCTACCACTTGCCATGAGTCATATTCAAACGTATATTGCGCGTCCTCACTTGGCTCGAAGTGTTGAAGATTTCTTCCATAACCATCAAACTAAATTGCTTCCTTGACCTTGCTTGTTCTTTCGTTATATCGCCAATTAAAAACTCGTGGTCCAAGATTGCACATGAACTGGGCTAGGATACACCAACTGCTGCTGCACCAGATTCATTATTATAAGCGTAAGCCGCATGGCTTGCTATACCCCAAGAAAATGCGCTCCAGTGGCTCTATAGCTTCATGCCGCTGTCCATTAAGGTCAGACAGGTGAAGCATCATATGGCATCAAGCGGGCAGTGATTGGGAGGGTGACCACGCCGTATTCTCCCTCACTAGGTTGTTAGAGCTCCGTTGGTTGGGGACGTGTTCATGATAGTATGCGACATCCAAAGTCCTTCCACTGATGTGGCTTGAAAGTGGATTGGAGGGTGCCAACTCAGGTGTAACCTTCTCTCCTGACCGTGGTTCAAAATTACGAGGCACTTGGTGATGAGCTAGTATTCTAAGCCCGTTAACCTAAAGGTACAATCCTGGGCTCGCCTGCAGCGCTATGTACGTATGTATACCCCAAGAATACACTCAAAGCCTCTTTGATTCACTACCGAGGTATGTGGCAGCATTTATAGACGGTTACGCTAAATACCGATATTATTATCTACTATTTCACTTGATCTTTGTATAACTAGTTATCTGTCAAATAAATTTTATTGCGCTATTTCTAGTTATTATTGGGCTTCCACATTTTGAATGGTCATTAGATATTGAATGAAATCGGCTGTCCGTAAACTAAAATAAAAAAATTAACTTCAATATTCTTAGATTTTTTTTCCATATGAAATTGCATACATTAAAATAGATTTCAATTTTTTTTTTTAAATTTGTGGAGATTTATATGAGTTACTTCGCAAGTCTCAACGGTTTTCATTTTGAAAAGAGCATTATATTTAAAAAAGTATTTTTGATTAGCAACTATTTTATTTACTAAAATAAATTCGTCGAACGGTAGTTTTTCGTTGTTCATCAACGTGACTCTCTAGTCCATTTGCTGATTAGTTCGAGAGGATGTCAAGAAATATAGTTTCTCTCTCTCATTTTTAATTTTTTTAAAAAGCATATCGTATGTAAATCAAGTTTGTTGTGAAGAGTTCCATGTACAGTAAGAACTTCATAAAAAAAATGAGCTTCCAATTCCCCCCCCCCTTTTTTTTTACTTTCGTAAAATTTATTTCCATATTGATTTGTCGAGCTTTTTTTAAATTCTTTCCAAATATATGTAACGCAATGATGCTCTTAATGTTTATACGAAACTATAAATATATTAATTATAATAAATATCTTAATCATATATATATATAATTTTGTGTAATGTAAACTTTTAAGCAATAATTTTTACTGAGAGCTAATGCCAGAGAGAGAGAGAGAGCTTTTAATATTTTGACGGATTTTAAATCATTGATGTGATATAGTCATAATCAAATTATTATTCACTTTACCTATGCAAGTCAGTATTTGTGTTATCTTTCATACACACACCTTGATAATAATTTCAATATATACTCTTGCTTTAACGATATTTTGTTTTGATATGCAATCATTCTTCTATCTTGTTTCAATGATACTGTGATTTGAGTTTGCTTCTCGCTTGGCATTTGTATCCATCTATTAAATTCAAATATGCTGTAAATTTATATTTTTTCATGTAATGGAAATATTTTGAAATGTGTTGAATAAATGTAGCAGCGTGTTTCCAAATTCACACACACGCTTGCACACATATTGTTTATAACGCTGTTAAATAAAAGCAATTTAATAACTTTGTTGCCCTAACTAAAAGCTTATGAACTGAAACAGTGGAAAGTCTAGGGTGGGGACAATAGGCTTGGAGACTTTTGAATGAATTAACTTTGAAAGTTTTATTTAAAAAAATAAAAATAATTTGATTCTTAATGGAGAATTATAATTATTGTGATACTTAAAGTGAAACTAAAAATGTTTCAATCGTCTTTAACAGCGAAATACTTATATAAAAATTATGAGCATTCTTTACAGGGCATCATACTGTGTAAGGGAAACACTGAAATGTATTTTGTTATTTCATTCGTTTAATTCTCCTTTCTCAGACAATATTTTAACTATTTTAATTGATTCCTCGCTCGGTAACTTCAACTAACGTCAATACCCGCATAAGAATTTATTGCATTATATCTAAGTCAAAATTTCTTTGTGACAAACGAAACTTCTATCTAAATATTTAAATTCATTCGTATAACTATTGACTGTAATTAAATATCAAGTACAAAGACATGATTTCAAATACTTTACAATTTAATTTGATATGCGTCTTCGCATTTAATTTGATATTTAAGGAGTTTAATTATGTTTAATATTTAAAAAGCTTTATGCGCTTTGCATTCTTTTCAAGTTTTAAAGCGATTGTTGAGGAATAATTGAATGCTAGCGATTTCCATCTGAAGTTATGAATTAAAGTAGCATCTCTTAACTTGGTTTTTAAGTGGGATGTATTTGTGTTTATTAATGTGTATGCAGGATACCGTAGTAAACGATAATTAAAGAATTCAAGAAATTTCTCTAATCTATTTTTAAGTACACCAAAGTAAAGATTAATGTGGTAAAATCCATTTAATTTTCTTTCTTTCCAAACTTTTTCATTATTATTCTATTTATTTATTGTCCAAAATGTGTTTCTGAAACTGCTTTAGGTCCTGATATTTGTACTATAATGTCAATGTTATTTTGATTGTTTTAAAATTTTCGTACTTGTGAAAAATTTAGTCAGCACTTTTAGTTAAGTAATAAACACTCAGTAATTCATTGATTTGAGTGTTAAGTTTCTTTGTTTATATTCATTCGAAATTCATCTTAAACCATAGGTCCGCCGAATTAATGCTGAATAGCCGATACTATAATCTCAAATTCAGTGGAATAATTAATGTTTTTGTCTTCAATGCAGCTGTTTGTTAATTCGATTCCTATTTTAATTGTGGGTTCTTTTAGCAGTTCTGGATTTTCTTTAAATCATAAATCATTGTCAAGGTAGTTCACAAGTTCCTAACATCATTTTAGAGCAACAAATCAAACCGATTTTATTAGCATTTCGTATATGCATTATACACACGTCTATAAATTAAGAATAATACAGAAGCGTTCGGAAATCAAACGCGAATGGGAAAATGGTACTTGTAGAAATATTACACATTTGGTTGTCAAACCCTATATGAAAATTACAGGAAGGAACTTGATGACGCCGAGTGTACGCCACAATGATGAGAGCGTAAAGGTGAGGTGTGGATGAGGAACTGTGGACGTGTTCATAACCAGTCCGTACAGCGCTTAGTGCCACCACCACATAGGTATGACACAGAGGACGCATGGGGATGATGTTTTATGTGGTAAGAGTTATCGACCACCTAGAATGACGTATGCGGATGGCAGTAACCGGTGAACTCAAAAGCCGCAAAGTGTCATCGCTAAATTACGGCAACGATGGAAAAGACGTTAGAATGTACAGTACAGGTCATCCTCGAGTGACAATGCCGAATGAAGTCCTGTATTTGGCTGTAACCGCCATATGAAACAGACATAGCACAGCGGTGTACCAATCGTCTCTGGTATCGTCAGCCACGGATACGACCGTTTCATGGAAAATCGTGTACGGATGTTTCGGACAGTATAATCTATATGCTTGCAGGCTAATCAGATGTGTTCCGCTCATGGCAATTCACTGTTGTCAGTCACTGTGGATTAGAGAGCATGCAATGTGGACACCGTCATAGAATGATTTTGTTATATTACCCGACGAGTTGATGTTTAGCTGGCCATCTTATTCACATCGGACGTTCGTGTGGAGAACGCCAAGTACCACCAAGATAACATTTTTGAACGCCAACGTTACGAAGGTGAAGGAATGCTCGTTTTGGCAGGCATAATACTGTGCTCTAGAACAGATCTATCTACATTCTTAAATCCGAACCATGACAGACCAGATTTAACAGGTTTTTACCTTGGAAGCATGTCTGTTTTATAGGGATTGCTACGGGCGCTGAATTATTTATGTTTATTGAGAACAACGCCCGTTTTTATCGTTCAAACATCGTCAACGACTGCGTTTAATCGGAGATATCACACGTATGAAATGGGCAGGATATTCACTGGACTTAAATCTAATAGAGCATGTATGGGACATGCTTGGCCGACGAACTGCAGCCCATCCACCACCTTCAACATCCGTACTGGACCTTCGGAGAGCACTGCTGGCTACGTGGGGTTTTTTGCCCTATATACAGCTCGATGATGTGATCCTTGGTTTGTCTCGGTGTTGTGCAGTAAATTTCCTTCCTGTTGTAATAGTGATGTATTAACCATCATACAATCAACTTACTTTTTAGTTCTTTTGTGGGCAATATGTGGTGTAACTGCTCCAGGGAGTTATAATCGGGGTTTAAATGCTTGGTATCATACATATATCATACCTTTTGTTCTTTCAAATTTGTTTAATACATGGGCTTTATGAATAAATCGCGTTTGTTTTTGTACCCTTTATGCCCAGTTCTAGCATACTTTTTAAATTTATGGACACGTGTGCAGTATCGGAAGTTTTTATATGATTGAATTTTCTACTTTAAAGAAAATAAACTCGACTATTATAGTTTTATTTCTTTTATTATTTTAGTATTTTTCAAAATTTAAGAGTTTTAAGTCTTGTCTGTGATTAGGTCTAATTCATATAAACTGAAAATAGCCAAATTCGTCAAACTGAAAATTGCTATATATTTGTAGTAAAATAAAAATTACTGGATTTAATTTATTGAAACCCATGGAATTTTTTTATATTGAAAATAATTCATCTTAGAAAATTTAATTGAATTATCCAATATAATTTTTCATGTAATTACGAAAACTTATTTTCTATAAACGATATTTTGTAAGTGTCATATTAAAATTTGTGTTTTGTGCGAAAATGCTTAAGGTCATACTAAAGAACCGTAATGATGATTAAAAGATAATTTATTATTTTGTTTCTTTTCATTCGCTTTGTACTTGTTTTGATTTCCCGATCAAAAAACATTTCATTTTATCGCTTCTCTTTGATATGAAAAAATATATTAAACTTATTTTCCTAATTTACATTATATTATTATTGTATCACGGATTATTATTTGCAGTAAGGAATATTCTTTTTCCTTTTTTTGTTTATATTGTTGCTTTCGTTCATTTCTTTGCGCAGAAAATTTAAAAAAAATTTTAAATGCTTCCTCAGATGAAGTTATTTTAACAAGTTTATTTGATTTATTCAATTTTCCCAGACACGCGCGTGTCAAGCATGTATTTTAAATTGTTTTCAAAGCTTATATAATAAAATAAGAGTAATAAAATTGAATATCTCTGTACTCATTTATTTTTTTCTGCTTCACACAAATAATACCTATATATATATATATATATATATATATATATATATATATATATATATATATATATATATATATATATAATGCAAAATTTTTATTAATTATTAGAAATTTAGTTTTAATGTGTATGTAAATATCTATTAATAAACGATTGCTGCATGTGAATACTTATTTGTTATAAATGTGTAAATTATGCGTTCCTTCGTAGAGATTTTAATTAGAAAAAATATGTTGAATGTGACTGTTACAAACTTCGCGTTAGGATTTCGCAAAACACTGCATCATTGTTTAGTATGATTTAAGTCCAAGATGTTATCGTACTTTCTTTGATTTACTTGTTTATGTTGTGATTGCTGAAAAGTTCCTAATTCTTATGTTTGTATTGCTGAAATATAAATATGCATCATACATACACAATAAATTATAAAATTCGTTGTTTAAAACTTCTATTATTTGTCATTTTTTAAAATATTTAAAAATATATAAACTCAATTTTACATCGTTTCAAGATAATTATAGCCATGACAAGATAATTTAGGAAAGCTTTTTATGTAAACAAACGATATGAGTCATTGTTCTTAATTGTTATTTAATATACTTTCCGCTCCTTGTAATATATATATTTAATCGCGAGAACACTAACGGCGCATTGCAAAAGCTTTAAATTGGAAAAATTATGAAAAGTATATTACATGTGAAAAATTCTTTATCTCCTCCTTAGGAGAGAACATAACTCAATATTATGGAGAAAGATTTTAAAAAGAAATTTCTCATATTTTATGGAACTGGTAATTCTTTTACTATTTAATCTTTTAGAAACTTATTAAGATAAATGATTTTTCATGTGTAGGCAGATTTTGTTTAAAATCTTGTTAGAGGAAATGTGAAAAAGAGCTGACCTCCTATGAATATAATAAAGTATATTCAGGAAAAGAACTCTTTAGGAATTTTTCTGCTGTTGAAAAATATCGAAATATTTATGTAATCTAATAAAAAAATTTCTTAATGCGTTTATATATATATATATATATATATATATATATATATATATATATTGAGACATTAGTCTATTAAAGCGGTATCATAAAAAATAAATTAATTGTTAATATTTGTTACTAATAATTACGTGAAAATTCGAACAGCTTTATTAATTGTGTGTTTAAAGTAACTGTATGTTTAATTTTTCATAATTAGGCTTTTATTTTTATGCTTAAATTTGCTTTTAAAACCAATATATTTAGTTACAAAGTTATTTTTTAAACAAATATGTATTGAATTCGATTTTTGCCGATTTTCAAAGTATGTGTTTTATAAACCTAGTCAAAAATAAATGACTTTATTTTATTGATTGTTTTCAAGTTGACTTTATAATTGCTATGAAGTGTAAACTGTGTGATTTAAAATGAATTTTCATGTTCAGTTATTATTCTGTTTGAAAATTTAGTTTACGCTATTTTAATAGCTTCTTTTCATTACATTGTGTATCGATTTCCAAAAATACTTTTTATCTTATTAAAATAAATTCTTCCGAGAGGAATTTAATTTTTACAAATAATAATGTTTGTGTATATATATTGATATGTTAGTACAGAAATGTGTTTGCAAGATTGAACAACTTATTCCAATTAAAATCTTAAATTTTAAATTATTTGTACTGTATTTGAAACTCAATTTGGATACCATGTATTATAAAGTATCTATAACATTTATTCAAAAAAATATATTGCTTAAACTTTCATTTTACGATGAAATTCTTTAACATATTAAGTAAAACTAAAAGCATATTTTATAATTGATTATTTTTTTAACATTAAAACGTTTCTTTGTTTTGAGCTTGAGACTTGATTTTTTTTATTTGGAAAAATGATTATATTTAACTATTTTGGTCAGAGTTTAGTTATTTTGGGGAAATTGTATTTACTTTAATGTTACTTTAAATATTATTTACATAGGAAATAAAATTTAACTACAAAATGCAATCTCTGAAACCATTTAAAAAAAAAAAAATTTTAAAGTATTTATTTGATATTTGAAATATAGTTTTTTTAATTTGGCTCTGTAAAATTGTGCTATATAAATTATTTTACTTGTAAAATAAGATTAAAATGAAAAGTTACATAGAACAATTTTTTTTTTCCTCTTTGATTTTGCTATAAAAAGTGGTTTTAACTTTAAGAGCCAAGCGAAAGAATTTCTGATATGAATTTAGCGCCTATGTATCTTTATAGCGAAAAATCAGTCCGCCAAAACGAATTTTACGATATCTTTCCTGTTAGGTGATGGTCTCTTATTCCTGCCCTTTACTATATCGCCAATTTCGAAATGGGGCACACATTCTACGGCACACTGCCGCTAGCTATCGCTTTGGCGCTGCCTTCGAAGACCCCCCATGCCTGCCACCCCGTCCTGGAACTCTCTCCTCGTCTGTTGGGGAAGTGGGATGTTCATACCAGCTCACAGCCAGCCTCGGACAGCTGAGAAAGGATAGTTTCCTTCTGACACTGTCCTTCTTGTTGGTCTGATCTGATAGCTCGCGCACGTGGCGGACCTTTCAAACGTGTTGTCTGTTTCTGTTATTTGCCGAGTGTCTGCTTTGTTAAAAGTTACAAATGACTGGAGAGGCGGGATGTTAATGAACTCCCACCCCCGTGGTTAATCTCAGCAATGGGGTAGGAAGATGTAAATGCACTGTCTCCTACTACAGAATTTAATTAGTCAATTGGAATTACTCGCATATTTCTGTAAAGGGAATTGAATCGCTTCCATCTACTTTCGTGATTTTGAGATATGAGAAATAATTATATTATTACAGATGTAGGATTTTTGCTTTTAGAAATATTTTGATGAGGAATTTTATTATTTTAATTTCAGGTGAAGCAAGAAGAAACGCTACTGAATATCAATTACGTGTTTTAAAATAAATCACTGGCCAATTCGTTTAATATATCAAACTTATTTGTTTTTTAAAATATGGAAAATATTTGAAAAAATTATATCATAATTCAAAAGCAGCTCATTATTTTGAATTGATCGACATTGATTGATAGTTGATTATTTTTTTTATACAACATTAATATAGGCATGTGTCTATTAACTTTTATTTGACATTAAAGGTTGAGCCCTAGTTTATTCGTACATTAAATAAATATGAAAATTAATTAAAATCGCGTTCGCAAAACTATTCTTATATTAATCTATTTTATTTCTGATAGACGTAATTTTAATACTTATATGCAGCATAAATTTGTTAACTTAATAATCTTCAAGAATTATTTTTTGTCCTGTTTGCTACTACCGTTAAAACTATTTCGAACTTTTATGGAATCGTTTGTAAATTGATGGATATCAATATGTTTATGTGAACAGAAATCAGATTGTTACACTTTTTGAAACAAGAATGCCATTCATGCTCATCCCTTTGTGGTATTACTATTCATACTTATCCATGTGAAGTAAATCCTTTGTTGAGTATATTTGCGCGACTTCCTTACGCTCATACTGAAATTCATTGGTTCAACGTATTTTGTTATTCTCCGTCATTGCCATTGACATGTCCTATTGGGATTGAGAACGACCCGTCTGAATTTGTTGATGTTAAACTGATCTCCGAACAATTTATATCAGTTATGTGGACCACTGTATCTACAGACATGGGCTAATATATGAAAAATTGGTATGTAATTTCATATCTATATTTTTTACATTTAAAACATTTTGAATGTAATTTCCATTTTATAACCTAATTGACACAGCAAAGAACTTTACATTTTGATATGATAATTTTAATACTTATTTCTCTGTCAGATTATTTTCTCATCGCTTTGAAATACTTTTTTTTTTATATACAATGTCTTTAAAAAAATCTAGCGTTCGTTGTAATAAACTTTTTTATCTGGTTAAAAAATATCCAATGTGATAAAATTTATATTAATAATTGAAGTTAAAGTATTTTAAAATTTGGATGGTAATAAATTTTCGTAATGTTTCTATTATTATATAATTCATATTTATTGCAATGATCCAATGTTTTGTTTTTGTATTATTGAAAATTTTAAAACTGAATAAGAAATTTATTCTTAACATGATAATTATGTCTCGAAATTGCTTAGAAACTTCTCCAAAACTTAATTAATTTTCATATATTTAACCAACAGTTCTGAAAAAAAAATATCGTAGATTTTTTGGTTTAGTGTTTTGTCTTTTTTAAATAAATATTTTTGTTGACATATTTACATTATTCATAAATAACTTATGTAGACACAGTTTTTGAGATATTGATTTAAAAATTTTCTCTTACATATAATGATAGAAAATGCTTCTATCTTCAACACGTTTCGAAGTTTTGAACTTCTAATAATTTTATACCAAGAGCTTATTTTTCGAATTTATAGTCATCTTAAATTTTCTTAGTATCATGTTAAAAATATATATTCCTTGTTATAAAAAAAATGCCGATATTAAATTTAATGATAACATAACTTTTATTTATATTGTATGAGTTGATAAAAGTATAAAGTTTTCTGTAAAACCATTTAATGAGAATTAAATCTTATATTATGCATTTCTATTTGATGTTACTGCATAATTCTGATTTCATGCTTGGCGTACTTTACGAAGTCACTTCTGTCCACAATTAAGGAAAATTGTAAGATCCTTATTTTAATTTTTTTTCATCAGTTAAACTATTCAACTTGCTTCCGAGTAAACGCAACAGACATCCCAAAAAAAGTCGGAAGACTTCTGCAGGGAAGTTATCAACCGGGTCTCACAGTAATTGAAGTGTCTGCAGGCGAAAAGCAGAAACATTTTAAGATTAAATTTTCTCCACTAAAGCAGCAAGTTTCCCGAAAACTTGCTCACATTTCGGGTGATGGCTTGAAATGTTTCTCATCGCATCGAAATATGCGAGCGTTGATGCGTGCCCCACGCAGAATTACCTTCTAGGAGTGATAACGCTTAAAAACATGTTCTCTACTTACACACAAATTTGTTCATTCAACTTTATTCTAATTTAATCTGAATGGAATTTGCAAGGATTGTTATTAAATTCCAGAGATTTATGTGCATTTGTTTATGAAGTTGGTGTCAATTTATAATACAAGAAATAAATACATTAATTATTCTGAAAAATGCCGCGTATTCATTACAATAAATTCGTATAAAAGTACGTGTTCAAAAGGTGGACTTGAAATTAATTTGATACACTTTTGTGATGTTTTGTTGAAAGTTTTTAGCTGTGATTATATGCACTGTAATTACTCAAAACTGTAGAATTTTTATTTGTTAATTGAAAAGATGCACGTGATATATAAATTATGCAATCACAATCCATTATTTTCATGAGTCCTCCGACAATTTAAGTGGATATTAGTCTATGCGATCGTTATTTTAATAATAATTTTCTCTATGGTAATTACTTCCCTTGTACCAGAAAATCTGACATTTGGTTTGGTTTCCTCCGTAATAGATGATCCGTAGTTTCTACTTATCAGTCTTCTTGTCAACATCTGTAATTAATGTGACATGAAAGCACAAGCATACATATGAAGGGGAAGAACGATCTTGCGCCTCCCGTCCAATCCTCTATATTATGTTTAAACTCTGCTGTTTCTGTACACATTATTTGTCCATATTCACTGACTAAAATCTACTGGTTTCAAAGCTTAGAATAATAAAGGTCTATTATATATATATATATATATATATATATATATATATATATATATATATATATATATATATATATATATATATATATATATATATATATATACTTATGGGAAAATGTGTTGCCGATGCATCCATTAACATTAGTTTTAAGAAAGTTGTATGCTTACGCATTAAGCGCATCTCAGTATTGTGAAGGTTAACGCAAAATCTATTACTAACATTTAGTGAGTAATATTGACTAAAAACCACTGGTTTCAAAGCTTATTGTGAGTAATATACAGTTAATATATAAACGCGCGCGAACTTAATAATGGTAATTTGCTATTTTGTGGAGACTATCTTCCTATTGAATTTATAGTGGTATAATTTATTAATGACACTATATTTTTAAAAGATTTTTTATGGATGTGTAGTGTAACTTGAACACAGTTATAGGGTATACCTTATGTTAGGATTTGCAGCTGTATGTAAAACTGAAATGAAGACAAATGAGAGAGAATATAAAAAAATATTCTTACCGAATGTGTAAGTTTTCAAATGTGTAAAGAATTTTACCCTAAACTAAAAAGATTTAATGTTTTTATAGTCACTATGATACTTTATGTTAATTGATGGTACGTACTTTAGTGCTACCAAATTTTAAAATAGTTTATGTTTATTTGATTTTTTTAAAAGTAAAATTTTATTTGAATATAGTTTTTTTCCAACGCATTGCATTTGAATATATTAAGTATTTTAATGAAATAAGAAAATGCTGATAAAAATTAATTAAAAAGCAATAAATTATAAAATATATTGTATATTTTTGTTATATTTTTATCCTCTAAAAATGGATACGAAAAATAGCTTCTTTTGGTTCTATAAAATGTTTTTTGCAATAAGACTATGTTTGCTGTGAAGAGCTACAACAATGGAAAAGTAGTAACAAAAGAACAAAATTTGCAACACTTAGTGGAATAAAAATCAACAATTTTATTGATACTTTTTTATACATTTAGAAAAAAATTTATCATGACGAATTTGGAAAAAAAAAAAAAAAAAAAAAAAAAAACAGATTATAAAAAAAAAAGTTTCATTTAGATACATTAAATTTAGCAGGCATAGAATATTCGAACTTAGTTAAATTGTAGAAATTCGAGATAAAAAAATGTAATAGACTTTCTCCTTTATTGTATTATTGACATGAAATATCTCTTTTATAATTTTAAAAGTATATTAAATTTTAAAAAATAAAATTTTTTCCTCAAAGATATTCCTCGTCAATATAAGCCGAGCTGACAGCCGAATGGTTAGCGCTCTTGCCTTCGGTTCAACAGTTTGTGGGTTCGAATACCACCTTGAGCATGAATGTTTGTAGTGGTTCGGAATCCACTTTAAACCGTAGGTCCCGGTCTAATTAGCCCTCGTGTGCAAAAAATGACCGTTGTGCGACAAACCAAACCAACCTCATCAATAAAATAAGTATTTTCTGTAATAATACTTACAGTGAGTGTAAAAAGTATTCGCACAGTACGACAACTGATTTAAAAGAGATCCGTTCATAAAAATTATAAACATAAATTCCATATTAATTAATTATAAATTCATAATAGAGCATATTTTCACTAGTTTCATGTGAAATTTACACAAAAATAATTTTATAATGAATAAATATTTACAAAACTGTAACAATCCAACATCTTGTGGTGTAAAAAGTATTCGTACACTAAAAGAAATGCAAATATTTTTTGATTGTTTTAGCCATTAAGATATAGTTAATTGATGTCATCTTGTAAGTTACTTAAAAGGGGTTCTTCAGTGGAAATTTTTATGTAGTGAGAAACTAGAAACTTTGTAATGGGTCGTAAAAGTAAAGAGAAGTGTTTTAAAAAAAGAACTGATTTTAAAGCTCCGTGAAAATAGTAAATCGTACAACAAAATTTCTGATCTGGTTGGTAGACTCCGTTCAACTGTGCAGTCAATCACAAAAAAGTTAGCTTCCTCTGGAAAGGTTCAAAACAGTTCTCGTACTGGGCGATCATGTCTATTAACATCACATGACAGACAGTTTCTGGTACGTTCATTAAAGAAGGATCCCAAAATAAGTGCTCCTACATTAATATCAGAACTGAAGAACATGGGAACAGCAGTCTCCGTAAGTACTGTTCGAAATGCATGCAGAAATGAAGGTTTCCATGGCCGTGTTGGGAGACAAAAATTCTTGGTTAGTGAGAAGAATTGGACGATTGTCTTTCCCCAATCAACGTTAATGAATGTCAATATTTCTGGAAAAAGATTATCTTTACTAACGAAAGTAAATACAACATATTTGGATCGGACGGGAGACGAATGGTATGGGGAAAGCTCAATACAGAAATGCATTCTAAGAATTTAGTGCCAACAATGGAACATGGGGGTAGAAGTCTGCTTGTTTGGGGGTGCATGAGTGCTTCTGGAGTGGGCAAATTAGTCTTCATTAAAGGCATTATGTATCATCAACTTTATATTGACATTTTAAACAATAATTTTTTTTTGTGTTTAAGACCTAGTGCAACAAAAATGGGCTTGAATGGTAATAACGTTTTCACATGCATGATAACGACCCCAAGCACATAGCCCTAAACACAAGGCTCTGGATACTATATAATACCCCAAAGTTCATGAAATTTCCTCCTCGACCCCATCGAGAATTTATGGGACGTTCTTGATAAAAATATTAGATCCAGACACATTTCTAATAAAATGATTTGGAATCAGCTCGTAATCAAGAATGGGACATCCTATCTAGCTCAATAACAGCAAAATTTGTGAAATCGATGCCGTAGAGACTCAAGGCAGTTATTCGAGCTAAAGGATATCCTACAAGGTATGTTAGCTGAAATATGATTGTGTTGGCCAATATATGCCTGATGTACGAATACTTTTTGCACCACAAGAGTTCAGTTTTGTAAATATTTATTCATGTATAAAAGTATTTTTATAAATTTCACATGAAACTAGTGAAAATATGTCCTATTATATATTTATAATTTATTAAAAATGGAATTTATGCTTATAATTTTTATGAACGGATCTCTTTTAAATCATTTGCTGTACTGTACGAATAATTTTTACACTCACTGTAAACTTAATTTTCATTTCTTCATTCCATTACAAATGTTTTATGTGTAATAAAAATCTGTTTATTTGGAAACATTAAAACATTATAATTTAATTCCTTATTTAAAATTGCCTTTTTCTTCTTTTTTAAAATTGTATCAACATTCCAATGTTGATTGTAAAATTTATGAACACATTGCAGTTAGGTAAATTTATTTCAGTCTTGATTAATAAAATTGTTGGCAATTTGTCTGCGCCATTATGTCCTTATAACACTTCTTTCTACTTAGGCAGTTAAAATGATATCGTAAAATTATATTTTTTGTTTTGATGTGCACAAACTTTTTATACAAACTTAGATCATTTTTTAATTATAACAATAAAAATCACTGAAAATTATTAGCATTTACTCGTAACTACCAATATTCCATTTTCGCTCAGTGTATTTTTGCAGAGGACAACTAAGCAAATAAAAATTAGTTCAGCTATAAATGTTTTCTCAATAATAATTTGAATGTAATACGGGGAGGAAATAATCTAATAGAATAGGATCCGACTCGATTGAAAATGTATTCATAGTTCCGCTCATGTAAAAGACATTCCTAAGTATATATAAGTATTAATGTCACACATGGGTATTATGCTTTTTTATTATCAACAACTTCAAATTGCTTTTAAGCTGTGTTGTCAGGAATCTAAGAGAAACACATTTGAAAAATTTTAGTGCAGATGTTTTTTCAGCTATTTGAAACAATTAGATATGTTATTCATTAATTTATTCTGAATTTTAGATAAAGTGCCGTGTTTTATTTTTAATGTATTTAATTATCTCAATTGAAGTGCCTTATCACAGAATTAATTTCTCTTATTGATATCATTGGCGTGGGTGTTAAATTTTATTTGTTTTTTGCCTTGGAACATTCTGAGTTTCAATATTTAATAAGGTAATGTTATGTGTTAGTGAAGTAATAACATTTTCGATGAAATAATATTAATAATGTTACTAGAGTTCGCAACAAGTTTTTGCAAACATATTTTTGCAAACTTAATTCATACAGTATTATTGATATACTTGCTGCACGAACCTCGGTCGTTTTAATTGTTTACCATAATTTCATGGTTATTTTTTGTTTCCTTTGACTTTCTTATGGGGAAAAAATTAAAATCTGGAATCAGTAGTTCTGTCAGTACTAAATTTAATTTAAAAAACATTTCTTTGGAGGCTTCTTGACTACTAGATTACACTGCGATTGTTTTTCATTTACGTATTATCGGTTTTTGTAAAAAATATCCATTAAACTAGGCATTAGCAAGAAGAAAAGTTACTTTTTTGTTTTTTTTTTCGGTTTTATACAGAATTTTTTCCGTACGCCTCATAACCTTATGAAGTTAAGAAAGTACAACTTGCATTTGAATATTTTGACAGTTTAAGTTCATAACGCACATTGTTTTGTGGAATTTGTTCTAATGTTCTCATAAAGAATACTGTAAATTAAATCTACCTGAAAAAGCTTTGACATTAAATCGAGTCATGTTAAAATCTGATAGTATATTTACTACATCTGTTTTTTTACTTTAGTTTTTACAAAGCCTATTATAGTTGTCTGTCTTAATAAATTTTTTCTATTATTATTAAAAATATTGACTGCATTGCATCCGGAATAATTGTGAATAAGCTTGACTGTTTATAAAAATATGCAACTTTTTTGTTACTTTAACAAATCAACAAAACACGCAGATTGGTCTGACAATATTTAAATAACTCTGCGGCTAATGAAATCTTAAGTATATTGAAATTGTCAAAGTTTATATACATTTTATTTTTTGTACTTCACTACGAGCGTAGTAAAAAATCACAAAACATAACATTCTGTATGAATGCATAATCTATAAAGGTAGCTTTCAGTGTATTCATGTATCCTTATCCTTGAGTAATTTAGTTTAGAGCATGTATGCTACAATTTCTCTAGGTTAATCATCTCCTGTTAGTTTAAGATTTCATTTGTAAAATAACACCGTTTTTTTCTATCGAAAAAGTAAACACCGTAATTGCATTTTTATCAAACATGCTGCATCTTTCTCTCTATCATAGAAAATAGTTTTTTTTCTCTATGAACTATAGCGAATTTCGTCAAACCAAATAAAATGTTCATTCTGGTTTTGTAAGTCAACATAATGCGACTGCCTTTCCAACAAAATTAAAAGTTTTTTCGGATTAAAAATGTTGTTCATTCTCTTGTTCTGGACTGTTTAGGAAATGAAAGATTGTGCAATCAATTTCGGAGGAAGAAAATAAAAACTAGTCAGTGAACGTAAAATTTGAATTTTTGTGAATTAAATGACTACGAACGATTTTTGAATTCTTGTAAGATCTGTCAAGTGTAGGCAGTTAGCTAGACCCTGAGCGAATTCTAGTTCATTCGAATTCGACTGAGCAGAAAAAAGGTGTAAAAACTATTCCTAGCTTATTTTTTTCTTAATTTCGGGTTGCTTCTTACAATTTCTCAATTTTATTACCTAAGCGCACTCAAGAAATTCAGTGTTTACAAATTTCTATTCGGAAACTACTAGTTGGATACTTTTATTAAAGGTAAATTTTTTTATTTTTTATTTTTAATTTTTAGAGTTCTATTAAATGTTGAGATTTTGTATAAAATTTTTTTTTTTTGTATATAGATAATAAAGCGATTTCTTTTTTCTATGAGTAATGATTTTTGGAAATGATTATCTATTCAAATGATTACAATTTCATTTATGTAAGCAAACATTCTGTAAATAATTTTTTTAAAGTAAAACTTACTTTAAAAATATAATTTAATTTCATAATTTATTTTATTTTACTTTATTTCTGTTTTAATTTTTACTTTTTAATTTCGAATTCTATTTGATTTTACGTTACTTTGAAAATGAGCTGAACGCTTTCTTATTTTGGATTGGAGCAATTTGGTTAATTAATTGGGAATTAATCAACAAATAAATTAATTGAGCTCTGTTTTTTTTTTTTTTTTTTTTTTTTAAAGTTTTTGGAATATCAGAATTAATTATTCAATGAATTTTAACTAATTCTAAAACTGTTTTTCTGAATAAATTTTATTTTTCTTTTATTTAATTTTACAAGCAGAATTATTAAATTGTAAGCGGTCTTTCAACTTAAATTACTTCACCTTAATATATTTATATTGTTGAAATTTATGTGTTTGTGTAAATATAAGTAACGCCTAAAATTATTTTATTTTTCGATTGTTAAAATGATTACATGGAATTCAAAAATAACCTAATCTTTCTGTTTAGAACGGGTTGCACTTTCAGTAACGAGATATTTTGTTTTATTTATTACATTATCTTTAAAATCATCCTAACATTTGCAAGAACTAAATCATTCACATGGTTATTCAATTGTTTTTATTTTATTTAGTAATAAAGTCGAATATTTGCATATTTCTAAATAATTTCTGATGGACACAAAGTTTTGTTAGACTATTTTATATGCGCTATCTCTCTTTAAAAATATTAGTTTAATTAAATTAAATATTAGTTAATTTAAATTCTATAATCTAATTTAGTAATAAAAATCTAAATTAGGTTTATAGAATTTTTTTGACATTTTGATTTTATTTCAGTTTATTCTGTTAACTGTTATTTTTTATTTATTTTTTTTCTATTTACTATTGTATCTTATAGAAAAACTAATGTGTTTAATTAAAGAATTTATAAATTTTCCTGTATTACAAAAAAAGGAATGTTGTGACAAACATTAGTTTTGTTTTCTATATTATATATACATTGAATATGTATAATTGGATCCTCATTTTACCACAGAAAGTTTTACTGTTTATGTTTCTGCAGTTCTCAAACAACTGAGGAATTGTATATTTTTAAATACTTGTGTTAGTACTCAATTTAATTTTCTTCACGATTCAAGAAAACTATTATAAATTATGAAATAAACTTACTCCTCGTACAAAATAGTAATAAGATTTACAATTTCTTTATGAAATAATAAATTTTATTATATCATTTAATATTTTCTGCCGTTTGATTATACATTTAATATTTACGTCGTAAACGTGCACATATTCTCGAGAAAGTTAGTTACAGATCTCATATACAGTTGTATTTGTTTTTACTAAAAAATTTTCCATAATGTAAGAATATTTTAAAATTTTTGTTCGCAATGTATTTTTTGATAATTATATTACTTTCATATTAAATAATTTTCTATTTTACGGATTATCGGATTACTAATTATCGGAACCAAAATAACTATCTTTTCATGGAGCTTACAGTTATGCATCTATCTTTTAATAATAGAGATTGTGCATTATGATTATTTGTGATCAACTTTAAAATTTTTTTCTTTCGTTGTATATTATCACCCATTTTTATTCAATTGATACTTTGTTTTTTATTTTATTTATCTATACTAAATTTGCATGATTCTTTGTGCGGCCATTTTTAGATTTCTTTTCTTTACTCGAAATAACCAGGTTTTAAAAATAAATAAAATTATTTTATATAAATATATATATATATATATATATTTATATATATATATATATATTTACGTGAATTAAGGATGTTTAGAAATATTGCTATTCTCTCTGTATTAATCTTCCATATTTTGTCATTTTTCTAGCATTTACGATGATTAATTATTTAAAAAGTTCAGAATTACGTGACGTTACTGGGAGTTAAGCAAAAACCATACATGAATAATTTTATCGAGAGTCCCTTTTACAATTATGAATTCTAATATTCTACAACTACGTTTTAATAAATCATCATCTGTCTCTACCACACTCATTTATATGTATGTTCTTATATAAAAAAAGAGCTTTTTTATACTTTAAAAATTAACAAATAAAAAGCCGATTTTGTGTGTAAGTTTTTGCGCTTGCTTTTAATTATTTTTTTATTATTTTTCTTAGTTTTGTGTAATTATTGTAATTAGTTTTTCTCATTAAAATTAATTTTTCCTGAATATGCAGGATCGATGTGAATTCTGTTAGTTGGAGGAATATTTTTCTGATCGGTAATAATATATGAAAGCGAGCACTTTTATGAGTGACTAGAGGGGGAAAAAATCAATGTTTTGCATTACGAAATGATGACTTAAGAGTAGATCTGTAGAAGACAAATCGAAAGAAACATGGAACGCTCTTTAGTTACGCTGTTCATGTGTTAAAGTTGGGGCTCTTCTCACTTACGTTCTAATTCATTTTCGATCGGCAATTGACCGAGAAAAACATAAACACGTCCTTTTATGGCTATTAAAAATTTTACTTTTCAACAGTCGAAAAAAAATGGTAAATGTTTGTATTTTTTAATTTAAATTAACCTGTGGAAATGTAGATTGAGAAGAATTTTATGTGATGCTTTATAAATATTCTTTCTTCCTCACATTACACATAGATAATTTTAATTGCGAGAATAAAACTACACATTGCTTACTTGAAAAATAGAAGTTCTGGAATAAAATTTTTTTGTAAGTAATCAATTCACAAACAACTTTTTTGAAACTTAGCTTTGTTTTTAAATTTGCCAAAGATACTGATGTTTTTTCTTTACTTTGTGCCACTGTTCTCTATACACTTCCTGACAAAAATTTAGTGAACATCTAGAATAAGGATTTTATTGATAGAATCTTGTAAACGATTCGAGAATCGGAAATGAATTTGAATACATTTTCCCGAGGATCATGATTTGAATTTAACGCATCAATTAAGCAGTAAAATGTTTTAGTTGTGTTTGAAGATTTAACAATAATTTAAAAAAAATATATATTTATTTATTATCTTGGTAAATATGAGCCTCATAGTGTAATTTTAGTAACACGATGTAATTGACTCTAGAAATGAAAAATATTAATTCTCTAAATCTCATTCTATCATTGTATAATAGTTATCTCTCCTTATGAATGCACTTAAATTTAGGATTTGATCTGTTTTCATAATGTTTTTCTTAAACTTAGCCTTTATCGCGTGTGCTATCTTTATTACTGTTATTAATTAATCAAAATAATTCCTGTATAAAATTTGTACAATCTGCAGCATTTCTTATTTAAAAATGTTATTTGTAACTATATTTTTGGTTAGATAAACTTCATTGAACTTTAATTATTAGAGAGATGCTATTGTTTTATATTTTGTTTTTATAGAATTTGGAAAACAATTAAGATAATTATGATAATCCTCTTATTTATATATATATATAATTTTTTTTTAAATGCATACTTTAAGCATATGATCATTCATTAAACTTATTGATTTTTTTTCTGCTTTAAAAAAAAAAAAAAATCTTCGTGCAAATAACGAACATGACATCATTTTATGATTTTCAAATGAATGTTTGGACAGTTATTTGTTCGATTTTCCATTATTAGCTTGTTGCCTTAATAAAAAGGGGAATTTTCGTTAATATTTTTCTATCGATCATAATCTTTTTTTTCCCAGACTAATCAATAAATATGGAATATTGTTGAGATACTGTTACCTTGGTGACATCTTGACATGCACATTTAAAAAGAACCAAAATATATGTCCGGATAATGACATTACGACCATTAATCTCGGAACAAATCTCTTTTTTATGGGAAGAAAATTAACCTCTCGCTTAATTTAAGAAAGAAAAAAAAAATTGAATTACGGCTACATTCTCCAGCAGTCCTGAGTTTAAAGATGTAAGAAATGTTTTTGACTTTGAGAGGATATTCTGAATACTATTTAATTCAATAATTAAAAACATTTTCCGCTTATTATTAACTTCATAAATGTAAATAATTAAATCTATAATTTTAATTCTAATGAAGATATTTTCTGATTTTTTTTAAAAAACGTGATTTTAAAAATTGTATATTAGATTAGAAATATTTTATCCTAAAAAACATTTATTTGATAAGTTCGTTATATATTAAAATCTGAAAAATTATTTGATGATTTAAGATTATTCCAGCTAAAGTAATTTTCAAATATTTGTTTTATAATTAATAAGTATAAAAAATCGATATTTTTAATGTTTTTTACTATTTTCTTTTCAGTATTTTTATTGGATTAAAGAGAACGCTATTTTTTCTTTTCGTTAATATTTAATTTATCATTGAAATTTTTCGCTGATGCTCTCGTTTAATTTAATGATTTCATATAATTAACTAAATTTTTTCATTGTAATTAAGAAAAAGTTTAAAAAATCAATGTAAATAAAATTATTTCAAATGTGCACATTTTTTACTTCATATTGAAGAAATCTCAATTTTTAATGGTATTATTTTTACTAAAAGTAATTGATTGAAAAAACATTTAATTTCTATTGATCATTTTTTTTATATGTTTTAAAATTACTTTTATTTTACACAGTAGAAAGTTTTCTTTTTTATCGATACAAATAATTATTTCCATCATATAATTCTTAAATTGTTGGAATAATATGCATTATATATATACATAATGTATTATTAGTATGATGAACATAATTTCGTTGTGTTGAAAGTGCTGTGTGTAAACTATATTTGGTGCTAAAATGTAATGGATTATATTAAAATAATTTACTGTGTATGTTTGAACACGGTAACGAAACTTTAATTATGTGAGCACAGATATTATAATCAACAATGATATTAGTATTGTGGGTAATTAATTGCTGTTATGAATCAGGATTAAACTATTCTTGTTAAATATAATTCGGCTAACATTGAAATTATTAGCGGCCTCCATTTTCGCAATTCGTGAGTTCTTACTTCGATAATGTTTGTTTATAGTGGCTGAAAGTTCACTTTAAATTGAAGTTCGTGGCATATTAATCTTCGTATGCTAGTGATAATAGAGTAACAAACCAAACCATTTTTTTGAAAAATTTTGCATTATTTGTCGGTTTTCGGACAACACATGGGTTTTGATGTCATACTTTAAATAACTTATAAACTTCACGCTAAAAATAATTACTTTTTACAAGTTTTTCATTTTTTTCAGATATGATGCAATTTTGAAAATGTTACACTAAATGAGAAATGCCGTGCATTATGTGTTTTAAAACTTAAAAGAGTGAGCTGCTGCTTCACTTATTTTTCAAATTACAAATTTCTCTCTTTTATTTCAACACGATAAGGACCATTGGTGCCAACATCTACTATGTGTCGACTGTTTTATATTTCCGTAACGAACGTGTACGTAAAGTTCTTCGCTCAAAGGAAACATTGTGTGTGTGAGTTTCACTTTTATCGAACTTAAATTGTAGACGTATTCATAGCAATTCTCATAATAGCAAAAGTTTATTGAGTATTCTCATCCAGTATTTAGCGCTTACTAAATTTTCCTCATAGCTAAATTGTATTTATCTAAAGCTTAAAAGTTAATTATTAAGTGTCCCAATTTAATTTATTTATGTCATATTCATTAAACTTTTCTGTATTTTTATGTATATATTATGGTTATTTTTTAAATGTTAATGCAGGCACCTTGGAAAATGGTATTCTTTCAAAAAATTAGAATTCGATTATATCCTAACAAGTGTTTGGAATAAGCTTTCAATGAAGGCTTATTTTAATAATCTAAACTACTCGAATGAAAATGTGAACATCGATATAGACTATGTTTCGAATTCGATTTCTGTTATTTCGACCGTTGTACGCAGAGCGGTTTTAAATCCCCTCGCGCAACGGTAGTCCTTCACCATTGATACGAAGTTATAATTCAAGTTAATTAACTGCACCCTCATTCCTCCTGAGTTTGGGAGAATTGCTCCAACGTCCCCTTTATGAATATTAAGTGCTTAGCTCTGTTTATTCATGCGTAGGGAAGATATGGAAAGGGTTAATTAGATTTTCTGTCCTAGGTTTATCGCACGGGATTCGTTTTCTCGTGCTTATTTGTTGCCGGCGTCTTCCCCAAGAACTGTTTTTATCACGTTGGGCCGACAGGTTGTTTTGTTTTTTCCAGACTTAGAAATACGTTTACTTCATGGTTTGCATTCTTTGCTATGCTGTAGTGAACATATAGTCTCTATTTTTTTTTTTATCAATTTACTTGATCATAATTACTTAAAATTGAGGAATGAGTTTAAGATGTTGAATCTAAGCAATTAAGATAGAATTTTTTTTTAAAAAAATCTTGTTTGTAGTAAACTTAAATTGTTGATGCTGCAAATAAAATACTCCTAGATATTTAAAATAAGTATATAGAAGTAAGTAATTTTTCCATTTCACAACAGTAAATTGACTTCTGTAATTTGAAACAATAATTTAAAATTTCCTATTTTTTGTTCGTTTTTATGATTTGTTCTAAAATATGTTAGGAATGTTTGTTTTTGTATTTTTTAAAATTATTAAAAAATATTCTTAAGAACTTAGATTTGTATAAGTCGTTTAATATATCCGAATTATTTGTCATAAAGCTGATAGGTTTGATATAACCGTATCATCAAATCATGCAGAGCTGTTTAATGGTGATTTCAAATTTTAGACAGAATTTATTGGAGAGTTAAATAAAAAAGCCTTCATTGCAATTCAGTAGTCATCCTCATTCGGCATGTACAAAAAGATAATAAAAGTGTGGTATGAAAATTTTTAAGGAGTATAAGATATTATATAAAAGCCTTTTAAAAAAGAAATTTCAAATTTTTATAAATATTTTCTTGGATCATTCCCATTTAACTGTAGTAAGTTTGAAGATGTGACGGAGTAATTTAAAAATGTATGCAAAATGTAATTTACCAAAAATATATTCGATCGTACCGTAATGATTGAAGGGAAAGACTTTGATGAAAACATAACTGTGCGATTATATAAACGTTTGCACAAAAAAGTTAGCAGGTATAGTAAGATTTAATGTTAAAACTTTCAATTTTGTTAATAATTTTTTTTACTCTCATAAAATATTGTGCTCATATAAAGCTCGTTGCATCAATTTAACTTTCATATTAATCTTTTCTTCTGTGTGTTTAACTTTTTTCATGCGAATTACGATATAGACTTATATATATTTTTTTAATCTTCCAGTTTCATGAAAATTCAATAAAACTGTTTGCCATACCGTCTTTAATATAGCCGTGCCTTATAACTTATTGGATAGAAAACTTGAGATGACAAGGCGGTGAGTTTTGGGGGGCATTAAGCTGTAATATTTCCTTGCGTGCTTCGTACTTTAAACATTCTTTTCGCCCCTATTTTCTACCAGCCCGAATTTTTCGCTCACTGTTTTTCTTTGGAATGTCTCTTGCCCTACTTCGATTTATTCCCATTCCCCCCCCCCCTTTTTTTTTTTTTTCCGCACCAGGGAGAGGATTGAGAACGTTGTCCTATAAAAGTGAAAGCACATTAGATTGCTTTTTTTTTTTTTTTTTGAAAGGTGATTTCAGTAGAATAAAAAACTTATAAAAGAATTGTGGGGAATTTATAATTTTCTGCTTGATTGCGTAATAATCGAAACGATTGTTTTATTTTTATTTGTAGGAAATTTTTTTAGCGAGGGCTTTCTATTTTTCAATATATTATGATAGGTTTATTATTGTAAGTGACGAAACTAACTATTCCTCGTAATATACATTTCATTTAATATTTCAACGAAATAATCGAGACATTATTTAATATAATTCATGGTTTGTATCTATATTTACTCTTTGAATGACAGTGTTTCTAATGAATGTGTTTATCTGCCATCTCTTTTTGCAGTTTATTTATATATTAAAGATAGTTTTTTCTCTCTTTTTTATCAAAGTAATTAAATTACGAATATACTTGGTTCATAAAAGACTGTTTTAGGGAAAATCTTTCTAATCATTCTTATTGTCATTTTGTTGAAACTTTCTATGACGTATTCTAAAACTTATAAAGATTTTTAATTTCCAGTATCGATTTCCCATTTATTATGCCCACCAATATGGATATTACGTATCCTACTGAATGAGTGTTGAATGAGTACCCTGTCAGTTCAATATCTTAGGTATTCAACTCCCACGTATGACGTGGGAAGTATATTTGTATTGATTAAATCCGTTTCAAACCATAGGTCCCAGTTGAATTAATTTTGTACTCAAAATTATTCGTAGATCAACAAAACATAAATATTGTTATCCCATCGATAATGCTGTTGTATTCCATTATCCAATGCTTTCTATTCTGTTCGAACTTTTAATTAAGTTTTAGTAAAATTACTCGAGGTTAAATTTAATTTCATTTGTTGGTTTATTGTAAAGTTTTCTGTTTGGTTCGAAGAAGGTTTAAGCCATAAAGAATCAGTATTTAGGACAAATTTTATAAATTTTTAAATCTTAATACTTAACTCTTAATTGTTTTATTTATTGTTTTGTCTCCATGTCAATGAGTTTGAGTAAATAGATATTTGCTGGAATTACAGCCCCTTCTCTGCATCCGAACAATATACCTCCAGTTTGCATATTTTGTGCTTAAACTAAATGTTCAGATGTTGTCAGGGAGATGTAACTAAACCCTGATCTGGAGAAGTTATGCTGATTATTAGAAATAAAATGAAACACTTGTAGGAAATCTTTTTATTAAAATTTAATGCTCAAACTCTCCTGTAGTTTCAATACTTATTTTGATTCTATTATGGTTGCTTTTGTTTTACAGTTTTACTTTTTTTAAATCTATTTTTCAATGAATTTGTGCTTATTTTACGAAATCATTTTGTTCACTTTAGCAGCGTAAATCGACAATTTAATAAAAATAACGCTTAAATTTTGACCAAGGCTGGAAGACAAAATGCTGACTTAAAACAAAACAAAATAAATGTCCTTTTTTTGTGTTGTTGGGAAGTGATTTCACATAGTATCCTGATGGGCAAAAATAAGTTTTTATATTTTTATTAGCAATTGCATATTGAAACTTTGAAATTTTGATTTTTTGAATTTATTTCGTTTATTCTTCGTTAGGTATTGTTATGTGATTAATTGCATATTAAAGCATTGAAAATATTTATTTTATTTTTCAAATTTATTGCGTTTATTCTTCGTTATGTATAAGTAGTGTTATGTGAATAAGGGGTTATATATATTTAACTGCCTATCATTCTTCGAAAATTTACAGTTATCGACTAAGAACTCCTTTTTCAATCGATAATTTGAAAACTGCATTGGAATTTAATTTATTGTAAAAATTGCTCAATTTTTAATATAAAATCATGAGGTTTAATTTTTTTAAAATTACCCTACTAAATTTTTTTAAAATTTATATAAATCACGCACATAATTGACAAAATTAGTGTACCAGAAAACAAATTTTATGAAACATTTTAACGGATTAAAATTTTTTTTCAAGAATAATTTAAATGTAATGATTATGCCGTGAAGATTCATTTTGATTAATATAATTCTATTTTGCTGAATTTTTCTCCCGAGCTTTGAGTTTTTGCTATATTTTTAAAATTTAGAATGCCCTTTTAAATTCTTGTGCCTTTTGAATTTAAGCACATTTTTATTCCCTTGACTTGAAATTCCCTGACTCCTTTCTGGGAATATATATATAAATATATTTTTTAAAAAAAAAAAAAAAAAAAAAAAAAAAAAAAAAAAGCTAATGCCTTTTAGAAGAGAAGAAATCTATATTTGTTTAAATTTTTTATTTGTGTAAATTCGTTATTTTGTTTATAAATTTGGAAAAAAAAAATTTTTACTTTATTTTGTTTAAAAGCTTTCTTACTTTTTAAATGAAATTTTTTAAAACTGGCATAAAAAAAAAGTTTATTGTGGACAAATATCTGTACATTTATATTAAATACTCGAAAAAGATGCTTAGAAATTTCATGTTTGTATTAAATATAAAAAAAAAATTACGTTTATATGGACATACATGTAAATGCGTTTGAAGAAATTAGACGAGAGACAGTATAAAATTACATAAATTGATGATTACAAATACGCTTTTAACAATAAAACATTATATTCTTTTCTAATAATTATGAATGGTATTTCTTATAATTTTTATGTTTTCTTCATTAACTGAAAATAAACAAAAGGCAAAATAAATTAAATTCTCGAGATAATGAATAGTCAGTAAGTTTATATCTTTCTTTGCGGCTTTGTTAATTTTCCTATTTAAAAATAATTTATTCACATATAAGTATACACATAATCAACGTTTTCAAGAAAAGAATGTTATGTTTTATTTTATTTGGTTAGACATTATTTTTCGAATGTGAATTCTTTGAATAGTTATTTAAAGTTATCTCACTTTTTTTATTCTTTTATAAATTGTTTACAAATGGGTAAATGATTTCTTTCCCGTTCATTTTAAAATCTTAAGAAAAATTATTTCTTGAATCTTTTATTTGGCTCAATTTTTTTTATTTCCTGTCATAACTCGTGAAATTAATCAAATCGTTAAATTTGTAACTTTTTAAAATTGCCCCTCCCCCTTTTTTTTAAAAAAGAAAAGTGTTTTTTTTTCTTTTGGTAAAATTTTATATTTTAAGTATTTGTCTTAAAATTATGTTCATAGAAACTTAATTCGATAAAAGAAACTTCAGGGTGACCTATAAAAATGTTGTTTTACTATATGTGCAAATATTTCTTTAGTATTTTTAATTTAATGGTTTAGTTATATGGTATTTGATTTAAAATGTGTTTTTGGTTTTTTAGTTTATTTTTTTCTTTAAGGTTTTATAAAATAACTATGCATAACTTGAACCTTTATTATATTAATTGTTATTCAAAATGGAAATCACGTTTTAGAGAGCTTAAAAAATTTTCACATTAACGTCTGACAGAAATTTCACATATTTTTGTAGTTTTGTTCAGCATTATCATAAATGCAGCATTTTCTACTAAAACAAAATGAACTACGCATTCCTAGAAAGGTATATGTCTCGCTTTAGTCTCAGGAGCAAAGAAGTCGTTTTCGCTTTCGTAAATGGAATGTTCGCTCTGATGGACTGGTCCATTTAGTGTCTTACAGAATTAGTGCACGTTAAAATATTCGAAAGTACTGATGCTCTTCCTTAGGTATGGAGGAAGATTTTAAAGGATGTACTGCCTTAATCCACCCGAACGAGATTCAAAATTATGAAAAAAATGTTTTCATATATATCTTAGAATACATTATAGACAATCACAAATAATAATAGTGTAACAATATTAATATAAATTACTTAAATTGTTTATGATTGTTTCTCATTGGAACTAAACTACATATCAACAGGAATACAATCCTTTTTTGTCAAGTAGAATGAATGATTCAGTTGTTATAGGGATACATGTGGTTATATATATATATATATATATATATATATATATATATATATATATATATATATATATATATATACATATATATATATATATATATATATATAGACATATATATATATATATATATATATAGACATATATATATATATATATATATATATATAGACATATATATATATATATATATATATATATATATATATATATATATATAGACATATATATATATATATAGACATATATATATATATATATATATATATATATATATAGATATAGATATAGATATAGATATATATATATATATAGATATAGATATATATATATATATAGATATATAGATATAGATATATATGTTGATACTATAGTGTTTTCATCCATTTTTTGCAATAAATATTTGAAGCCACTTTAAATCAACGTATATTCTTTAAAAAATATCAGGCTTTATCTTTGAAAAATCGAGCCATTTTTTCCTGTGACATAAACTAGATCGTTAACAGCTGCTACAGGCGTATGTAATTGTTGAAAAAAAAAATACCATGATATATAATCCTTTTAAGTGCCTCATACATTCACTTTAATTGAAAATTACTATCGTTGAAATAGTCATTTTTTACTTCTATGGTGTTATAGGGTATCTATGCTTCAGATTCACATGAAATGATATATATATATATATATATATATTTGTTCATTCAGCTTTTTTTTCCTTGTAATATGTCTTGAAATTCATTCATTACATGTATATTTAGAAAGTATACTTCTGTGCTGGGTATAACCAAATTCATTCATAAACAATTTAAACAAGGCATTGTAAAATTATAAATGTTACCTATTGGAATTATTTCTCAATAGTTTGTCTTATTCGAAATGAAAAAAATATATTTATCTTATTTCTATATGGGAATCCTTAAGGAATCAACATACATGTCTTTTACAATGGACACGCAAATTACAATTTACAAAGGTGAAAGAACAGATAACTGCATTCGTTCGAATAATAAAATCGATTCTGTTAATTAAAAATAAAAAAGGGTCACTATTATTATAAGGGTGAGAAAGATCTTGATCTCATCCCCAATACTGCAGTACATATTTGTAACAGATCTATATTAATTACACTGACAAGAGATGGCGTTACTGCCCAATAGAATGAACTTGCAAGATATTCATATCCAATAAGAAATAGATGAATTTATTTCATCTTACAAGAGACTTTCCAATACGAGAGACACTTCCACGTCTCACAAGAGAGATGTGAAAAGTGGAAGACGAACCATCCGGTTTATAAATAACTTTATTTTTTGTGATGTATCTATCTCTTTTAACCTTATATTTAACCTTGTTTATAATTATTAAGTATTTTCTACGTAACTATTTTAATCTTGTGTAATGTCGTAATAAATGTTTTGTTTTACATTATTTAAACTTCCCTTTTCTTACGTCCCTACATATTTAAATTTTTGTTGGAATTATGAGTAGGTTCGATTTCATTTCAAGTGTTAGTGATTAGAAATGTACTTTTAAGACATCATCTCTTGGTACAAAAAGACCCGGACTGAATCTTTTGGACGAAAAAATGACTAGTCACAACAACTTGTGGCCCTACATCAAAATACCTATTCTATAAATTCATCAACATTGTATTAAGCTCACTTTTGACCATTGCTTTGATTAAATGATAGCAAAGAAAAGAAAATGCTGTTTCTATTTGTTTTCTCCATAGAGTTTTAATAAATAATTTTCTCCTTTTTGAATTCTTAACTGAGATCAGCGAAACTAATTAAAACGAAATTACCCAGTCCTTGGCAATTTAATAAAAATTTATTAAATCACCAAGGACTGGGTAATTACTTTTATGTAATTACTATTTAAATAAACGTTTTATTCATTTTTAAGAAATGCACATTTTTCATATCAATATATGCTTGAAGTTTTATATAAATTCTCTACATTTCATTTGATGGGAAAGTTCGTTCCTGCACGAATTTACCACTATTTGTGGAATCGAGAGAACATAGAAAGAATATTTATGAAACTTTCCTTCAATGATCTTGTTGATTATTGGAATATTTATGAAAACGCGATTGTAGATTTATTATTTACGAAACGCTGCCAGCATAACGAGCATATTTTATAATTTTAACGAAGTCAAAAACTTATGAATTGGATGAAGTCAATATATTTGATTTTTCATTTATATTATCGAATATTGATTTCGTGTCTTGATAAATTACAATTTTCTTAAATTTTTTATTTTCTCGTTTTTAATGTTTAATTTTTTTTTAATTTTCCGATTATGTATTTATTTATAAATATACTGCTTGATGTCAAATAGAACGTGATGTAAATATTTCTTTATTAAAACTCAATGTTACTAGCTGTTTTAAAATTCCAAAATGAATTTTCATATATAGTAGCTTATTAAAAATTATTCAATTGTTTTCGTTTATGATGATTTATACTTATATAATTATCATTATATTTTTTAATGTAACACACATTATATTTTGGTAAAATAAATCATTTTCCATTCTTTCGTTTATAATTTTTCATTATGCAAAAACGAAAAGCACTCACAAAATTGTATTCAAAAATGAATTTGAAAATCAACTTGTCTTTTTCATGTATTCAAGTATTTTATTGACTTTTTAAATTTACGCTTTTTAATTTTTATTCACATATTTTTAAAGAAATACGTCGAAAACTTTTCAATGTGCACCCAAAACATTATATTTAGATAACTTCAGATTTATATATAAATATGATTATATTTATGCTCAAATTAGGATTCCAATGAAGGACTACTTTCTTAATTATGCAGTGAAAAACTTATTTCTTATTTTCCTAGTCACTTTCATTTGTTTAATTATTTTTAATTCTTGTTTTGAAAAATTTTAAATTATTTTATTTAAATGACTTGATTCTTTTATTACGAGTATTTCATTTACTTTGTCAAGCATTTAAAATATTTCAAGATTCTAAGAATTTGTCATTTTTTTCTCTTGCCCCAATTTCACTTGATTTTTCTTAATTGTTTGGAGTTTGTAATTTTAGGATTTGCTGATTAGATTCCATCGAGATTAATTAAATACGGATGAGTATCTCATTTGAAAATAAATTTTTCAGATTTCCTTAGTAACATTTTAAATAAAAAGTAAAATATATAAAACTTCTAACTGTAATTGAATGAATGTATTCCGTTTTGTTTCCCTTTTAAAAATGTAAGATATTCATTTATATTATGTTTTATACTTTTAAAACTACAATTTTTAAAGGAATGTTTTCAGCAAAATTTTAAAATCATTTATTGTTTATTAATTAATGTACGTTGCTGAATAAGGAAGTTTTATGTTTGCATTATAGTTTATTAATTCTTGTGTTTATATTATAAATGATTGAGCACATTTTAAAATTTATCGGTACGAACTTGGTCCCAATCTGTTAATTAATTCTGTGTTTTAATTAATGCACGATAATCCACTTTTCCACACCTGGCATAAAAACAACTTCCTGGCTCTGAAAAAGAAAAAAGTGAACAGTTTTCTCGCCAACTCCGAAAGAAATGCTGAGTTGTATAAATCGGCTGCAAAAAACCTTTCTCCTTTTGTTTAGTAATTAGTAATTTTGTTTTCTTTTGGGTCAATCTAATTTCTTTTTCTTCCGCTTAAATCATTACTTGTTAATTTGCAATTAGCCCATCCGCTGACTACATCTAATGAAGCAATTACTGTCGTCTCCTGCTGCGATGGTAAGCTCCTCTCCCAGCGCCTTCCGATCAAAGTTTTGCCTTTCAAGGGACCAGGCTTCTAATACTTCCCTAGTTTTGGCCGTTAATGAGATGGAATGGTTGCAACCTTGTATATATATATTTATCATGTTGAGACTTTTGGAATATGTCTATTAATTTCGGTGTTGTATTGTAACAATTAAATCATATACTTCTTCATATACATTTAGCGATTTCATAATAGAATTTATTATATATGTTGGTGTGTAATTATGTAAATTGATTTGGTCATAATGTTTTGGAGAATGGTTTGATCAAATTCTAAATTAGGCGTATATAGAGTCAGATAGGCTGTTCTACGACATATTGGGCCAAATATTCGCCAAAGTATTCGTCAACCGTGCTTCCTCCTGGATTTCTTTTAAATTCCTTGTAAAAGAAATATTGTGGAGATTCTTCTCGCACGTTAGTTTAAAAATTGCGAAAAACATCATATAAACTTTCAACTTGATAACTGGAATTTTGTTTCTTTATGATGCCAGTGTTCTGTTAATAATTTTTTGCTTTATTGCTGTAAAATGTTTTGCATGCCCGGTGGCATAGTGGCTGCATTTCCCGCTCCCAAGGCGTCCGAGGTTCGTTCCTCAGGTTTGGACGAAGTCTTCTAACCGGATCAAGGCTGCAATCGTCCCTTCGCACACAAGGGATCACTCGATCATGAAAACAGGTATGGGCATGGCAAGCCATGGCACTCATAGGGTGTCTTGTCTATGAGTTTTAAGATATGTGTATATCATTTATATATAAATGAAATAAGAGTTGAACCCTTACGTCTTTTCTAGCACTTTTGTTCACTTCTTAGTGCTGATTATGTCAAGTATTTGAAATTTTTAAAGTGAAAGTTCATTGCTAGTTTTTCTTTTCATTAACTACCCACTTTCTTCTCTCTTAGCGTATTTTTAAATGAATTTGGTACAGTGGTTGAATTATTTATTGTTATCTAGATACTTTATTAGAATTCTTACTTTGAGCGTAGAAAATTTGTAATTTTAAATAGTAATCTTTTAATTATAATTTTGTCCGAAAATAATGCGGAATGAAATGCGTAATCATATAATACATGGAAGATTGCAGTTACAGTGTTTTTTAAAATATACTTATGGCTTTATTATTCTAATGCAAATTAAATGGAAATATTGTGTTCTTAAAATTACTATAACTATGTTACATTTTTAAATTTGTAGCCCCCGAAATAAATGCTGTTTTCTTTTATTACAGAACTTGCAGAACAGGAAAAAAAGCTAATAATGTGCATTTCTCATAAATTTTCTATCTGACATCGTCGTTTAATCTATATTAACTTTGGTATTTAAAAGATAAAAGCAATTTGATAAATAGGATATTAAATGGTAATTTGTTTAATACAAATTAAAAAAATGTAAGACTTAAAGGTAAAATTATCGCCAACATTAAAAATGTGAGTAAAAATTTTATTTGAACTTCTGATTTATTTGATTAATATAGCAAGCTGTTTATACGTAAAATACTTTTGAATAAAGATGGGCAAATATTTCCAAAATAATACATTCATTTATTTTTTAATTAAATATCCTCACACACATTAAATGATTACCTATTAGAAAAAAGTAATTACAGAGATTAAATCATACCAAACACAAGTGTTCATTAAAATTTAAACTATATTTTTCCTAAAGATAGTTTATGTTCTCTTTCGAAATATAATTGGCATACTACAATGTGATATTATACACCTTTGTAGCATAGTAATTAACTTCAGTACATTTTTATTCTCATATCCCGTTTTCTTGGCTTCTGACTTAATTAAGATAACGAGACTGTATTTGTTCAACACCCGTAAAAATCCTTTCATTATTAATGAACGTAAAATTATTGTTATGTCAAATTCATTGTTGTTAGACTAGTTTTCTCTTTTCAATAAGTAGAAATTTACAGTCATTAATGGTCACCAATTTTTCTTCGCATATCTGAAATTTTCATGTCGCGATTTTTTGTATTTATTTTATATCGTTAAATTTGGTAATTGTTGATATTGAGAGAATTCTTACAATCATTAATAAAATTTGATAGAAGAGTTCAGCATATTCAATTATTATTTTCAAAATAGGTAGACGTTATGTTTTCGATAAAGCTTTCTATTAATAATCCCGTTGTTTGATATCTTACTCTTTATTCTGAAAATTACTGTTCGATATATTTTATAATTATCACCCCATGGTTTTTTTCATTTTAATCAATATTGATTCATTTTGATATATTTGATTTTAAAGAAAAATAGATTTAAAAAGTTATTCTTAAATAGAAAGAGTAGATTTTATAGATTTAATTCTTTCTCATCCATAAATCATTATTTTCAAAATACGCAACTATGAAAAATGCTGATTACGTTATGCTCATTTTTATTTCATTGGTTTTCTGTCTTTGTTAGCAACCAGGCAACTGGTGTAGTTTCCTATTCAAGTATGTTTATTAATGATGTATGAATTTAGACACAGTTGGTTGTCTGAGTGAAGTGCGGAAAATCTGTAAGCTTCAGTGTAAGCATCTTGATTATATTGAAAATAGAATTAAAAAAAAAGAAAAACATTTGTATTTGTTTTGAAGACATTAAGATTGAAATGAATGTTTCTCAATCTTATATATTTAATTCATAACATTATTAAGTGAGGTCGTAAAACTAAAATACAGCCATTGCAAAGAGAAAATAACATAAAGTTGACCAACACATAAAAATCATTCACACAACTTCTATTTATCTAAGTGGACGCCTTATTTGTTTTATCCAGTTGAATATGTCTCTCACAGATCCACAATATTGACGGCTACATTAACCAACTGCTGCAAGGGATGTCCAAATAATCTTGACTTATCGAATCTTGACCTTACCTGAATATATATAAATAAAGTTTATTAAATATATAGGTATTGTAAAAAATAGGATATTTACTTTGACGTTGGTAAATTTCTCATTTGTTACATATTTGTAGTTTTGATTCATTTGTTATTTTTATGCCCTGTCTAGTAGTCAGCGTGCCTGACTGCGGATAGGGAGGTCCTGGGTTCGAATCCCGGTTCGGACAGGGATATACTTTCTCTCTCTTGTCTTTGTCATAGCCTTGTGTGAATGGGTTGTGAATGGTTGCTTATCCTATAAACAGATACCTATGGTATGTGTGTACTGAAGAAGTCGGATTCTACACCAAAATATGGTTCTGTTATAAAAATGGAGCAGCCTAGCTGGCTCAAGACGACAACATATCTTATTTTGTTTCCTGATGTATATATATTATTTGAAGCGGACATTTTTTTCATGTTTTTTTATAGGCAAGTGAAATAAAAAAATGTCTCTTATGGAGTGACGTAATTTATTTCATTTTCGTAAACTGCTTCTTTCTCTGTGATCTCGTTTTGAGAAACAAATGGTTAGGAAATCTTTTTCCACTTCAGATTGATTAGAAGAAAACTATATAATATATATATATATTTATGTGTGTGTGTGTTTTCATTCAGTGTTTTCGACGACATAGGTTCTCCATTAATTCACAAAATTACTGACCCGTCGCTCTTACACGATTTCGCTGTTCAAATAAACTACTTTCTGAGCTGGTTTTTTTTTAAAAAAAAAAAAAAAAAAAAAAAAAGTGGCAATACGCTCCGAACGTTTAGAGCCAATCTTTTTCCATCCATCGTGTCTTAATTTAACTTTCATGGATATTTTCTTGCTATTCCACGAAATAAAATGTAAGAAAAAAAATTATTGGAAAGAACCAGGGGTTTTCATTATAATTTTATAGTCATTTTTTTCCTCTCTTTCTCTCTCTCTCTCTTTTGCTGCCTATTTCCTCCGCTATCCCTTCAAGTATCCAGAAAATTCAATTAAGTGGACGAGAGCGAGCAGTTAATATGTTCCACTTTCTTTCGAAAATATTTGCATTCATATTGAAAAGTTCTTTTCCGTCGTCGCGAAGGCTGCTTCAAAGAGGGTGCTCGAGATAGAAATGTTATAAAGTAATGAAGTATTCACTTTGGTAATGAACTATTCAGGAAAATCGCGTGAACGTAAATTATATATCTGTATTTTTTTTTAAAAAAAATGCTTCATGTTTTAAAACTCTCCCTGTTGAAGAGGCGTTTAATTGTATATTAATGGTGTAAGTACGCTGAGAATCGCCATTTTAATTGTAGAAAGTAATGGAATTTTTCGTATTTTACGGGAAAAGATATCGCAATTCATATCACATTTGTCTATTGGTTATGTGAAAGGACCGATATTTGGTAACTGAAATTTCATTGGAGGAAGGATTTAAACTAATTTTGTTATAGCAGGGTTTTTTTTTTTTTTTAAATCCTGACCGTTGTTCCCAATCTCGAGGTACTTGGTTGATGGGCGAGTATTCCAAACCCATTAACCTAACTAAAGGTACAGTCTGGGGCTCGTCTGCACCACTTTGTATCTATATTTCTGAAACGAGGTTTTTGTTATTTTAGTTCTGTATTTCACTGTTAAATATCTATACGCCACATATTTTTAAAACTAAATCGCCATTTTTTTAAATTTTTTTTTTTTTACAATTTTTTTGAAATTTTAAACAAAACTTGCCATTAAAAATACTTGCACTTGAAAAAATATCACATATTTAAAGAAATTGAAAATCGTAAAATAATCGAGAGTACGCAATATTGTTGCATATCATTTTTTTAGAGACAAAAGTAGGTCAAAGTATTGTTTTGCCATGTTAACGATTTTGCTTAAATTATTTACTTAAGTTATCGGAAAAATTGATTATTTAATGGAAAAAGAATATAAAAAGTTATTTTTTTTTTATTCTGTATACACTTTTTTGAAGATTGCATAACAATCGTAGCTTTAACCATTTCATAATTTCTTTATATTCTGGTTTTTATGCTGATATGCTAACGAACATTCATTTCAGTTTAGTTCATTTAATTGTAAAATAATGACGAAATAAAATCATAGTTTTGGGAAATTCATTATAAATATTTTTCAGAGAAATGGGGCAAACCAGTAATTATTTTTATTTCATAAACATGTAGATTTTTATTCTCATTACTTTTTGTTTTTTTAAAATAATTTCTTTTTACTGTACTTAGATATTTCTTTCATTTTTGTGTCGTGCTTCATATTCTTAAAAATCGAAACTAAAGAAACTTTCTATTCAATTTAAAATCTTGGCTGCTTTTATCTTGTTGATTCGTGTTTCTATCTTCGATTTCCTAAACCAAATAAACACTGTTAATATTTTATCATTATTTCTTTTCACTGTAACATTTTCTTTCTTATAGTTTCATTTCTCTTTAATGTAATAATGTAGTTTGATGGAATTTAATTTTTTTTTAATTTACTGCTTGGTAAATATTTTGAACTGAAGTCATCATTTTGTGCAAAATGAAAAATGTAAAAAATATTATGCAGTTCGTATATATACTATTTCATTAAGGTAATAATTCTAATTTCTTTTATAATAAAATAACATTTTTTCAGTGTTTTAAAACCTTTATTGAGTTTACTGAAATATTTGACATTATTTTTAATTTTTAAATTATGAATTTTTAATTATATAATTACATTTTCTTAAATATTTTTTTTTCAAAGAGATCATAATTTTTTTGAACGTAGAGTTTTGGTACTTTAATTCATACTTGTGAATACATTCCAAAACACATCCTGTTTTTAAAAATGTAAGAAATTGCTTTTATCCTGGTGAAAACAACTTCATATAAAAACATTGTTTTTATTCACGTTGTAGTAAATTATTTAATTGATAATTTACTGCAAAATAAGGTTAAAAATGATAGCTATTGTATTATTTTATGCTGATAAATTGTTTTCAAACCGAAATATTTTTTTTAATATGATTTTAGGATATATATTGTATAGTAATGTAAAATGACCTCTATCATGTTACTTTAAATCACTCATTCTTTTTCAAAATTTCTGTGATTGATAATCATTTTTTTCCTAATGGTCGGGATCCCTTATACCCAAGGAAACAGTCAGAAATATCGACCTCTTTGTCGCCGAGATGTTGCCCCGGGTGCACCACAGGGGGTGAGTCACCATCGCATCCTCACACATGCCATAGGGTCCCGTTTATAGGTAGGAACCATTCATACCTCATTCCCACACAAGGAAAGGACAAAGACAAGATAGAGAGAAAGTACATCCATGCCTGAACCGGGATTCGAACCCAGGACCTCCTTATCCGTAGTCAGGCACGCTGATCACTAGACAAGTCGGTCGATGATTGATAATCAATAAAAATAGCTATTTCAGTGTACTTAAAAATCTCCTTTATTGTTTTGCTTTTTTTTTTTTTTTTTTTTTTTTTAGTAAAATTTGGAAAACTATTTTAGAGATATAAAATGAACTTTTTGTTCCCTTAATTAATTTTAGATAAAATTACATTCATAATTACTCTCATCTGTATTGATCAAATCAATAACATTACCCATTTCATTGCTATCAGAATCCTTTTCTACCATCCTATTGGCTTTTATTATCATTACCCCCATTTTACAATGACTTTTGACTTATTAATATACCCCTTATTTTTCTTTGCACAATTTCACGATTACGTCGCTCAATTACAAATTTTAATATTACAGATCCAAAATATATGGTTACCAATATACATATTTTGCTAATACTAGAACTCAAAAATTAACTACGTAGTACAATGTATAGTTCATTAAATTAAACAACTTGATAGAGTTATCGAAAGTCGAAAGCACATAACTAAGACCAAATGCATAACAAATGTAATATTTTGCTTCTAAAACAAGTCGATACCTTCATTTATTTAAAAAATATCTTTTTAAGCATGCAAGACACTTAGTTTATATCAATAAATGCGTGTTTAAGCCGTTACTGCAGTTATTCGACTTGAGTATTTTTATTTGCTAATGTTTTATTCTGTAATAATGGCTGAAACAAACAAGTTGTTTCTTTTTCCTTCGGTACAGATTCGTTATTGGTTTTGACAGACAACCCTCTTTATTTGCTGTCCGGGGATTTATCGTGAGTAACTTCTTGGGAAGGAAAGAATTTTTTTGACAGGTGTTTATTTCATTTGTCTATAGTTGAAATATTTAGGAACACTCTTGCAATTGTTTTTGTGGCACTTTGGCGACATTTTTTTAAGAATAAGTGAACCATATCATCGAAGATTAGTCAGAGTGATTATTCATAAGAAAAAATATAAGAAGTCGTTTCTTATTTAATTAAATTGATTCAAAAGATTTTCTGGAATTAATTATCTTGATTTTCTTTTCTTTGTGTGGAATTACTTATTCCGATATTTGTAATCCTTGTATCAGTTATTTAATCTGTACTCATTAAATTAGGAAGTTTTATTTTGTGTATACTCTTGACTTTAAAGAAAAAATGTCTGTGGCTTTTATTTTGGAAGCTTACATTATTTTGCAATAGTTAAAATGTTCCAATACCTCATTTTTCTTAAAAAAAAAAAAAAAAAAACGAAAAAAAGAAAAGAAAAGAAAAAAATTGTCAAGTTTAAAATTATAAAACATTGTTTTTAAAACTTTTGTTTGATTGATCTCCATTTATAAGTCCAATTAAAACTAAATATTAGAAGAGAAAGCAAAAATACATTTTTAATTCTCTATATCAATTAGAACTTATATTAGGTACGGAATTTATAAAAGTTTTATGAAATCAGCGAAATATTTAATCTTTAACATTCAGTTAATAATTTATCGAACCATTTTGCCTTTGCTTACTTGTAATATATATCGTAATCATCGTATTATCATTACGTATCACTCACGTAACTATGATATATATATGTCTAGTCATAGTTTTAATATTATATTAAGCAAACGTAAATATAGTCTAGGTTGAGTTGATGAGTGCAATTTGTTGTTTCAAAATAAAGCTTTTTGCACTAAATCATTATTTTGCTCTTTCTTTAACACTTGAGTTGCAATCTTTGATTATCTTGTTCTCTTCTTTTGATGATTTACTTGGAGGCATTATGTCCCCACATCACGTTCCTTGTCATTATTTGCCCAATTTTCTCTACGCTTCAGCCTTTTCCGGCCAATTTCCCTGTTGTTGCTTTTTACTCTTAAGAAACATAGCTGGTAAAAGAATAAACTTTTCCCGTATCGTGTGCGAAAATATTAATCAAGTTTGTGTCAGTTACATCTGTTTTGTTCTTTTTTTTTTTTTTTAATCTTATGAACTACTTATGATCAGCTGAAACTCCTTTAAATAAAAAAAATTTTTTTTTTTGATTGTGTTATACTTGTTTCTTCTTTAAAATTAAAGGTGCGACAATTATTCTCTGATGATTCTAGAAGATGAGAAATGGTGATGCACTTGTTTATAGAGTACTTAAGATTTATCATTTTATTGTAATGAAAGGTATTAATAAAATATTAAAGAGTCTACCGCGTCTTAATCATTATATTGATCATATTATAAGACGACTGAATAATTATGTGTTTCTTATTTCTGTCACAGCCGAATGGTGAGCGCTCTTGCCTTCGGTGCAGCAATTCGTGGGTTCGAATTCTATCTTGGCCAGTGATTTTTCGTAGTAGTTCAAAATCCACATTAAACCGTATGTCCCAGTCTAATTAATCATCCTCTTCAAAATATGATCGTTGAGCGACAAAGCAAATATCATTTGTTAATAACGTACTGCTTGAACGCAAATTTCATTTGATTCGATTTATTGAAATACTTTCCCGACTTTTTAAAATATGCTGCTATTTCATTGCATATGTTAAATATCTGTTTTGTGTTATAGTTAACAGCTAAATTATGAATATATATATATATATATAGTTACAGTTTTCATTGTAAAGTAAATCTAAAAATTCAGTGGAGAATAAACTAATTTTTTATTTCCTTGATGGATTCCTTAAGGTAGTTTATATTTTTATTATGAATACATGTTATATAAAGAATACTTTGTGTTAAACAGTTGCTTTTGAAAAATAATTGAACAAAATTTAGTTTATCCTCCTTATGTAATTTACTTTCGTTAATTAAGATACTATCGTTTATTCAAGAAACAAAACCTTATTTTAAGAGATTGTCAATTATTTACTTTATAGGACTAGGATCTTCTAAGTATGTTCACTCTAAAATGATTTATCTGCCATAAAATTACATGTATGATATTTTAATGCTTATAATCTCGAGGAAATTTATTAAACTCATTATAAATTCTTAACTTGATCCGCTAAATGTCGTGCAGGCATCAGAATTAGTTAGAAATTCTCTTAGAGGATAGAAAATCTGATAATTTAACCATCCTTCCATACTGCTAATGAAGCCGTCGATTTGGGGAAGATATTTTCCCCTTATATATCTCTGTCGAACTTTCCAGATGTAAAAGTAGATGATAACAAATACTAAGAAAAAGTAGAGACTATGCCAAGATCGGGGGAGGGAAAAAAAAAAGACTTTAAAAATATTAAAAAAGATCCAGCAGGGAATTTGTGTGGTTTTTTTTTTTTTTTTTTTTATTCATTCTTTCTCCTAAGATAGCGATTCTTTTGACTCTTGGGAAAAATTCTCAGTGTCTATGCATTATTTATAGGGGAGATTTTCGCTTTCAGTAGATGCTCCTCCATCCCTCAACTTTCTTCTGATGAGTAGCGCTTTTATTATTTTTTTTTTTTTATGTATACATCGAATAAGTTGCATGCTTTTCGAAAGATATATTTTCTGGATTCTTACTCGATGTATATTATTTTTCAAGATCTGTGTGGGCAAGGTACAGAATACTTTTTCCAGTTTTTCATTGTAATTGAAGTTTGAATTCGTTTTCTTTGAATAATGTTCGTTATAGTGAACATAACTAAACTATTATGCATTTTTTACGTGCTTAGTTTAACATTATAAAAACGTTTGGTTTTTATTATAAGAAGTATATTGTTAAGTTTATTCAAAGATGAGAAATCTGAAGGCAAATTCAGATTTGAATATTTCCAATCGACAATTGCATACCCTTTAAAATTCGAAATTTTAACTGATTTCTTTTTCTTTATAAAAAGCTTATTGAAAAATTCAATTTAATGTTTTTAATGAAGGTAAAGTAAGTTCTAATTTATCGGTGTTTGTGAATATAATATGTAAAATTTCTTGCATTATTCAGAGATCATGTTAATTTTCTGTGAAATATATGAGTTATATATTTACTGTCCTAAATTATTGAAATATCGATATAACTTTCTCAATGTAACTTATAATTATTGAGCATAAAATTTGATTTTCTTGGAAAATGAAAAGATTTACACGATATTTTGATTAAAAAATATAAATAACTTTAAATTTCGTTTGTATTTATTCTTAATAAATAACGGAATTCTTTCGAAATATATAACTCTATTCTGCATAGCGTTAAAAGAAAATAGATATGCTTAAATTGACCTGGAATCTATATCAAGTCCATGTTTTTCAATATTGTGATGCTGAATTTTATTAAACATTATGCACGCCTTTTAATTTTTGTTTCGAGAACCAAAAATTCATAAGTGTTGACTCGAAAGTATCCCATATATATACTTAGATGAGTGAGAATGAAGTCATTTCTTAATAATCGATGTTATTTAATTAATCCATATTCTCTTTTGTGTTCACAAAAATGATCTGTTTGTGTAAGTCAAATTTCAGCATCGATATGGGTAAGAAGGCTCAAGCAGTTCAAAGTGTTGATTTTAGTTTAGAGTTCACATCACTTGGGCCTACTAGGCATTAAGGCCTATTCAGTGATATATATGAACATCCGATTGTAGAAAATGATACACTATTTAAGTAATAACTTAAATGATCGAAATTTTCAGAAGCTGCAAATTGTTTTATGCATATGACTGAAATTTTTCAGTAGAAACATATGTGCAGTCAAAAAAAAAAAAAAAAAAAAAAGTTTCGGAATTGTTGTTTAAACCATGTGTAAATACAAGATTGTTATAGGATTTTGAGCAATTGTAATGTTATTTTAATTTAGTAACAAAATAATTGTCTTAACAAACAAAATTTCAATGATTTTTATTACCTCTGTTCTTTTTAACAAATTTTCACTTAATTAAAAAAAATCTTTCATGTGATTTAAAATTTTTTTCTGAATGGCAAATTTACCAAAGTATTTACATTCTCTTAAGCGTAAAATTATGATGTTGCTTATAATTTTTTCTTTATTTTTTATTTTTTTGAAATATTTATAATGTTTTCCTTACATATATTTTTAGGAATCTAAAACTGAGTACTTTTAACATTTTTTCAAATCTATATATGAAATGTTTGTATAAAAAATATTTATGCAATGGTAGATAATTTAGTTACAATTATAGCCTTATTCGATTTCCGTCATTAATACGTAATAAAGATTTATTGTTGTCTCTCAAAATTTCAAAATCCAAAAATACTTGAAATTGATGAAATTTTTAGTTTTAACAAGAAGTTTCTGTGTTCATTTAAATTGAATATATATATATATATATATATATATATATATATATATATATATATATAAAAACACACACACAGAGACAGAGAGATTTTGGGAAAAAAGATTTACCCTGTAAAAGTTCCAATATATATAAATCTGATCTGTGTATTTATACTTCAATATCTTTTGCTATCGATAGTATATTTTAGTTTTGATTTTTGACATTCTTGTGTAAAAATGTTTTGATTTTTAAAAATCCAAAGATAAAATCGGAGTTTTGATAGAATTTTTACTTGTTTTCATTTGTTATCAGAATTAGGTATGAGTAAACCCTTGAAAGTTGTCAAATGTAGTGGTTAACTACGTGATTAATCTTAAGGAATATAAAAAAAATATAAGAAATTCCTTATTTTTATGAATGAGTCATGCCAGCTAAACAATTTAGTTTTATGAGAAGACAGAAAATGTAATGGAAATTTTCTTCAATAATATATTTAATATTGAATTATTCTCTTAGAAAGCTGATACACACACAAATGTAAATCTCATTATCTTTCAAAAAATGTTTTTAGAAGTACATCAATACTTTGTGGAATTTTTTGACGCTATTGAATTACATTGTTGTGTGATGTATGCGTGGAGTTCACTCCAGCGATGTCATTATATTTGACTTAGCATGTATTATTTCTTAATGAGATATGTGTGTTGCTTATTATATATTAATGCTTATGTGTGTGTGTGTACACATTGTTATTGTTATTTTACTTCAACTTCTCTTTTCTTTTTCAGGTGAGTAAAGAGAGACTTCTTTAGTTGTATGAAATTAGTCGAGTGAGTTAATTAATCTTTTGTTCGTATCTTTGGGGAAATAATTAAAATATATAATCCAAAAAAAAAAAAAAGGTAAAATGTATTCCACAAAGAGATTATTTTTTTTCTTGGATCTTAGGATAAAGAAGTTGATAATTATGCTCAAGTATATTTTATGATTCGTTTTGACTGCATCCACTTTTTTACATGAAAGCTTAATCTTTCTTATTTCTCTTAACACCATAAAGCTTTCATCAATGTCTTGAGAAAACATATTTTCTTTCTCGATATAATGTCTGGTTTTGTTTTTTTTGCGTGAATATCGTTGTTGATCCAGCGGTAGTTAAATGTTTTTTGTGTGAATGATCAATTAAATTTTTCATTTAATAGTTTTTTTATTTTTGATGTTATCCCCTACACGCATTTATTAATGACAAGATTTCGAGAAAGATCTTAATTATTAAAGAAGTTTATACCGTTCTGAAAACAGTTATAAAGTTACTTGAAATATAGCAACATTATCTTCAAAGTAAGTTGCATTTTTATTTAGATTGTCGTTATTATTTTTTTTCTATTCTTAGTAATTGAACCGAATAAATTAAAAAAATACTTTTAGATTGGATGAGTTTGAAATATATAATTAACATTTTAATTATTAGAGAGAAAATATCTTTTATTTTTGAAATATTGTGTGCATGGCTTTTAATGCAGTATGTCATTTATTGTCTAAAATATAATAAAATTTTTATTATATGAATAAGAAATCGATGTAAAAATAAATAGGAAAACCTTTTCTCTGTGGAGGTTAGAGTTGATTCACCATATTATTTTTATTTAGAGTTCTGAACAATATTTTTATTTAAGCAAGTTTGAAACGTTGTGTAATATGTTTTCCCCCCTTTTTTTGTCTGAATTATTTTTAGAATTATTTCCTTTCATATCAGATCAACCCGAGTAGTCTCAAGAAAGTAAATGTTTTTGTGAAATTGTTTGGAGTAAGTTTTTAAAGTCTTGTGTTTTTTCTCATAAAACGCTTAACGCATTATTTGAAATAGCTTTTAGTATCGTTTGACTTGTAATAAAGCTTTCAAGGGAACGTTTTCGAATTTATGGAAAACTTATTGCATTCTTCAGTTTTTGAAATATCTTTTTTTTAACAGAAAAAAAAAAAATTGTTCTAGTCTTTGTGGGAAGTTTTCTGTGGTATGGAGTGGAAGATTTAAACTTTCGTATCCGTAAACTATTAAAAAAATTATTGATTTAAAAATAGTAAGAAACTTTTTATCAGAGTGAATATGTGAACTATGTGGAATAATGAAAGGAAAGAAATTTTTTTTTCTTTTAAAGGTATACTTTAAATTAAAATTCTAAATTTTTATAAACATGCCTTATTTAATAGCAGAGAGGCAATTTTTTTTGTTCAAAATTTTATCATAATTTTTTATTATTAAAAGGTCAGTGTTTGATTTAAGGAAAAAAGTGAAGAGGTAATTACGAAAATTGTTCTCAGGCCTTTTACTTTTTCAGAAGTTAGCTGTTCTAGTTTTTTTTTTTTGTAGGTATTTTTGTTTACTGGAAAACATTTTGTAGTATTTTTTATTTTTTTATATTTTTTTTATAGCAAATAATTATTTATGTATCTCACCATTTTCTAGTTAAACAAATTTAATTTGAAATACATTGTCATTTTTTATGATTTTATACTTAATTCTCGATTTTTTCAGACAATTTAACATCTTATTTCGATTTTCGGTTTTTTAAATTATTTTTTAATTTTTAAAATGGATGGTGAAGGGAAATAGAAAATTTTCTAACACTTAATAAAAATTCCTTCAAAATTTTGTAATTTTTTGGGGAAGGAGAAGAGAGTTAATTAAAGAAGTGTTAAAAATTTTTATTAGTACTTGGATATCATTATAAACATATAAATTTCAGTTTTTTTTTGTGGTTTTATCTTAATTTTTCATTATTTTTTATCTTTTTTATCAGTCTTTAAATACATTTTTTGATTTAACATAAAGATTTTAATATTGCATGAATTATATCATCAGATGATACCAAACATTTTCGCAAAAAAATATACGTTTGCTAACATTTTATTTATAATATTTTTAATAATTACGTTGATTTTGTTTACATTACACAAATTAAAATAAATTTACATCAAATTTGATTTTAAATTTCCTTATCTTTCTGTTTCAATAAGTTTACATCATATGTGATGTTGGGAATTTAGAAACGTTTCAGCTAATTAGAAAACCAAATATAAACCAAATCCTTCTTAGATGTATAAAAGAAAATAAAAGTGTGTTTTATTTCACCAAAACGTGTTTAGATTTTATTTAACAATAAATATTTTTTTTCAAGTGCATGAAATTAAATGAGATCAAATTAAAATGCAGCAAATAAACTTTTTCAAAGGATAATTTTGGTTTTCTGGTGCAGTATTATGTCTCATAAGGATATCAATGCAAACAAACCACACTTTTATATTAGGGTTATAATTATTTCACTTAAAAAAATCATTATAATAAATTTTTTAAGGATATAAATTTAGCCAATATTCTTTAAATTAAATTAAATTAGAATAAATTCCATAAATTATTTACTTCCAAAAATAATATACTTTTCGTTAATAACATTACAATTTTAAATGACCCAATAAATTTTCATATTTAATAAAATAATCACATAACGTATGAATTACATTTTATTCGATGCTCATTATTCCCGATGATAAATTTTTGTTCTTTCTAACTAGAACTGAGCAAAGAAGAATCGGTAATATTAAAGTTTAATTCATTTAATAATTGTTAAAGAAATTATCAAATAAATTTTAAAATGGTTGCTTGAATTGGGAAGGAAATTACTGAAACACTTTGCTTTTTTTTTAATTAAATTTATTTAATTGAAAAATGCTCAATTGTGCCCTGGATTGGAATGTAATTTAATAGTTCCATTGGAAAAGTATATTTTTCAGTTTCTATTTCTAATTCCTTGAGTGAAAATAAGAACACTGTGAAACTAACTTAGTTTAATATTAGAAGTAATTATTATTAGTTTTCTTTTTTGTTTTAAATTCGGTTAATATTTATTGAATAAATGTCTTTATAAAAGGAGGAACAACATGCTGAAACTAGTAACTTATTTCAATATAGGAAATAATTATAATTAGTTTTTCGAGAAATGTGGGTGATAAAAATTTATATTTTTATTTTATGCTATGGAGGAACTTTTTCAAAATACATATACAGTATTATTTGTTCGCATATGTATAATATTAGAATTCAAGTTTGTTTTATTTCCCTACTTACTAATATGTTTCTCTTATTTAGTAGAAATGGAGAATATTTTTTCACAAGATTGCTGATATACATTGTTGTGTGGAATATAAGAGCTCAGGTTCGATCATCTCCTTTGTTGAGCAACCAAAAAAAAAAAAAAAAAAAAAAAAAAAGGATGTAGTCTACTACATTCTTTATGCACACTTGTTATTATGGGTGTTTGTTGTTTTCTCGATTTTAACCTTTGTCGTATGTGAATGTAGTTCTACAATTAATAAAAGGAAAGACAATATCCGCTTTGAATATTGATAATTTAACACAACTTCTAGATTATTCATTGTGTATTGCGAAAAAAAAAATTAATTGAATAGTTTTGTTGAAATGTATTACCTTTTGTTTTTAAAGTCATCTTGAAAAAGTACAAAGGTTTTGAAACGGATAATGGTTCACATGAAAATTTGTTTGAATTAAATTTATTTCTATTTGTTTTAATAGCATTTTGCTGTTAAGTGTTTAAAATAACAAAAAGTGAAAAAAAGTGTATTTTATTAACAAAAGTTAAATAATATTAAACAATATTAAATTTCATTGATACCGCTTAGAAATTAATAATTTGAGAAATTAGTTTATCTTAAGCGAACACTTACTGCTACACAAAATGACGCTTAGCGCCATTTCGAGGGCCCTTGTATTTAAAGTTATTGCTGTGCGCCCCCTCCATTATAACTGATGTCAAGAAGAGAATATTGAGGAATTAACAACATTGTTTACCGCTTTATCTGGAAGCGTTTAAGATCGCGGCACAAAGGAAGCGTGTTTGTATTTAATTATAGGAAGTATCAGCTGCTGGAATGGGTTAATTTATAGAACATTTATCAGAATACGTCGATATATCGATTGTTTTAGCACTGAAAAGAGCAATGTCTTGCTGTTTGTTGAATACTTAAGACAAAACCCTACCGACAAATAAATAATACTCTATTAGCCGAATCTTGTATTAAACAAATTTTGCGTGATTCCTCTTCTTGAATAAAAAATAAATAAATAAATAAAAAATAATAATTAATTTGAAAATAATTCAATTGCATTTCCGGCGTGTTAATGTATGTATAAGTGCTATGATATTTATATAGTTTCCAAGTATTTGAGAAAATTGTATCAACGTAACAACCAGAAATACATTAAGATAATATATTTATTAGTCCTCAATTTACATATTAATATATTTATCAATTTTAAATTTATTGGATTTTATAATAAATAAAAATGTTAGGATTATTAATGTGTTTGCGATGATTATCTTAAAATAAATACTTCTCTATTTTGGACTTTTTTCTCGAAGTAAGAAGCATTTCTTTTCTTTTACTAAACTTTTCCAATTCGTCTTGAATTACTAGTCGTATCATATCCATAGCCTTTATTCAAAGAAACATTTTTAGTTGTTTATCCAGTTTCACATGTAATCTAAAGAAACAAATGTTTCTCTTTTTATTTCCTTAATTGTCATCTCGAAAATTCGCGAATAATTATTTTAAAATTATTGATCTCGTTTCGGAAAAGGAATAGAAGAAAAAAAAGGAAAGTCATCAGATGTTAAGAATTCTTTCATCTGTAAATAAAGTCGACATTTTTATTTGTACTTGCTTTCTTTTTTTCATTTTAAGCAAGATTTTGTATTAAGAATTTTCCCTTAACCGTATTTTTATTTCAATATTTTTGAATACTATCTATATGAAATCGAAATTCATTTCGAATTAAGGAGTTTTTCTTATTATTCTCTTTCGTCATTACGAAGTCCTATTAATAATGCATTTTATAAATTATGCATTATAGCTGCATGTTATTTTCACTTTAGCACAAAATGCATTTTAAGCATACTGTTAGGCATTGTAAAAATATATGTTTTATTATTTCAAAATAAAATAGTACACTGCCATTGTACAATTATTTTTCCGTTTTGTTTTTCTAGACACTTCAATTATTGTTGTAAGCTGTTTTACTTTCTTAAAAACTTGTTTCTGTTAAAAAGAATTTTTCCCCTCAGTTATTGTCAAAATTGTAACAGGAAAATTCCTGGAACATTAATCCTTTTGATGTCACTCAACTATTTTTCACCGCTATTCCTTCACTGATATCAATTTAATAGTTCTTTTAGTGTTATTAGTTCTATCCTCTGTCTCATAGACTTCATCATCAGAATGGACCCAGATTCCTTCGATATGATGTCGATTACTTTTTACGTCGATAGATAATTTAAATATATTTTTATTATTGCTGAGTTTATATCATTGATTTATTTTTATAAATATTTTTATTCCCAGCATTTGGTGATTATTTATTTGATAAAAATAAAATGTGGTATGTTATACCATAAAAAGAATATTTTAACAAAATTCGTAGATGAACACATAATAAATTAAAATTAATAATTTGTTGCAATTTCGAAACGAAACTAATTTAAAATGAATTATAAATACTGATTATTTATATTTGTAAGAATAACAAGAAATGGTTGGCACGTCTTGTTAAACAAATTAGAAGCATTTATGAGGCTGATTCACACGTAAGATTTTGTGAGTAAAATGGGATATTTTTGATTTCTAGTTTTTTTGTTGATTGTATCGTATGTTTAATAAGGAAAAATTTATGTCACTCTACCGTAATTTTTAGCATCCGTACACATTATATTCGAACAGTGGAATTTTTCGAGTTTAAGATTTAGTTTAGTCGAATATTTCTATACCATATGATTTTATTTTTATTAATGAATCTATAGATGGTTATCAAAATAATGGAAACACTTTATAAATCTAAAGAATCTTTCATTTATATATTGTAAGACCACCTTTGTTATATAATATAGTTTGGATTCGCCTAGGAATCGATTCTTGTAAGTCCTTAATACTGTTTGAAAGAATATTGTATCATTCTTTATATAGATGTCTTAAAAAGATTTTGGAGAGTTGTCGGTGGAGTATATTTCGTATTGAACGCTCTAAAATAAATCATAAATGTTCATTTATATTAAGAGTTGGTGATTGCGGTCCCAAAGTATGTTTATCTTCTCTTGTTTTATTAAACCGAAATTGGACAAGTCCAGCGGAATTTACATGTACATTATCAGCCTAGAAAATTTCGTTTCCTGCAGAAATCTGTTTTTATCATATGATGAACTTGGTCGGCTGAAATTTTTTCTAAGCTTCTCTTGGGCTTCTTAGCTTTTTTCTAAGCTTAGTGATTCTTCCTTTCATGGTTACGATTGGTGCAAAATACCACCAAGCGGCTGCTTATGTCATGACAGATCCAAATCCATGTTTGGCAATTAGAAGGAGAGAATCTAGACCATACGCTTTTGCAGTTATCTCCCAGCTGTGCATCCATCCTGTTGGAAAAAGTGTGGCGTTTGTTTTATCGACCATATATTGCTTTCTTTGATTAGGTTTTGCGAGTGACAGAATCGTAGGTGACGTTTGGCATAAACAAGCATATTTCACATCTGCCACAAGTGGCTTGGGAATTGTTGCTCTGCCGTAAATCTATTTACGAAGAAGATGTCTAATATAATCATTGACATGGGAGATTCCTGATGCTGATTGAGCTCTAAAATCATTTTTGCTGTAGTTTTAGACATTACAATTCTCTTTAATACTTCTCGCCCCCTGTTTCACCGAACACTTCTTTCCGTCAATACCTTGTTTTGTCAAACTGGTCTTACTGCGATATTTGTCTGCTGTTAAGTCTTTTAGACATTGTACTTTAAGAAGTTGATAAAAGTTGAAATGTATTTTGGCCGCATTTGTTTTAGTTAAATGGGCTCCTACACTTTCGCCTATTTTAAAATCTGTAATATCCTACTGTTTTTGAAGAGGGGGGGGGGGAATCCAATACTTACTGAATTTCCTTCAAGCTACCATATACATTTCTATTTATAAGAAGTCACTTGTTATTATATTTTGATGCTTAGAAAGCGCATTAATAAAATGTCACTTTTAAGCACAGGGGTTTGCATTATTTTTGATTACCATCTCTATAATTTACTGCAATGTATCTGAATTTTTAAAGAAAACATTTTTTTCATAAACTTCCAATATTTCTTCATATTTTAATCTAAGATACTGTTTATTGTACTCAAAAGTTTCGACAGTCAGTGTCGAAAATGTTAAATACATTATTTTATAAGTATAGATTTATTAAATATTGAAATTATCGACTTTTTTAATTTCATGTTAAAATTTTCGATTTCAATTGCGATATTTTATCTTAACTTTTCACTCAGATGCACAAAATTAGTAGACTTAAATTTATAAAATTATTGAAGTATTTAGTTATATAAGAATTAAATGTGTTGAAGTATTTAGTTTTAATTTTCTTCGTAATGCTTAGAGTTTTTATGCCTAGTATCATTTTTTTAATTTTATTTTACTATTATAAAGCCCCATGTAATCTCTCTTATAATAATTTACTTGAATTCTTTTTATCCTGTTTTAATATTAGGAGCCTTTTGTTGATACACTCTTCATTAACGAAGAAGAAAGTCATAAGAATCCATTATTTTTCCTTAAAATTGTGAAGATTACCTTCTTACTTCCAAACATTACAAGATTTCAAGTTTTACTTGTTTGCGATCTGTTAATAAAATGTTAAGATTCTCACTTTTGCAATGATAAGTAGATAATGTTCTTCCTTTTCAAACGCATTATCTTAAATTGAATTTTCATGAATTAGAATTTTAAGAACTCTATTATTCTGTGTCTTCTCTTGGAGCGGTTCTGATAATGATAATGTAAACTATTTTCCCCCCAGTTTTACTGTTATGCTTAATTCAATTAAATACTATCGCTTCAGTTTGTTGGAACTTCATTTTAGAATCGTTTATGAGAAAAATTCTTGCTTCTAAGTGTTCCGATTAATTTTTTTAGGGTATTTCAATAAATTTGGTAAAGAATAGGAAATTTAATTAAATTCAGTTCTGATAAAACTGTTCGCCAGAGAAGGTAGTGCCCGATACTCAGGATATGAATTACTTAATTGAATGGAAATTTACAGGAAATTAACTTTGAAGTACTTTTTTTTATACTCTCAATTTATTGTTTCGAAAATACTAAACATTTTTGCACGCCAATAGCATAAGATTGTTATTGTTGCTAAAATTGCATGATTTATTTACCCACGTATTGTTTAAATGAACTCGCAAGCTGGGGCGTTTTTAAAGTTAAATCTATAAGTATTATTCATAAAGTGAGAAAGGTATTTTTCATATAAAGTAGATATTCACGTTTTAACCGATTTACCGAAAATTCAAAAGACGTCTGTAGGAATTTTAAAGTAATCGTATAGTTGTGGTTATGTTAGATAAGAAAAATAAACCATAATTATACTAGCGTTTCAAAAAAATAATTTGGATACTTTTTGGAGCTATTTGAAATTTAAATATGGATATGATTTTTACATTAGCGAAAATTGTATATATTTTTATTTCAACAATGTTGTGGCTTATCACTTATTGCTCAAATCATAATGCGACATTAAATTCGCAACATCAGATTTCTTTAAGCTTTAAGTCTTAGTTCGATGTATATAATTTGGTTGGGAAGTTTTAAAGTTTTGTATATTGGTAAGTTGGGGATTTTTATTGCAGCCTATATATAAGACTTATAATAGAATATATATGTATATAATCAAATGTAAATTTATTAAAAAAAAATTTGTTATTGAGAAAATTTTAAGTTTTATGTTACACACTAATATATATTCCGTATGAAATTCTTGGACTAAAATTCTCTACCATTCTCGGGCGATTTCTTCTTCCTTACATGTTTTCCATTCCATTTTTTAATATATTTCGATATTGTAAGAAGTGCTCATTTTCCTGCTGTCGCAATACAAATACTGTAAACTTGACTCGTATTTTACATTTTTTTCCTACAGATTGTTAAAATTTGTTCCGTTGCAATTATTCAAAAGATATTAAATTTTTTTTTGAATTAGGCTGCATTTGTTTATTCACGTGAAAACTAATCGCCATCCAACTCAACAGTCTTCACCATAGAATCGAAAAGCAATACCAGCTTTGTTTTGTGCCCTTTGTCATAATAAAGTTCCTGTTGCACTATTTGTTGATGGTACCAAGTAGTAAAATAGGACAGACCCTTTTTCCTTGTCCAATTTCATCTTAAGACCAAATGCAAAGCACAGGATCTGCTAATGAGATCTCTACTTAAAATTCAAGCATTGTAAATAAAATGATTCTTATATCGAAGCATTGAGACTGTATATTTTCTTGTAAAACATAATACATTTCTTCGTTCGTTATAATTTTTCGCTTCATGCTAGCCATAAACTTAATCTGATAAATTTTTATCTGATACTATATATATATATATATATATATAATATCGGATAAAATTTCAATATCGCATTAACTGTAAATCCATATTTTCCTCCCATCTTTTTGTTTATCTGTAGAGAAAATTTTATTTTAAAAAATCACAATCAGCCAAGTGAAATTCACATTAGACTTCTAATAAATTACTGTAAGCTCATACAGTTTACTTCTGTTATTAGAAGTAAAATTACTTTTAGGTTCATATAATTTTTTTTTTTTAATCCTTTAAAAGTAACAAGGAAACCTTTTTCTTTATTGAAAAAAATTAGTGACTTTTCAAATAAATATTTCCATGTTTAAATATAACTCTACGTTATTTTTAAAATTACTTAAATGCATATCAAGGTTTTGTTTTTCAAGTGCATGTAGGGTAAAAATTTTTTATTAGTCTTGGGTGAGTACATGTATACTTATAATTTAATCTCTTTTTACTGTTTTTCAGTGATTTTTTTTTCTTGTTTTAATATTATGTTTTTCTCTGTCAGGCATTCTGGAACTGCATTATTTAAAACAGAAATTGGCAGACTGCAATTTATTAATGTAGTGCTCAGAACCATTAATATTTTCTTACAATTCAAAGATTTGAAATTAATGAGTTGTTGCGATTGAATGATTTTTCTTTGAGCAAAGTCCTTGGGTCAACTCCCATCTGGATTTGGAACGTCAGTGGGGATTTAGGATCCACTTTAAATTTCAGATCATTAGCGCATAAGCCTACTTGCAACCGTAAAACCAAAAATTTGTCTTGTTAACGTTAACACGCACATATAAGATTTCAATCGTCAACTCATTCTTTGTTTCTAGGATTATTTTTGCCATGCAATTTAAAGCTCAGAATTTTAAATAAACTATGCAATCGCCACAATAAAAAATAGTTCCAAACAATAAAACAATAACGTTCCCAAATTGAATAAATCTGTTGTAAGACTAATTGACGTGTGATCTATTTCGTTTCAACTCAGTGTCTGAAAATCTACGTCGAACATATAGTTTGTTCTAGATAATTTTCTTATAAACTGACAAAAGATACATCCATTTCAACAAGGACTTTGATAAATTATGACTGTTCTATTCACTGATTTGTGCGGAATTGTAAGATTAGGTAATAAGAGTGTGATATGTGCTTAGAGTAAAGTGGTCTACCATTCAATTAATTCCAGTTGAGCGTTTGTCGTGGTATTAATTTCATAAACACGCTCTAGTAGGAATATATTAATTTTGGCATATTTATTCAAGTTGCAATTTCCTGGGAAATTGAATTTCGTATTTGTGGAAGACAAATTTCAGACCGACAATCAAGCCAGTTCTTCGTTGCATTCATTTAAGTAACAGTGCATGCGTTAATTTATTATGTAAATTGCAGAGTTTCCCGTGTGTATAGAATAAATGTTTGAGGAATCTAATAGTTATAATTTATTGAGTTCAGTATACATTAATGTATGTGAGTGAAGTGAAGCGCAATGTCTTGTTTTGATTGAGTGGTTTTAAATAATGTGAAATTAATAGCATTTCCTTAAAATAAGATTTTATTTTAGTTTAATTTGAATCGAGAGATCTGTATCACTCGCTGTTGGATAAATGCTTAATGATCTAGATATTGAATTTAATTACAAATGTGCATAAATTATTTACGCCTTCAAACATAATAACTTATTGCTTAAACTTGTTTAAATTTGTGAGTATAATCTGATAACACTACATCCATAAATTTTGCATTTATAATTTTGGGTTGTAATCTAATTAGATCAAACTTGTAAGCAAATATGATCTTTTATATTACCCACATGTTTTTATTTCCTATTATCTTTAAATATCATATAAATGTGATTCACAGTAATTTTTTTAAAGTTACCTAATTTAACTTAATTAAGTTTTTGTTCAAAATTTATGCATCAATAGAGTCCCCCCCCCCACGAAATTGTCTACTAGCGTGCTAAAAATGGTGGTTCTCAAGAGAAGATTAACCGAGATACATTTTATTTATTTATTTGTAAAAAGTAGAAAAAAAGCTAAAATTTACTTGTAATTTTCTCTTTAGTTATGGTTGTAAGTGCATCCGCAACTTAATGATATCCATGATAAACTTTATATAAATTTTTTATTGAACCGGAATATTAAGTATCTGTTATCTAGTAAATGTGAAGATATTGCAGCCCATAAAATGCTTCTTAATATTTAATATACTAAAGAAAGTCTCTATTTTAATTGTTCATTTTTATTCTTAACTGTAGTTTGTAGTTTTCTGAAGCAATGTGTATTATATGTATTATATAAGCCCAGCTGGCATCCGAATGGCTAACCATTCGGATGCCAGCTGGGCTTATGCCTGCGGCCACGCTCTTGCCTTCGGTTCGAAAGTTCGTGGGTTCGAATCTCACCTTGGGCATGGATATTTGTAGTGGTTCGGAATCCACTTTCAACCGTAGATCCCGGTTTAAATACCCCTCGTGTGCAAAAAATGACCGTTGAGCGGCAAACAAACTGAAACTGTATATTATATAAAGTTGATAAGCATGTTGTTTCCATTTAATTTGAATTGAAAATAGGAATTCTAGGAGTTATACAGATTTAAAGTTATGAGCACTACTTAAATATTTTTTGAATGAGTGTTATATTTTTATATATGATCATTATAAATAAACTCTTTTTATAATGAAAGAAATGCTTTTTAGTTCACCTTAAAAATATAGAAAAGAGCGGATGTAGAAATTTTTAATATTTTAAGTTAATAAATATTAAAATATTTATTCCAGTCATAAAGTATGTTTTCAAATGGAGCATCGGTTTGTTTACTAGTGAGTAATTAAAACTGAAATTAAGGTACAAATTATATCAAGTTATGTACGTCGTTGGTATGGCTTAAATGACATACTATAATTTTTTAACAAAGCTATTCACTTCCTAATATGCCGAGCTGGCAGCCGAATGGTTAGCGCTCTTGCCTTCGGTTCAACAGTTCGTGGGTTCGAATCCCACCTTGGGCATGGATGTTTGTAGTGGTTCGGAATCCACTTTAAGCCGTAGGTCCCGGTCTAATTAGCCCTCGTGTGCAAAAAATGACCGTTGAGCGACAAACAAACAAACAAACAAATCACTTCCTAATATGTATTCCTTTAATAGCAATAGCAGATCAAACTGTTTTTTTTTTTTTTTCATTATTTCATTTGTTAAAATATTTAATTTACTATGAAAGTATAATATTTTATTTGCATCGAATATAGGTTCACATTTTTAAAAAAGAAATCATGCAGCGTTTATTTATTTATTTTTTATGAATTTATTAATTACATAATACTTTCTATAGAGAATATTAAATTACTTACATTTACACGTCAGTAACTATTGAAAGTCCAGCATTGTTGACTGTCTTCTATTTATGAATTAAAATGAAAGTTCAGTTTTAATTTACACATTCTTTTCTGTTTCAAACAGGAGAAATTTTATTTTTTTACATCTCATTTAATAAAACTTTTCTAACACTTGGGAATTTATTAAGAAATAATTTAATTTGTTAGTAACACAGGTTGAAAATTAAAAAAATGTAAGTATTCAATTAATATGTATATTTTTTGCAGACTTAATTTCTTGGTTTAAATTTTTTTTTATATTAATCATTATTTTATAGTTTTTTTCTTCCTTGAAAGCATTCATTCGTTTATTTTTTTTTAAATGATTTGAAAATGGAAATTTTTCTTCATTTCATTGGGGCATTCTTATCTATAATTAGTAATCATCTACGTGAATGGAGAATGTTTTTTACGACAGCTTTGTCATCACATTGAAATGTAGTGGTGAATAATTTTTTTTTCTGTTGTATATTTTTTACTTCCAAATAATTAAAATTTATTCTATCTTTTAAAGAAGAAAAGTTTTTTTAATATTTATCAAGGAGAAAATTAAAGTTGTCTTTGACTTTACAATGATTTCATTGTCTACTATTTTATTTTTATTTACTTATTTACTTTTTATAATTAATCGTAAGCGTCGATTTAGAAGCAAAATGTATATTATTTTAAGATGAATTTTTTTTTTATTTCTTAAACATTTCCTTGTTGTATTCACTTATGTTTTCTTTGTATTCAGATTTACAATTTTTTATTCTTAGTATAGTGTTATGAAACAAACTAACGACTCCAAATTTAGAAACAAAAACATTTAATTAACAAAAAATTTACAAGGAGTCATATTTGGGTTCATAAAACTCTCGCGCTTGCGTAGCGTACCAAAGAGTCAATATCAATTTCCAAAACTGAAAAACGCAGCTTCTTCAGCCTGCTCCTCGCACCAATCGTCTCCCTACTCACCCTCCCCATCAAAGGCTCTGGAAATCGAAAGCGCTGAGTAGGAGACGTTACAATAGTGTTAATATAACAGAAACACTAGTTTCTTTAAAAGAAAGGTTCATTTATTGATATTTCTTAAGCGTTTTATAAAACTTAAAGGTTTTCTTATTGATATTCATTAAATTCCATTATGTTTGCAATAACACATAGTACTGTTCTTATGGAGTATGAATACATCGGTGACTATAACAAAACAAAAGAGTTACAGTTAGACTCAAGGTAAAATTCCATTAGTGAAACGAAAAAAATGGGATATTTGAATCGCAAATCTATTTAATTCGTGTTAATGTACCGGATGGTTACGATTGAGAAGATGTTTGGAGTTCAATTATTAAAAACTTATGTCTAATGATATCAAGTTTATTCAGTATACATTTCAAATTATCAGAATTTGTTTACACCTGTAAGTTATTAGTTTCCAAAGGAATATTTAGTGCTTTGGCTACAGATGCCGCATCAAATAGATATACTGAATCCTATGAATTTGAAGCACTCTGTTTCGTTAAATCAATTTTAATTTCTTCAATTGAACTGTACATAAAACAAAATGTGTCGGCCAGTTTTAATTACGAACATGTTATAGATAAATTTGCAATATTGCAACTTATAAAATGAGGAATTTTTTTTTCACAACCCAACTTACATGTCATGAAGACGGGAAAATGACTTGATGTTTTAATTAAGTATTCGTATTATTTTTCAGTGAAATCATTATAGAACATACCTTCCTTTAATTCTTTTCTACTTGTCGATGAAACTACTATCCTGAATAAATTTGTATAGCCAGATATGTATTCGTATACCGACTCTGTTAGACTTGGGAAATAACATAATTGTAGTATTGATGCCAATATCTCATTTTTTAAATTTTTTTTTATTATTTTATTTGGGAAAACAAAAATATCTCCCTGTGCACCAAGGAATACTACACAGGGCCCGAAAATACAACAAATGTATTACATAACAATTCCAAATAAATCATGAGATGAAAATAATAATAATAAAAAAAGGCAGAGAGAAAAAAAGAGATAAAAATAAATAGGAGTTAGATAACATCATGGATAAATTTTTAAAAAAATTCCAAATTCTTTTTTTTTACTAGGTCCACCAAAATCTGGGGCCACCTGTTATTTAAGTCTTTACAAAGCTCGTTCCTTTGTTCTGAAACAGATGGGCATTCAAGAAGAATGTGAGAAGGGTTGTCACTCCCAGAGTTGCTCACGCACACCTCACTGTTTTTAATGTGGAAACGGTGAAGATAGCTATTGAATTTCCCATGTCCAGTGAGAAATTGCGTAATTTTAAAGTCAGTGTAGAACCAGTTGTTTTTAATTATGATGGGGACTGATGGGAAAAAAGATTTTGTCCTCTTACAATTAGGAGAGGACACAAAACCTGAGTTCCATTCTGTGATAATCTTATTTTTGGCAGTGGTTTCGAAAAAAGACTAAGGTAAGCTGGTATCCATTTTATTTGGAAGTGAAAGAGCAGATTTGGCAATATTCTCATTGAAATCGGGAAAATCATGACTTACTTTGAGATGGTTTGTGGGAAACGCTCTGCCTGATGGTGGAATCAATAAATACCACTATATAATATGTCTGTGTTTGTCGTTCGAAGGCATACAAATTTCAGCAGTGTAAAGTCGATAATTTTTAATTGGTACCACATCATTGAAATAAACTTGATTGCTTTTTAGTGGGAATCTTATTTTCTCGCCGTTTCCAACTCCATTCAGCGGCCAATGTTTCAAAGAGAGCTTGTGTATCTTTTGTACAGTATTTATGCGGAAACCAATTTTTAAGGGGGAAGGGAACAGTATTGAATGATTTTCTACGTTATTTAATTTGACAGTCAATAATCCGACAAGTGCTATGAGCATTAGCAAATAGATTTAATGTTCGCTTTCATCATGGCAATTGCAACGAGCTCTCGTTGCTTCTCATTTAATGAGGCTGGACGTCATTAATGGGATTATATTTGTAGTGCAGAATTTCTGAAGTACAAATTTATTTTTTGGAAATGTGACTATTGTCGTCAGTTCTTTTCCCGCTTAAGAATAATCGAAATTGTTTCATGATAAAAATGAGAAATCAATACGTGTTCTTTTATCTATGCGTTTTATGGAGAAATCTGCAGTTAAGTCTGACACCAATTTCAATTTCGATATTCCTATTATATTTATGAATATAAAACTCCTGCCATCTAGCATTTGTGCGTCTTCCTCTCAATTCTTAAATATGGTATCATTCATTAGAGAATAGGAGTTTCTCGCGATGCAACTGTAATAGGATAACATGCACTCTTATCTGCTTTTAGTTTAGCTTTGATATTAAATATTTTTCAATCTGGAACATTCTGCTAGTCTGAAACGTATATCAATCAAATTTGAAAATATTATCCATTTTAGATTTTCAATAGCCAGACATATCCTGTGTATTATAATCTCGCTATTATTTATTTATTTATTTTATTTTAAGGGGGGGGGGAGAGGAGCGTTATCACAAAGATTTTGAATAAAAATATTTTTGTAAGGAATTTTTAATATTTAAAGAATTAATTCTGAAGAAGTATACATCAAAATTAGATTTTAAATTTCAAGCTTGCTCTTCAATAATGCATCAAATAGCCGAACCATTTTTCTTCTGTACCCTTTTTTCCATCAAACCAAGAAGATAAAGTTATCAACGAGATTTCTCCATGGTATTCCCAAGATTAAATCGGGATTCCTTTGGAATTTCCTTTGAAATTCGATTCCTCATCTACGTTGAATAATCATATTCCAGATGCATTTCTTCTGAGTTACATTCCATTTGTAAAGGCGCCAAGCAGGCATCTGAATAGTTGTCGCTCTAACCTTAGATTCAACAGCTCGTGGGCTGATTTCCCGCTCCGATGTAGAAACGTGTTGCAGTCATAGTTCAAAATTCATTTTAAATTGTAAGTCCCGAATTAGTCAGTCCTCTTATGGAGCAGTTATATGGACTGTAGATCCGGAAACTAAATATCTTAACGATTTCAGGTTTTTGTTTCAAGGGCTGCTTTTAGTATTACATCACTAAATAAATGCCTCAACATTAATTATTTTATTTTTTGGAAAGTAATCTAATTAGTAAAGGTGATTGAGTAAAATGGTAAACGAGCGAAAAGTTGAAGCAATTTAGTATCACAGGTTTTCATCTGAATAGATTAATTTAACGATGATATCGCTAAAGATGCATGCATTTAGAATTTACGATTTACTTTAAACTTTTTAATAATATCAGACGAACAATAAAATTTTGATGTTTTTAATATGCATTTTGTTGTCTGAATAGCCGTTGATAAATCACCTTTCTGAAAAATTATTCTCAACCTAAATAAGCCACATGTATTTCTATTCTGTTTTTGATGGCCGGTGTTTAATAACATTGAGGTTGATGTAAGTTTATAAGGAATAAATTCCGCTTTAAGGAAAGGATATTCGTTTACGAATAAAAAAATTATTGGTATTGCTTTTTTTATTTATTAAGGATGTATATTATGAAAATTGTCATTTTGTGCAAGGGAACAATCCGTTATTTTTGTAATAAATCGTTTTTGAAACTGTCAGCACACAAGCAATTTTTGCTATTTTGCCTTCTGAACTGCTGGAAATCTTGGGCATGTTTTAGAAACTTCATCAATTATTTGTGTAGGGGCAAAGTGTTCCAATTTTTGTCTCCCCCATATCATTCTCGTGAGTTAAGAGACTTCAGAATGAAGTATCCTGTAATGCTCCCTCCCATCTATCATTTATCCAAGCTACTTCTAATGTGAAAAAGTTTTCGAATTTTTGCTACAGTAGATTAGTCATTAATAGTATATATTTTTTTCTGAATTGTTAGCACACTTAAATAAAGGGGAGGGGTTGGAAAAGAATCGAGTCATTTGACTATTTTAAAAAGGTTTCTTTTTCAAATTCGCACACTTAAAATCAGTATAACAGTTTTAAAAAGCATGAATAAATTATTTAAATCTTCTATTGAGAATTTTTTTTAATTTAAAAAATACGTTTTTCAGATGTTGGCATATTTTTAAAGTTAATTTCGCAATTTAAAAGGTAGAGTATATTCACATCTTTCGATTGAATCATTTTAATCTGAACTATCTGTATTCCTGAGATTGTTGGAAACCATTTTATAGAAAACTTCTATTGTTCGAAGAATCAGTCTGATTTTTTTTCCTAAGAAATATTTACTTTCACTATTGTTGTTTTAAAAGTAGTAATTGAACATGTAAGAACAAATCTGTTTCATTAAATATTTTCTTTACACTAATAATTGTTATACACTTGATTATTGTGTGGTATTCATGTACAGTAGAGTAACCAAAATGTGTTCTTCAAACCTTTGCTTCAAAATGTTTATATACTTTAATCAGTAGTAAAGTTTTAAACCAAAAAGGAAAAACGCATACATTTAAACTTCCGATCATTGAAAGATTTCTGATCACACCTATAAAATTTTACATCTACAATAAGAAGTGTATTCATTTCAGTTTTATTCAATATGAAATGTGACAGCTATGAGGTAAAGTATAAGCATATGCTTTGATTGACATGCTCTGTGTGATAGATAAGCTATTAATCATTTGAGGAATATTTTTACACACCGAGCATTTCTGAGTAAATCTGCAATAGTGCTGAGGGTAGGTCCCTTTACCACTATCAATGAATCACATCTCTGTGTACAACAAGCTATGGTTGAAGATCATTTCCATACCGTTACTCACTCACTGCAAGAAGAGCATGGTTCTTGGGATACATTGAAAGAATGGCTGTGTAACTGATTATTGGATCATACCAAAACATAATGTTCAATTGTTAATATATTGAAAAAGATTGAGGCGCTCTGCCTACTCTATGCAATGTCACCACATACTTTTTTTTCTCTAGAAATAAGGTCTGTAGAGAGTTTCGTTGAAAGGTTTGTTGATGATATTGCCCTACAGCTTTTGAGAACAATTTTCTAATTTTACAGCTGTCAAGACAAGTGAGACGTATTCTTTAAAAGAACTTTTTAGCATGTCTTTTAGCTCGATGATTTGATGCCTTTGGAATACCTGATTTACATATTTTTCGTTTCTCAATATCATAAACACACATTTTGGATTATTCGCTTAAGCACTACTCAACGTCTTCAAATTATTCTTGCTTAAAATTTTACTGACAAGTTCTAAAACTTACTCATACCATGTAGTTCTAATATATCAGAGTAATAACCAAGATTTCAGGCACAGAATTTAAAATTTGTTGTGGACTAAAAATTTTGATCTCTTCAATTTATTTTTTTTTATAGGTCTTCTCATAAGTCGTTTGTCATTGTTTTCAGTCATTAAATGTGATAATATACATTCGATACTTAGTAGTTATAACTAAATCAGTTAAGAATTCTTATGTTTTGAACATTCGTCTATGATTAAAGTTTCGTAATGCTTGGATTTGCCATTAAATAATCAATAAAAATATGTGGTTTTATATCTGATACTTTTTTGATATTGAATGTTAAGTAGTCAAACCCTCTGACCATTTCGTTCAACACACAGATTATAGCCTCAATTCTCATCATACCCGTGGTGGTTTGTAGTAAATTGGAATCTATTTTAAGCTGCATATTCTAGTTTAATTGGCGCTTTTATGTTAAAAGTAGTTTAGAACGATTGCTTTTTAAGATACGGAAAACACGCGATAAAATATTTAAAAAATACTGGCAAGTGACGTTTTATATTTATTATTGTTATCACGAAATTTATATCAAAGTATAATAAATTATTTAATGCCATGCACTTTTATTTACTGTTGTGCCTTTACGAAACTTAAAGAAAATGCAATAAATCTTATTTTTTTCATAGTATTTCAGATTATCTTGCCACATTTGGTTAATTTTAGTTATAATGTTATTTTTGAGCATACAGATAAGTTAAAATAAAAATCGGGATGGGATTTTATATAAGAATATCATCACGTATAATATTTTCATTGTAAAATTTTATTGAAAATACGAATATCGCTGCATAAATATTGATTTGTTTTTTTTTTTTTTTTTTTTTTTTTATTTTAAAATTTTTTTACAGAGCAAATCCATAGTGCGAATTTGAATTAATTTGTAAAATTGCTTCTGCATTTTTTAGTGTTTTCGTAGTGATTTATATGGCAAGTGGGGTGATACATATATTTTTGGCATACTTTATCGTGACATCATAAATTTTTCCACTTACAATTAATGAGTCTTAAAATATTGTACATATGACTGTTAAACTTAAAACTGCGTAATATTTCACTGGATTACTTATAAATTATTGAAGTTTTGTTTGGCGTATAAGAAGTCATTACTCTTCAAATATTGGGAACTTTTACTGAAAATAAAATTTATCAAGATTTTTTTTTTTAAAAAAGTACTTTAAATCATAACTCACACAGCGAATGTATATATTTTATCTTATCAGTCCTTTAAGATATTTTCATATTTTAAATTTTCCTTTCGCAGAAAATTAATAACTGGTACATATTTCATGTGATCCATTAATTTTTCAGAAAAGATGCAACATAATGACTTAAGCTGGATATAACATTAACATACCATTACGAAGTAAAACAAGATCAAGATGGAACTAGTTTTCAAATTTATGGGCGAAACGATCGATGCTAGCTTTAAATATAATTTCTGGCAAAATTATGCATGGAGCCGCTATTTCTTTTCCTGTCTGCCATCCACTTTTATTATTCCTAGTATTTTGTTTTTTGTTTAAAAAAAAATCTAAGTGCCTCTTTTGGGTGAAATTTATAAACAAAGTGATGGAAAAATAAGCGCTAATAAAAAATCATTTTCAAATGCAATTATCTCATAATGTTACCGTAACAGTTACCAAAGCTCATCTTTTGGTTTTCATCTCCCATGATGCTCATTTTTCTTCACCTTATTTTCTAGCTTTAAAAAATGAAATTTTTTTTTAATCCCCTGTTTATGAATAGTGGTTGAAGTAAAACTTTTCCACACTAAGAGCTTAACTTTAAGTAAAATATTTTCTTTATCTGTGTAACTACGTTTTTATTAAAAATTTTATGATTATAAAAAGTGCTTTCTGCTTAGAATAATATAAGATTTTAATATCCAAGAAAAAATCTTTTCTTTTTGACTTAATTTTTTTTTTATTAAAATTTGAGCCGACTTGATAAATAAAATTTGATTACTTGGACAGTAGCTTCAACTCAAAGATAGTTTTTTTTTTTTTTTCTGGCTTGTCTCTGTTTTCAAAATTTAAGAATTTACACTCAGAATATCAAATTTCATTTCATTTTATGCTAATTTTTAGCAGGTGATTTCTATAATCAAAATAAATTGAGATACTTATTATTTTTTAATCAAATTTTAATAAATAAAAACTTTTTTCAAAAATTACAAAATCGTATATTTATAAATATTCTATATACATGTTCATGTAATGTCTGTGTTTCCTTGTGAAAAACTGAAGAGATATAAGCAAAACTTAGGAAAATATGCGTTAAATTTTCTTTGTTGTGTTAAAAATTAACCTATATGTGTCAAACATCATTTGTTGTCTAGTAGTTACTGAACAGAAAATGGAATTTTAATTTCCTACTGTAGAACTTAGTGATGGTAATATGAAATTTAATTAAAAGTATAATTAAAAATAAAAATATGTTTGATAAAGAAAAAAAAAATTTTTTTTTGAAATTTGCGTTTAGCTAATATTTTTTAGCAGTATTTTAAAAATTAAAATTTTGAAACACAGAAGTGAGATATTGCCGCATTGAAACTTAGTTTGTTAAAATGGTCAGTATAAAGATTTTTTTCAATAATAGAGGAAATAAGTCATCAATATCTTGCACAACAAGAAATAATTACTCACTTTATTTATTTTTTTTATTCTATAGTAAATAGTATGCAAATTGTATTTCCCCAAAAGCAATACTATTTTTTTCTTTCTGAAGGAAACAGGAAAGTAAAAATTAGAAAAACATGTTATTTAAATTGTTGCTACCACAGAAAAACCATATGAGATTTTTTAAAAGTGGCAACGAGTTAAGAACAGTGAAAAATTATGTCACGGATATAAAAATTATTTGTGTATCTAAACATGTATTTAAATTGAAAAATTTGTCAGTTTCTTTAACAAGATTTAGATTAAATTTTATATTATGTCGCAAAACGATAATTTTAAACGAAAAATTTATATGGCCATATATCCTTACAACAATCGAAGTGACAGAGCAGACGCAATATTAGAAATTAATTTATTCGAATGAATTCAACTTATGCAAACTGCTCTGTTAGATCTCTGCATAAAACTAAGATTGTCTCTCCGAAATTATGAAACGGTGATATTTGAGAGAGTCGTTAATTGCTTAGTTTTTCGTTAATATTTATAATTGGAAGGATTTGATCCAGTAACTAACGAGGATAATTATCTGTACAATTGTGCGTTTTCGTACTTGCTAATGATTTATCTAATTATTAATTTTGTAGTCAATAGAACTTCGCTAGTAAACTTTGAAAATGACAATGGCGGAACTCACAGCTATTCTCATAAATTAAGAGAGGATTAAATGTTCTTACATTCTCCCTCTTGTGTTCATAGGTTCGTTATTTTATAGAATTATTCTATTAAAATATTTTAATATTTTTATAACTGTATCCTTTACAAAATTAAATGCAAGCATGGATGAAATAAAAGGATATCGTTTTATTAAGACACTATTTCATGTATACTTATATTTATTTGAATCGGTATACCTGAAAGATAACATTGTCAAGCATGTGAAAATCTGCGTATTAGTTGAGCATGTTCTTGGAAAGCAGATCATAAGTTCTTCAATATTTTCAAACAAAGAGGACAGTGATATTGGCATTTATAATATTTGTTAAGATTTTACAACAGAATTCTCCTAGAAGAATTGCATTTAAATGTTGTTTTGGGGTAAAAATATCGACCACTTTCTCTAAAAATGACTGTCTGTGAATTTGATCAAGGTCGAATTTTCGCCTACCTACAGTTTGTTTTGCTTGAAGTATTACTATTTGCTTTGAGCAAAAATTGTCAATTGAATGTAGAATCTATGCAGTCGTTTCAGTGGTACAAACTACCATGCTAGATATCAGCGATGTGTATCTCTAACAGCTAAGACTATCGAAACATGACTTAGAAAAATTATTGCTTAGCTATGTAACAGAATCCTGTCAAGAAAGGAGTTTGTTTGCAAGATAATTGCTTGGACAGATATTTGCCGTTGGAATGTCACAGTAGCTTTCTTCGACTCCCTTTAATGCTGTATCGTGAATCTCGGCTTTATGTACTGCAATTTAGAGGTCAAATCCTTTTTTAATGACATCGTAGAAAGTTGACAGCATCCATTCGACATCGTCATTATTTGCATATCATTTGGAATTGCTTAGGTTGCTGTGGATATTTATCTTCATTTCCTGTGCCTATAACTGATATTCAACAGCCATTTAATTCTTATATGTTTATCCCATAGCCCTGGCAAGTTTTCTTGGTCTTTATAGCGCAGTGTTTCAGTTGGGGAATGCGCGACCATATTTCGCCTGTATGGATGTCTTTTATGTTGAGTAAAATACTAATGTAGAATATGTTTCTGTTTCGTTGGTTAACATTATCTTCTGATCATTCCATAACAGAAAGCGGCTTGTCAATGCTTACATAGCATTTGGATTGCCGCCACTTCTCAGTCATTATGGAGGGCGAAATAGAGAATGGTATTTATTATTTTATTTACTGAACTCACGGTGTCTTTCGTTTTCTTTTCTATGCCCGAATCGATAAGAACTTTATTATATATATATATATATATATATATATATATATATATATATATATATATATATATATATATATATATATATATATATATATATTTGCCTCTGGCAGCTGCTTTGGGTGCTGATTTTTCGGGATCCATACCTGCAAAATTTTTAAAAATTTAATTTTTTACTTTTTGCTATTTTGTTTATGTACAATAAATGCCATTTTATTATTTGAATATCTTCCTTATATTGTAATTCTCTATTATTCTCTACAATGTTGCGGACAATAATATATCTGGCATTATCTTTAAAAAATAATTTTACAAGTGTATTAATTGTCTTAAGCCTGTATTCATAAGACAGAAGTAACCCTTGTAAAATCTAATGTTTTTAAAGTGTAATTTTTTCCTCCTGATTGTTTTTTTAAATTCATTTTTGTTTAATGCATGTTAAAAATCAGAAGTTTTTTCTTATTGTTCTGTCAAATCAGATGAGTTTGGTTTGATCATCAGAGTGGATTGATTTTAAACTAATATTGTGCCTACTAATTGTGTTAAGAAATTTTTTGATTTTTGATCTATTTTTAGAATAGAATTTTTTACCTCTTTTGCAAACTTATGTTTCTGTAGTTTTATTATTTTTTAATACGCAAACGTAAATAATAAACAAACTGATTTGTGTTTATCTGTCGTTTTGCTATACATTTTATGTTTACCATCCGTCGTTTATGTGCTCATCTACTGTTAACTGCTATGACGCGTGTCTTCATTTCAACAATTGCACTAGAAAAGTCCACGTGCAGATATTTGTATTCTTTCGGAATTTTCACTTTTAACTGTAAACCATGGATGAATTAGTTTTGTGATGTTAAATTATTATTATTAAAATAACCGCAGAGTCACGAACATACCGAGGACTTTAAAACGTTAAGTGTTTTGATTTCCTATTTCTTGTATTACAAATAGATTGTTGGGACTTTAATATTCGTTTCTTAAATTGTTGAAAAGATATCCGTTTTAAAATGCAATACTTTCATTATTATTACTTTAGCATACTCCTTAAACTTGTCATACTGTATGGGAAAGCTCATTGTAGTAAATCTTTTATTTTATCAACTTGGATTAACATTAATTATTTTATGGTTTTTCATTTAATTTTTTACTTCTATTATTTTCTGAATGTGTATACTGTGACGAAAATATATTAAAACGTTGAAATTCTTTTACATTGGCAAAAATACCACTCCTTAATTCATATCTTTTCATGTAATAACAATTACTTTCATTGAGAACAAAATGTTTCCATTTTGTGACGAATAAAAAATAATATATATTGAAAACAATTCGTGACGCAACTTTCTATACAGTTCTTTATTTTCACGGGACCGTATTAAAAATGACCGCTGGGGATTTCATTAAGCGTAGATCATTTTAAGATACGTATTTGACAAGAATGTTTTGTAACGTGATTGGGAAAAGGAATTAATGGATTTTCTAAATCGGAATCTAACATTTTCCTGGAAAGATTAAATTCTTTTCTTCTTTCATAACCTTTTGTAGAAATTAAATTACACTCTGTTGACATTGCGTCATTCGATAGCGTGACTCCTCTTCATCTTTCATATATAAAATCTTTTCTTTGCTCTCTCTTATTTCGGAACACCCCTTGAAGAAAAAGAAATGTCTTTTTGTATTGAGTGAAAATTCGAAAAAAAAGAACATGCGCTTGAATTTTGTGTTTATCCTGTAATCTGGGTAGTGCCCTTAATTGTTTTGTTCAGTGATTTGTTTGAAAGTTTTCTTTTCAATTTATTTTTTTTAATTATTTATTCTACTATTATTCTAGATATAAGGTTATTACAAAAATTATTTATTGGATGGAGAGTGTATTTAAAATTATAATTTATTACGTATTACTCGATGTACTGAAGATCATAGAATATTTGGTTGTCACTTGTTTATTCCATAGTTATGAATAAATTTTTAAACTGTCTCACAGTACTCTATAAATAGATTTAGCTTTTACGGAAAGATATATGTTTAGGGGATGATACTGCACATTTAACTCAAAGCAATTTTATATATGACATTAATTTTAAGATATTAAGCATTAAATAGTTTGTTGATCATTGCATTTGCCGATATTCAAAAGTTTTCAAATATAACTTTGAATTTAATACACGCGTGAAATTGTTTTGAAAGGCATATTCTCATCAAAACGAAATTTATTAGAGGATTTCTGAGAATTTTCGATGATTTCTCTTAGCAAACTCCTTTGTATGTATTTCATAGCTAGCTAGCAAAAAATTTGGAATCTATTTATTATAAAATGATTCTTCTTTATCAATGAATTTTTTTTTATGTTAAATGTGCTGTAATTTTGGTGATTAGCATATATGTCTGCTGTGTTAATATTGTGAGATGTCTTTAACAGGTTCCGTTTTTTCCAAATAATTTTCTCGCGTACAAAAACCAAAGACGAAAGCTCTTTCGCAATTCATACCATGTATCCGCAAAAAATAACTAGCTATTATAGAATTAAGATGAGATTAATATAATAATAATAATAGTATAAGATAATTTCATTATGTTAAAAATTTTGTACTTGAATTTTAAGTAAGAAATGAGTATTTTTAAGTATTTTTTTAAATTATACTTACTGTAAAAGGTTTAATATTCTAGTGAATATGTTTCATTGAGAAATTAAATTTGGAAATACTAAGAAATAGATTTCATTTTTGGTGCTGGTAATTCACCATGTTATTTTCAATTATTTAGATTAACAAGTGATATTTCTTTTTATGGACCTTTAAACTTAAAAATTTCGTTGTAGCCCATTTCTTTTCTGGAACAGTCATCAAATTCTGTGCAGCTCAATTCATTTCTCATCCTTTAAAAAAGGATATTAAGTTTTTTTCCTGCGGAAACGGCCGAAAATAAAAAATGTTGGCTGATAAACTTAGGTTTTCAGCGATTGCTAGCAAATAAATGAAGGGGGAGCATCTAGATAATTCTTGGACGAATTATTCCACACCCCATATTTCTGTAGACTGACAAACGTATCAGTTTTCGAATATTTTCCCTCTTTTATTAAGGTTTTTTTTGTTAGCTCGTTTTATTTTTCTTCCGGAAAGGTTTTGGAAAGATCGTTAATTAAACCAGGTCCCTTTTTATTCCTGGTTTGGAATTGCCTCTTCTGTTAATTAAGCAAGTTTTTCTCCTCTGGAATTTTAAGTGAATGAGTGATTAGATGGTTCAGAACTTTTTCTTTATTCTCAAAGTTCGTACTAACTTATTGTGGTAAATAATTTTTTTTTCTTACGATAATAAAGTCGCACAATATCTAGATTTCAGTTTCTCTCTTTTGTACTCTTAAGCAACAATTTAATCGTGAGTGTAACTTTTTGGAGTTAATTTATTCGTTAAGCGCTTTAAGAAGCTCTATGTCGATTTATTATTTCGACATAGTATTTATTACTTTGCTTATGAATATTCTATATTTTTGTCTTTATTAGTGAAATTTGTTGATGTATTGGTGAAAATAAGTGTGACTGGTGAAAGTTCTCTCGCTTCAACATTCAGTATTATGAAAATTTCTTTTGCATGCACGTATATTCTCTTTTTTCCCTTCTCGTTTCAGTCTGACAATAAACTTACTGATTAAGTAATTGGTTTTTACTTGCATTACTCTTTACGAGCAAATAGTGAAAGTGAGAATGTTGAAAAGTTCATATTTTGAAACTCGTTCCTTTGATAATTTTTTGGCTGCAAGTTTTCGATGAAAGCTCTTATATCGGGAAGGCTGTACGAATTTTTAATCACATTGACATGGAATCGGGTCGTGTATAAAATAAAGAAAATATCATTTCTATCTCAAAAAAACATTTTATATTTAATGATTTCAAGGTGGGTTGAATTTATTTTGAAATAATTTCCTATCTTTGACTTTGGTTAATGGTTTGCCTGTCGTTCATGAAAGCTGTAACTACTCAAATCGAAATGTTCTTTACACTCACTCTTGATCTATTTGCTGCGTTGAAGTAAATGACTTACTTCAAAATGTCATCAGTGTATTAAGATATAGAATGTTTACTTTAAATTAATTTTACTCTGTGCAGATTTCGCTTACTGATTTTTATACTGTTTTAGGACTGATAAAAAAAAAAGTTACAGAAATTGTACACTTTTTTATATTTAAACCGGAAATAAAAATTGAAAAAAATTTATTGATGAATGTTTAAACAATCTTATTTTAAATCAATTACCAACTATAAATTGAAAAAAAACCTAAATGGAACGATCAATAATTCTTCTTTTAGATAACACATTTGTTTGTCCGTTTTTCTAATATCACCATTTTCGAGGCACATGAACAGATTTGGATGCTGAATCATTAGCGATATGGTCTTTATAGTTCAACAGTTCAAGAACTATGGTTGTGGTTACTTGGTAATAGTTTTGAATTTACTTCAAACTGAAAGTGCCAGTCGCGTTTGTACTTTTGTGCAAAAATGGATTGTACAGTAAAAAACCAAAACTAAAAATATCAGCAAACAAAATTCCTAGAAAACATTGCCATGAGTATACAGTTTTTGGTTTATTCGAAATTGTAGTGTATTTGAATTACATATCAGTAAAGCTCACACCCACTGTTAAGGCCGGTGTGAGCTTTACTCTGTTCACTCTGCAGGTCTCCATATTTATTACCAACCGTAAGTAGAATACAATATGAATTTTAATTCTAGTTGCTTCATAATTTTAATCACATTTTGAGCATTGCTAAAATTATTAAAAAAGATTTTCACGATCATTTGCATTTTAAATGTGATAAATGTTAACTTTATATAAAACTGGATTGATTGGTTGCTGCATTTCCTTGCCAATTAACTTAAAATTATGTCATTTAATACTAAATTCAAATAATGTCAGAAATACTGCATGTGAATAAGAGAAAAGTTTTAAAAATGTGATAAGTCTTGATAATACATATATATATATGAAAGATTTTTGGTTAAAACAGTTTTGGTTAAGAAAGATTTTTTTTTTTTAATCTTTTAGAAGTTCTTTGGAATGAAGTTCTCTGCAAGTGAATTTTCTTTCAAAAAATGGCTGCACAAAATTAGGCTAATCACAAGTTTTAATTTTTTTCTTTTAATTGCAAATAGGAAAATATATTTTATAAAAACGCTTAAAAAAATCTCGCTCAAAACACTTAGTGATATACCCTTTCTAATGAATATCAAAGTTCTTTCTTCACCACTTTGATGAATTTTATTTTGTTATTATATTTATAAAATCGCAATTGTTCAATAAAAATAAATAAATAAATAAAATAATAAAAAAAAACCTACAATCTTTATTTTTTTTTAATTCTTATGTTGTTAATGAATAGGAATATAATATTACTAAGAGAAATAAAATATAAAGCCACCTGATTTTTTTATTTTTATGCTTTCTTTACTTGCTTTTTTTTTCAAACTTGTTTAGAAATTAATATGTGGTTGATAAAAATATTTATTTTCTAAAATAGTTTATTCTTAATAGCCAATATTTTTTTAAAAGAAGAATATGCTAATCTTTAAGTTAAAAGAAAAATTATAAGTGTTATGCATTGAATATGCTCTTAAAAATTTATTTCGCATGATAAGAATTCAATGTTTAAGAGTATTCTTTTGTGTTATTAATATACATGTAATCTATGTTGAAGTGAATGCAAGGAACAGCACAAATCACACATGAATAATTTAACTCAAATGGGATAATAATAAGAGGAAAAATTTTTAATATTGTATTTTTCAAATAGTTTAATCATGTAAAAAAAACACTAATCTGTTAACTGTAAATAGTTTTCAGAGGATTGAGTTCTAAAAATATTGTGAAGGGACTACTCATTTTATAAATATTTATAATATTAAATTCATTTCTCTTTCGCTTTTGTACTAATAATCGATATTTAAAAGAAAAATCCCATTAGTTATTCTGAGTTTTTTGGTTTAACTGTTAAATGCTGCAGATCACACCAAAATTTTAAGTAATTTGATGCAACTTGTCTAATCTCCATTAGATCCAGCGTTGCTCTTTTAACCTAAAAAATAATTAAATTTGATTGTTTCGATTTATCATTTGTTTAGTTAAATGAGATGTAATATTTAAATTTCATTTACTCTTGGAAATTTTGATTTTTGTTTACAGGATAATTAATACAGGAATTTCAACAACCGAATGCATCTAAATTTTACACAATACACCTATAATCTATCCATATGTATGTCACATCTATAAATTTGTTGTAATGTAACACATAATTTAAAATATAGTCACAAAAATCTTATTGTCTGTAGGTATATGTTATATTAATAAATTCACTGGGGGAAATTTTATAAATGTTGAGTTTTCTAAAGTTATGTATTTACTATTAATATGTAAAAATACCCATGTTATTTCAAAATTAATTTTATGTGAATTTTATGTAATTTTTGCACTTAGAGATTGGTATATATTCCTTAAAATTTTAAAGAAATCCTTAAACTATAATAATGTGATCCATATTTATTCAGAGTGACCAAATATTTTGCATGTATATAGGAAAAGAAATGTTATTATAGGCTGCGATTGAGAGATTAGAGAACTAATATAAAACGGAGATCTTATTTGCTATATAAAAAATATAATTTCCGTTTCAAAATTAAGCTTTTTAATTTTACCCTTAATGAAAATTTTTTATTTAAGCAGTTCTCGGCTTTTCATTTTTGGATAAAAACTTAACCAGTATCAAGTATTGAAGTATTTGATATGATATGAAGATATTAAATTTCACAAATAGTCTGTGGTATTGCACAAAAATTGCTTTAAGAACTTATCATTTGTTAAACGAAATTAAAGTGGCTATAAATTTAGTATCTGTAAAAAAAAAAAAAAAAAAAAAAAAAAAAAATCGCATACAAGCGTTTTTCTTTTCATGTTAAAGTATGCGAAACTTATGTGTAAATTTTAATTACATTGTGTGGCGTGAAGCAATTATCTCTGAAATGAAGATGGTGGACACAGTCTCTGTGGATGCATTAATATTCCCCGACTTGAAGGGGGGGAGGAAGGAGGAAAGGTGAAAGAAATATCTAATCAATGTATTTTATTGAAAAGTTTATGATCTGACGGTCTCATTTCCCGTGCGAATTTATGAATCGGCATCATGGGAGCTATTCTTGTCAAGCATCGAGGTATCGATCCACTGATTAATGTTTGTGGAGGCCCCTTCTTTTCAAACCTCTTATGTACACATTATTTTTCTCTGGATCCCCTTTCGCCCATTTATTTATCTACCCACGTCTGCCAAACTAGTTTGTTTCCTTTTTTTTCTGAGGTAGCTCTTTATTCGATTGCAGAGGCGGGAATTTAGTTTTATTCATCCTGTATAGTGTAATTTACTGTATAGTTATCGCAAAATTTTTAAATTTTATATGTTATCGATGTATATATGTACTTTATAATAATTGTATAATCTTAAACTTTTAGTAAGTGAATACTTCGCCTCTCTATCATTAATTGCTCATTTGGAAGTATCTCTTTGCAGTAGCAATGAAATGTTTGCAAAAACTATATTTATAGCAGGATACTTAATAATATGTCTAAATATAATGCTCATTGTACTAAATGAGTGTTAGAGATAATTAGAAAAGCTAATAAAGTGTCATTATATTTAGAAATATATTTCAGCGTCATTTCTTTTCTTAAACTACCTTTTAAATAATGAACGTATTTAGTTCTTGAAAATAACTTCCAGGCTTAATTAGAGTAAGACAACAAAACACTTTTCAAAAGTCAATTTTATACCTTTCTTGTCCTTGAGTTCACTTTTATTAATCTTTACGATTAAAAGAAAAAAAAAAAAAAAAAAAAATATTTAAATGCTACGTTTGGAATAATTTTATTAACACCTGATAAAAACAACTAATAAAATTATAATTATTTAATTATTAATAAAAAATAAACTAATGCATGATGAAAACGTTATCAATTATCAAACAGAACGTTATGAAACAAAATTTTGTATTTCATTTTCTCGTTATGAAGCCCGATAGCTTAGTGGTAGCGTTTCACGCTCTTAAGTCACAGGTTAGAGGTTTGATCCTCGGGATGGGCAAGGTTCACTCGGCCTTTCATCCCTTCAGTGGATCGATAAACTGAGTACCAAGCATGCTTGGGAACTAAATATTGGGGGTTTCGCATTAGCATAACAACCTAATCGGTACATATGCTTCGTACCACAGAGACTCTCGGTCAAGAAAACAGGTGGACACTGTAGACCTTGTGTGTATGTGTGTGGTCAATTATTTTTATTATTATTGTTTGAGTGGGGTTGGTAGAATCTGTTGATGTTCATGTGCAATATTATTTCTTTTCATTTTTGTTATAGAAATTAGAATCTTGAAACTATATAATTGAAATTTATTCTGATGACAAGTTTGCTGAAATAAATTTTAAAATCTTTATTAAATACTTAGTCGATTTTTATATATGTTCTCTATATTTCCATACAGTTACTAAACTTGTATATGTCCATTGTAAAATTATTCTGTTCTAAAGATAATTTACCAATTTTGTGTACTAATTGAATCGATATTTGACTTGTGCTTCTTGTATAAAAATATTTTATTTTATCCTTACTTTAATTTACATTTAAATTTGTTGTTACTGTTCTTTTTATATAATGGTTTCTTCAAATTTGTGGACACCAGTTTCTAGTTAAATCTTTCGAAACTTGTGCATCTAATCTCTATATCTAACAGGGCATAAGTCTTAGCTTCAAACTGTTGGGGAATTTTTAGAAATCAGTTGTGCATTGATTTCCTGTTAGCTTTTGTGAAATAATGCCCTGGAATCGATATAATCTTATCAAGAGAGTGATATCGAGGCAGGGTAAAGTGATATATAATGGCTTTGGGAAAGTCAAGGTCCCCCTGGTTCTGCTCTCGAATCATAAAACACTGTTATCTGAATTTGAAGGAAAGCAACTGGAAACATTAATTTTCGTAGAAGAAAGGATTTTATCAAATAAATTTTGGCTTTAAATCGTAAAAATTTCTAGAAAATTCTGCGTTTAGAAGGGTTAGGTGCTTTTAAAAGTATGGTATTTTTTAATTTTGTCAAAAATAAAATTAAGCAATTTTTTTATAAAAATCTGGATCAAAATTATATTATCCAAAATGAAATTTTAATGTTACTAATATTATTTATAAAATAGGTAATATCAATGAATTTCCATGACTCTAATTTGCTGTTTTCTGTTGTGTTATACATTTTCTTTCTGAGCAAAATGTACCTGTATATTACCGATTATTGCCAAAATTATTAAAAAAGATTGCATTAGATTATTAAAAATTTAATCATTAATCGAGTTTGTGTTACCGAATGTATCATGTGTTGCATTTTTTTGTTTGTTGATTTTTATATGTTATCTTTCCAAAGTGATACAATTTAATATAAAATATTTTTATTATTATAAATGCTAATTTTATTAATTAATTCAAGAAGTTATCATTGGGAAATATTAAAGTTTGAAAAACTTGCTCGTTAAATTATTTTTATTTTTTAGCACCTACTTTGTTAAATACCGATAATAACGAGCGACTTGTCAATTTATAACAATTCTAAAATGCTGAATACTTATTCCTTACTGAAATCCACAATACATACTTGCACATGAATTTGATTACGATTTAAAAATTTTGGTAAAAAAATTACAGTAACCCCTCTCTCTGTAACACGGTATATTGGCTCCGCGTTTTGGGAAAGCGCGTTTTACGAGCATTCTCGTAAAACGCTCTCGTATGAAATCGTATAACGCGTTATGTACATATGATTCGCGTTTAACTTTTCTCGTTAAACGGGGGTTTAAATCGAATATTAAGAAAAACAACGTTATGAACACAATATGTACGTTTTATTAAAATTTATCCTTAGGAACATTTTAAATAATAAAGCTTATACGGAATGCAACTGGAATAAAAAAAAAAAAAAAAAAAAACCTAAAAATAAACTTTTTGAATTATTTGATGTCATTGAATGTTCCCATAAGATTTATTTTGATATATATATATATATGTTAGCGAAACGCTTGTCTTATCTATTTTCTTTAATTTTATTATTTTGATAAATGCGATTGATTTTTAAAACTTCAACCTTAAAAATTTCGCAGAAACATACAAAAGATGCTCTCTGTTAAAATTATTTCTCGGTGGATGTAATTCAATGTTTACTTGATTATAGATATTATTATAAAAACTCCGTTGCATATTGTTATTTGGAGAATAAAAACAAACTGCTTCAATGTGAGTCAACGCAATATATTAATACAAACACTATACCAAAACCACAGATTTCCTGAATAAAATACACTGTTATCTGATATGTATTGCATTTACATCTATCAATATTTTCATAAAAAGTAAAGAAATGCATATTTTCACGTGATTAACAATATCAGAACTCGAGTGCACTTCACATGTACTTTTGTGCATCGCATTTTCTCTCTTTGTTTATGAGAATTCTTTTGTTTCTCGGTGTACTTATTATAAGCAGTGCAGAGTCATCTCCGAACGGTGCCATTGTCCTGATCGAAAATATCGATAGCTCATAATCACCTTTTACCGGGTCGGATTCTTGCTTTCATTAAGCCCATTTTCATCGGATCGGCCTCGGTATCTCGGTTGACTGGATTCCCAGAAAGATGCAGCCACACACACCATGCCCATCCCCCACCGAATACCTTTTCTGGTGTGGGCCGTAGATCAATAACTCCTTCCTCCCATCCCCGAAGCGAAGTCTCGGAGGGGAGTGCTTTTTGGGAGAAGTGTTCATTTGATCCTTTTCTGGATATTTGCTCGCAAACACTGAAGGATGAGAAAATTGCAAATCTTGGACGGTTGTATTTTTCATGCTTGAGCTGTTTCCTTTTGGCAACGGGTTAGAGGTTGCTAAATATGCAGTGTTTGCTGAGGGAATGGCGGAAGAATCTGCGTGGCATATTCCTAACTTTCACGAATGTGTTGTGTCGATTGTGATTTCTTAAATTTTGCTTGCTTATGTAATAAAACAGTGTGATTTTTAGTTTAATAGTTCATCATGTGTTAAGTAAATTTTAAATATCTAAATTTTTTTTTTTTGGATTTTAAAAGTTTAAAAAATTGTTTATACTTTTTTTTTACAAGCATTTATTGTTATTCTATTTGCATTTTTATATAGTTACTGTTTTAGCATACATAATAAAACCATTAATTAATTAATGTGTCAAATATTACAATGAATAACGAAGCAAAAAAACATTAAAAAGAAACAAGGTTCATAGATTTTATTATATATTTTGTATTGGATTTTTCTATTTGGATATAAAACTTAAGTTTTTCTTAAATAACTATTTTGTTCTTTTAAAATAGTACAAATTTGAAATACTACAAAATGATTTTTTTTTTTTTTTTTTTTTTTTTTGCTTTGCTGCTTAACTTCAGTACCTTTGCTTGAATTTAAACTACACGCAAATAACAAAATAAGAATATTTGCTGTTTTAAAAAAAGAATTAATGAAGTATAAGTCAATTTTTAATTTTTGAAGATATCTTGAATATACGTTTGGCATTTTATGAGTTCAGAAAGAAAAAAAAAATTTACCGAAGTATTGTCGCATCTTTTGAATTATAATTCTGTAAGATTAGAATAAATTACCAATGATTCCTCGTAGTTGCTCTTGTAAAAATAGCAATATTCTTAAGACGGTTTTTATTTTTCGTGATCAATGCTAAGTGTTGCAGGTGATTCAAGAGTCACCATTAAAAGGAAATGTGTCATGTAATGACGATAATGCTGAAGGGACATTTTATTGCTCGTTTCGTTATGAGTAAGAGCAAATTGCTTGCAGCCATAAATTTACTACATATCAACAACAGTTATTGCTCAATTTGATTTTAAAACACTTTTTTGCTTTCATTTTAAGCGAAAGTAGGTTTCGCTGCGTATTACCTTTATGCACTCAATTTTATTTTTAGTCGGAAGGTTTTTGTAGTTTATAAAATTTACTGAATGAATTTTTTTTACGATGATAACCCTTAATAATTTTAATGCTTGTAAAAATTTGGTAAATTATCCCGTATTTATAAATACTGTTAGTTTATCTCGCAATCGTATATAAACGAACTTTTTCTTATGAAAAACAATTCTTTATATCAATTCATAGTATCACACTTGGGAACAAATTATGATTTTCGTTTCAAGCAAGTCTTCTCTATTATGGCAGTATTATTTATCTTATAATTTTATATTCTGCAGCCTTTGTAATTGAAGTTTCTAATCACTTGCATATTATACCATTTCCTGTTGTGCTACTAATATTTCTTGATTTTTCAATTACGCGAGAATTAAATGTAGGAAACAGCATTGCCACTTAAAAATGTCATTTGAATTCTTCCTATGTGCTCTCAGGAAGCCAACTCGTCATTAATTTGCTTAATTTATTTTAGCGTCAATTTAAATACAATTTTCTGAACAAACGTCACAGCATGTTATCTAATGGAAAATAGCATTTTGGCTTGTGCCATTTGAACCAATTAACGAATTAGCCACATTCCAAGTGATTTTCTTACATTTAATTAGTCAATTACAGTGCAGCTTAGGAAATAATGAATTTCAGTTGATTAAATTATATGAGAGCGCTTTAAAGTTGGTTGGTATTACTGACTGAGCTTTTAATACAAATAGAATTCCGCACGTACTTATTTGTTTGATTCGAGGGAAGTCGTGTTTGTTTTTACGCTGCGTTAAATGAAACATCTAAACCAGGAGTTTAAAACTTTCTATAATGAAGTTAATAATTAATGTAGCTTCTCTCTCTGCTTGCATTGTTTTGTGTTAACTGTGTTTATAGAATATTTTTAGAATTCACTTTTTTCAATAAAAAAAATTGCTGATATTTCATAGAAAATGCTACGTTAACTAACTTATCTTTATTAGGTAGACAAGAACCAAATAAAAGAAAAAATTGCAGGAAACGTTAAAAAAGTCGCAACATAATAAAAAAGTTTTTATTTTAATCCGTGAATAGAGGATATGCAATAAAAAATTTCACGTAGAAAAGAATTAGGAATTTCTTTGAAGGGCGTCACTAAATTAGATTTAAAAATTAAAAAACGTAAAATATATATTTTTTATTAAATAAATCACTTTATTTAGTGGACTTGTCTCTTGTGGAGATCAAAGACGATTAAAAAAGCGATTCTTTGCTGCCTTCAAGTTAACTTCTACTACTTATTCGTTCACACAAACAAAACAAAGCGTGAGACTAGTCGCCAACTATCTTATTAGCATAAAACCAACTCAACGACCTAACGGAACATGCAGCCTATTTCACGAAAACCCGAAATAAGGGGTACATATTTGCGATCAGTTCATTTTTTGCTTAGCTAACAAAGAATTTTATCGCGATGTGTTATTGCACATTTAATTTTCTTATATGGAAATTCTTAAGCATATTTAACGATTAAAGTATGCGATTATCAAAGTTATTCACATATTTGACCAAACCTATTAATTTTTTTATTGATAAATTCGTTAATTACATAAAAACTTAATTGAAGTTTTCCTACTATGCACAAAAGCAGGTTTTCAGTATTTTCAGAATCATTAATTATCGAAAATTTTATAAGTAAAAAAGGGGGAACTCTTCATCTTTTAAATTTTATTAAAAATATAAAATGACAAATGTATGTCTACTTTTTCAATGTTTTTCTATCATTCGCTACTCAAAATGAATTTGTTTACTTAAGAAAGTATTTTTTGATTCACACTAACAATGGTGGTAAATGCATCTTGATATATGGCGATCACCAAGTCCTTTTCCAATGTTTGAATCTAGCCTATGTACAATACAAGATATTTAAGTATAAGTGGAAAGGAATTTGATGTTTGCACCAAGTAATATAATTTGAGTTTAGGCTTACTTTTTCTATGCATGTTATACTTCTTTTGATAGTCTATTTAGGTTTCTGGACACTTTTGAGGCGAGATAACTGTAACAAAGGCTTTTCTAGTAGTTTCACTCAGATTTATTTATTTCTACATTTTCTGGGAGGGGGGAAAAAAACGTTATTTTCTGCCTTGATTTAACCCCATCGTAAGGAAAGCTTGTTTATTTCCAAATGCCAATACCCATCCATGAGAACACTCATGATACTCAAAATAACAAACATTGTTTCTCTTCATTTCGACGCTTTGAATATTTTTAAAAAATTTGCTCTATCTGTGAATTGAAAGAAATTACGTCTTGCCTAGGATTTAAAATTTCTGTTATTCAGACCTGTGTTTTTGATAGACTTTGGAATGTTATTTTTTAATATCTGCTGTTATTTACTTAAGAAAAAAAAAAGATATCCGCTTTTTTAAGTTCCAGAAAATATTATTTTCCTATTTAGATTCTTTTTATTTTATTGCTTACTGTTCTATTCGAAATAATTTGATTCTATTATTTCTGTCTGTCTTTTCAACTGTTTCATTTGATGACTCTTCGAAAGAATTTTTGGATTAGGTTTCTCGTTTTTTATTTATACTTTAATATTTTATTTAGCAAATTAATTATGTTACCTCCTCAGTGTATATTGTCAATTTTCCATCGTTTTCATTGAACAAAATCACGAGTGAATCTTACATTAAATGTAGAAATAAACCCGTTTGTTTCAACTTATTCTTTCAATTTTTTCCTACTAATTTCTGCTATGAATAAAAATGCTGCGCAAATGGCATTGAAATGTTGCTGGGGCCGCAATCATTAAAATTCATGTAAAATTTTCAGTAATTATTTAAAGTATCTTAACTTTTTTTAAAATTGTGGATGTTACAAAAGTATGTAAAATATAAAAATATTAATTTTAAAAAAAATTATAAGAGAAAATATAGAAATTTTATTTTGAGTATATATACAAAATCCTGCAAAACATTTGAATTAAAAAAATGTTATCAGGATTTTTAAACAAAACTATTTGTTAGAAGTGTATATATCATTAGCATTAATAAAATATGTTTAATACTTTTACTTTGTTTCTATTGTAAAAGTTCTCTATGATTTTTTTATTCTTATTTTTATTTTATTTATTTATTTATTTTGCAGTTAAGTATTTAAAAACTCTCAATGAGATAGAATTTTTTAGAATGTTATTTATATTTATATTGATATGCAGAAAAAAATATTCATCCAAAAGAAAGAATCACACTTTAAAAAAATATCTAGAATGTTGTATATTGCTCTAAAACTATTTTTTCATTTAATAATGTTATATTTATTGCGTTACAATAACGAATATATTTTGAATGTAGTTGAATCCTCTCTCTTAAAAATGAGTTTTTTTCATACTTAAATTCCGGCATGTCAACTAAATAATTAAATTTTTTTAATGTGCCTCTCATTAAGGGATAGTACTTTAGAAAGAATCTAACAAGTTTTAACATTTTTAATGGACACATAGTATTTTCTAGCATCCCCCCCCCCACGTTGACATCCATTCTTTCCTAATTTATTTCTAACAATTTCCAATATTCTATAATCAGATGTGACCATTCTTTTTGGAAAAAAATCCTTCTATTTGGAAACTAATTATACTGTCATATCCAAATTTTGCAACATACTAAAAAATACAAAATCACATAATTATAGGCTAATTACGTGATTTTTTATGCTAATAGATAACTTTTATTGTGCAAATTTGAGCAAATCTTTCATTTTTTTATAACATTAATGTAGTTTTGGTTAGTATGATTATATTTAAAATAGAAGTGTAAGACTTGAAGCGCCTAGTTCTGAACAATTATTATATAGTCAGTACTTTATAAAGATGGCTTTTAAATTTAATTTTTAAATTTATTTTTTCTATGAACAGAGTTCATTAGCAACTATATAAGGATTAGTTCTTGTAGGTACAAATAACGTTTGGTATTTTAGGTACATGTCGGATAATCATGAAAGAAACATTGATTGTTAACTCAATATAACTTTCATATTAAGGAATAATTACAAATATTGATCCCATTGTACAATAATATCTAATAACGAAATCGTAGGAAATTGGAAAATATCATGTTGGTACAAGATTCCAAAATTATAAATTGGAATCCCAGATGAGAAATGATCTATTTTATATTTGTTTTGATGAAGTTACTAATTACAAGCTGGTTTTTGCAATTTTTTTTTCAATGTATTTTGACTTGCCATTGTTTTAACTCGGCTGGACCACACTGCTTAATACTTGCGTGTGTCTTTGGGATTGAATTCCATTTCGAAGCATAATTTGTAGTGAAATCATTCTTGTTTATATCATTGATTGTATATTTCTATCCAACCTAATCCTTTTAAATGCAGTTTTATTAGATATCTTTTATTTGAAAATATCTTTTCTTTTTTATTTATTGTTCTGAAAATTTCTTTCTATTAGATAAATCTGTATAACAAGTGCATATTTGGGCACCGTAGAATTATTGAGAACGTTTATTTATTTTTTTTATAAGATTTGAAATATGCCAAATTTTGAAATTGTGTATTAGTTATTTAGTTTATTGATAGAGAATTCGTTATTGTACTGTTCTTTGATTTGAAAATTTTGTATGCTAATATACAAGAATTAGAAATATTTTATTATATAATTAAAACTGAAGTCCTGCTAATTAAATATACAATTTGATAAGATGTTTAGTTATATTAAATATATGGTTTATTCCTGCGTGTTTAATTTCTGCTTAGCTGAGCAACGAAAGCTTCTACAGCACAGTTATGAAAGTCTAATCGTCCGCATAATTTCCTTTATCATATGGATGAGGTAACAATCTTCATTAATCATTAACATGGGTGAAATGTACCCCGACACACATCCGGGAGATATGTGGAAAAAGACTAAAACGGAAATAGGTGTTGTGCGCCCTTATTATTATGATGCTATTTTACTTTTAAAACGACTTGTTCGTGACTCACGTTGGTGTGACATTGTGATTTTTCTTTGTACTTATGTAGATTAATATATTGTTTTTTGCTTCAGAGAAGCTGAGCAGAATTTATTTTCTTTTTTTACCATCTAAAATGCTCTCTTCATCTTGTGTACTTTATTTCTACGCAAAACATTATCGTAAATTTTATTCATGAAAAGTTGAAAACAAAAAGTTTTTACTTTATATATAATATTTAATGAAATATTTATTTTTAGAGCATATTTTTTTCCCATTAAGTACAATATAATTTATAGAGAGAAATGTGTTTTTGCAAAAATTTCCATATGAATGCGGATAATGAAATATTTCAAGGCTAAAAAATAAAACTTTTTTTTAAACAAATAATTGATCTTAATTAAAAATATTTTTCAAATTATTGAGGTGCAATATTTTTAAAAAATGAAGGTTTCAAATTTAATGTTATTAATATATTTTATGTTATTTCCGTTTTAATTTAGAAAAAATGTTTAAAAAAATTTATCCTTGTGAAAATACAGTCTGATGCAGTGATCTAAAGGCCGAACATCTATGGTTTTGCTTATTACAAAATACTAATTTTATTCCCTAAATCAGGCTTTCCCAAAGTGGGCGATAACGCCCCCTTTTGTGGGCGTTTGAGATTTAGAGGGGGGCGTTAAGGTGCTCAGAAAAAAATGGGGGCGTTGACGTGGGTTAAGGGGCGATGGTAGATTTGCAATTTGTGATTTACTTTATATTGTACCGAGCTTCGGGGTTCGTGTCGATTGAGAGTTGAATAAAACAGCCACTCAATGAACACGAGACTTTTATTCATAAATATTCCACTAGATATACCAGCTGCAACAATCACAATTATACAGCTATAATTCGTCAGATACAATAAGTAACAGCTTCCAATCACAGGTCTCAAATACCTCAGACTGTCTTCACAAAACTGCCTGGCTTCTATGTCGGGCTGCAGTATTTATACCTGACTCGGCGGAGAAATCCATCAGATTCGCCAAGGTTCTGGAAGCTTTTAGGCTATCTCGCTAAATATTGGTCCTAGAGCTTAGGTGACGGATGTTTCCAGAAGTATCTATTTCTCGCCAAAACATCGCCAAGTCACCAAATCATTAGAAAACCCCCTTTTAACATATAACACGTCTAAATACCGCAATTTTTGCCCAAAGTGTGAATATTTCCGATATGTCTGAGATATTTTAAGACAAATACAATAATAATTTATAAATTTGTAACAATATTTTAAATTTCACTATAATTAAAACCTACCTACTACACAATAACGAATACTTAGTTTATATTTCTACCCTGTATAATGGTATAAAAACTTAAAATACTTAACATAGATTTCGTAGGATAGCCCGCACGCCATATGCGCTTACGTTGTAAAATGACGAAAAGCATACAGCTGTGAAAATGCATGAATCGCCAAATGTGGCAAACATTCAGGGGGAAAAGACTAACTGTGGAAGCCGGTGCACTTACGATGTTGTGCTTCGTAGACGTCTGTCCATTTTCGTTTGGAGAAACCTTCAGCGCTTTTACGCATGCGCTTGTCCAAATTTGCTCAGTACGATTGAGCGTCGAAAGAGATAAACGAGTTTGTGCGTGTTTGTCTTATTTCTGTCGGTGCTTGCTGTATTTAAATCCTATATAAAAGCTCGTAATTTTTCTCATATTTTCATTAGTGGTTTTGCGCGTTATCTTTAAACGAGTATTTAAGTTCAACACTTATATATAAAAGCCATGTCGCAATCAAAAAGGAAGAAACGGCAATACAGTGCAGAATATGTTAAATATGGATTCATAGAAAATTCGACCAACCCATCTTTGCCTTTGTGCCTTCTTTGTTCAAAAACATTTTCAAACGAAGCGATGAAGCCTTCAAGATTATTAATCCAGATACGAAGGACAAAAATGTAGCCTATATTCAAGATCTGGAAAAGAAGCAATGCTCAGCCAAGTGTATCGAAGTTTTTTTCGATGACTGCTAAGCAATACCATGACGATCTTCGAGCTTCATACAATATCTCTCTCTCTTAAGTAACAGGTAAACCACACAACATCGAAGAAACGTTAATTTTGCCGGCGATAAAAGAAGTTGCTCCATAAACTGGCGGCAGATATAATTCGAAAAATTCCTTTGAGCAATAATTCTATGCAAAGACGAATTAATGAAATGCCTGAAAGTCATTGTGCAATCATCTGAAGACTAGTCAATGTTCAATTCAGTTGGATGAGTCCAATTTACCAACTAATGAAGCATTGTTGTTGTCTTACGTGATGTTCATTAAAAATGAAAAAAATGTGTCAAGAACTTTTATTTGCTAGAAATTTAGAGACAGACACAAAAGGAGAAACCATATTTAAAACACTGGAAAAGTTTTGTGATGGAAAAGGAATTCCCTTGAGGAATATTATATCAGCTGCTGCAGATGGTGTTTCAGCTATGGCAGGTTGTCAATGAGGCTTCATGTCGTACTTAAAAACAAAATTCCTGATGTGATTGCTGTACATTGCGTTATACATCGACAGGATTTAGTTGCTAGAAATTTAAGTGAACGACTGTTTCAATCATTGCAACATGTCATCAGAGCAGTCAATAAAATCCGAAACAACTCTTTCAATGACAGATTATTTAATCACTTTTGTGTTGCTAATGATGAAGATTTCAGCAGATTGTTGGCTATCAAAAGATGCGTTGGCTATCAAAAGGAAATTGTCCGACTCGTTTTTACAATCTGTTTGACTCTATCATAGAGTTCTTGGAAAACAAAGACACAGCATTGCGCGAAAACCTCATCACATCAAACAATGATATCGCATACCTGACAGACCTTTATACATTGTTTAATGATATGAATCTCCAACTTCAAGGCGATGAGTTGAACTCAATAAAAACAAAAAATATCGTCGCTGCTTTCGTAGCCAAGATGTTCTTACACAAAAAGAATATCGGCAGACGTGAGTTCCATATTTTCCCAATATATCAGTATCCTGCAACAACGACGACTTGCTCGTTGACTGCCAACATTTGGAAAATCTTCACAGTAATTTATTTCATTTAAATATTCCAGGACAGTTTGAAATTGGAAATACCAGACTGGGTGTTAGATCTTTTTTCAAATGTCAACATAGCAATATCACCCCAGCTGGAAGAACTTATAAAACTGACAACGAACGAGGAAATAAAAATCAAATATAAAAATGACTACCAACAATTTTGGCTACAAAAGTCAATTCCGCAATTGTACTCTGGATTGTGGTCGATCGTTCAACAATTTTTGATATCATTCCCATCGTCATATTTGTGGATTTAGCGTTGTGACAACGCTGCTTACTAAAAAGAGAAATTCTTTGCAAGTTACCAAACCAGTAAAATTGAACCTGATATCAACAAACTTGCTAAAAATCATCAAATTCATCCATCTCATTAGATTAGTTTAAAAACTAAAATTTATTACCTAACTATATTGTTTATTTTAATTTGATTAAAATATATTGTTAATATTATAAATTTGCATATTTTAATTGCTCTCAGTGATAAAAATTTCTAGTTTAGAATGTAAGTTTAAACACCAGAACCGATTAATATAGTACACTATAACTAAATTAACGTAATGAAATTGTGATTTTTAAGCTTTAGGAGAGTGTAAAAAATAGGGGGAGGGATGAAAAATAGATTTTCAAAGAGGGCGGTTAAAGAAATAAGTTTGAGAAACACTGCCCTAGATAATAATTAATTTATCACTTTAAAGCGAGAAACTTTTTTTTATTTAGAAACAAAATAAAAAAATCCGCATTCCTTTTATTGCTATGTTCATGTCATTTTTGAAAAACTGAAATCTAAATAAAAAATTTTTTGTCGCCTAGCTAAAATTTTAATTACAAAAATTGTTCATTAATATGAAAAGTCTTTTGCTCTTTTACTGAAACTTTTATTGCCATGTTCACTACTAAACTTCGAGTATTTACATTTTACTCACCTACATTTACTAAATTGCGATAGTAAAAACTGCCTAATATAATATTATATTTGTTGGAAATTGCCTTGGATTAAGAGTTTTTAATTACGGGCTTATATCACTCTATATGTAAGCTTAACTATTTCTGATTATGTGAGATGAGAGAGAGAAAAAAAAAAAACTTTTAAATATGCATTCTGATGATGAGATATAATGAACTTACCACAAACTTTAAAATATATAAATTTTTTGTTTACTATGAGGTTGCTAAATTCTCCCGAATGAAGAAATAAAATTCTTCAGTTATTTTTTGCCGTTCTTTAAATTTTGTAGTCTCTATATGTTATTTCTGCAATTAAAATACAATGCATGTAAAATCGGTGATGTACCATTATTGAAAAAAGATTATTTAATTATTTTAGTGTTTGAAAGTGTTTCCAATTTTAGGTAATCGATGTGCTCTATTTAGTAATTGAAAATAAGGATGTTAAGATTTTTATTGAACTAATGTTGCTAAAAAATGCAAAGATTTAATGAGAACAATTCAGTGGCTTGTTTTTATTATGAAAATAAGTTGTAGGTTAAAAATTTAAGATTTCTAAATTAGAAGGTCAAAAATTCATATGTATTTTGTATTTTTTTTAAATGTACCAAATGTGCTCAAATTTTAAAGTACTAAATCAATATTTAAAGTACTATAATTAATGAATTCTATATATTAGAGTACATATCAAATATAAATTGGCATCTTGTAACATTATAAAATGGGGTAAAATTGTATTATTTTCAAAGAACAATCACGTGGTTGTTATTGAGCTCTTTTTCAATTCTTTCTACGTATCGCTGGAGAAAACGAACAATCATTTCTCCTTTATTTTGTTTCTTCTGCTAGATTTTTAATGTTTTAAGGAAACATTTTTTCATCATTCAGACTAATACTGAGCTAATTCTTTCCAACTTATTTCGTTATTTCAAAGCGTGGAATTTTCATTTTTGAAGGATAAAATTCCGTTGCTGCACACTTTCCATTTTGAAATTTACAACTTTTCTCATCTGTATCGCCTTTTAAAATGTTTTAACTGTCATATCAATAATTTAAACGTACATGGCAAAGCACATTTGAAACACTTTCCATTAGTGTTTAAGCATTGAAATCAGTTTTATAAGTTTCTATTAAATACGAATACTATTATTCGGAGGATGAATATTCGTAGCGTATTTTCCCCACATTTTCTGCTCAATTTTTGATTTTATATTTTAAAATTTTTTACATAATCGTAGCTTCTTCCCATACAATTTTTCTGAATGTGATTTCAGTTAAAATTTTATGTTCAGGAAAATGAAGTAATTACTTTTGAAAAGTTCCAAAAATATTCAAAAAGGCGCTGTCCGAAATGACGAATGCCAAATCTCAGCCAAGTATCAGTCGAGATATATACCAATGTTTGATTAGAAATGTCTCTTCTGTTGTTATTTGCTTTACCTGTCATGTCTAAAAAGGAAAGTATAAAAAGGCTTAGACTAACAATATTCTAAGTGTGGCGTGATGCAATTATTTTGAGCTAAAAGCCATTTTTCAAAGTAACGCATAAATTATTACTATAACATAGCAAATTTAATTGGCACCATTTTCACAAAAATAGGCACCGTTTAGCTAAATAATAAAGAAACTAGAAGTGTATGTGTGTGTTTAGCTTTGCTACATAAATTCAGTGTAGCATTTTTAGAAATATTCATCATTTGATATATATATATATATATAAACATATCTATACAAGATTTTTTTATAAATTAATTCTTTTTATTATCATATGTATTATCCGTCTCCCTCAACTCCTATTGTTTACAAGGCTTATATAAATTTTGAATGTTAACGAATTTTTGAAATTTCTTTACGTTTTCTATTAATGTGTTTAGGCATTTTTGTAAATAAAGCCACTCTACAATTCGTTTTAGAGGATTTTTGTTTGTGAAACTTAGCTTTTGATAATTACGAATTTGATTTGAGATTTAAATAACCTCTTAATGAAGTCTGTATACTAGTACTTTTTACTGAATATGAAAATCGGGAGTAAAATTTTGAAGATATTTTGTTTTTAATTTAAAAAAACATGAAATTATTCATTTTACTCTGCTAAAAATATATCCAAATCACAGAGGACTAAATTGAAAGTTTCCACTTCGCGCTTTAACTTCTGGGGTTTCTCTCTCTCTCTCTCTCTCTCTCTTTCTCTCTCCTAGTAAAATTATTTGTAAAACATTTTTAATAGTTTAGGTTTTGTACTACAATTTATTTCAAATTTTTTATAGTTCATAGATGTATGTCAGCTTATTTTGTTCCTCTCTAACTGTATATACGAGATGTGTTTATAAATATTTTGGACAGATTGTTCGGGAGAAATGTGTAAGGCAAAAATATTAATGGTACGGAATGAAAAATGATTTTTCGAATATTCGTGTCACAATCATTTTTAAATTATAAAGCATTAAAATATTATGTACGTTTTAAAAGTTAAAAGCAAGTTATTTAGATGCTCTACTAATCGCTTTTTGAAGGCTTCAAAAATTTCAATTAAATATTGGGATTAATTGTTCCATGTTATTCTAAGTTTTTTTTAAAATCTCTTTATATCATAAGTGATACATATTTAGTATTCATTTAAACGCATCAGAAATTATTTAAGATAAATTTATTTATTTCGTGATTTATTTAATTAATGATAAACATAGTTTCTCGTAATAAAAAGAGCGTGCTTCACCAAATTTAGAATGTTTTTTTATCATCTTTGTTAAGTACTTTATTTATTTTGATTTTAATTATGGTGGTGAAAAATCTTGAATAATATAAAGGAAATCAGGATTTATTGAACAAGTGAGTTTTTGGAAACAATTTTTAATTTAAAAGAAAATTAACGTAATTTATACTCTGGTAAATTCGACATTTGCAATCTCTGAACACGACAGAGACAATTTTGGCTTATGAGCTGTATAAAATTGCTAAAAAATGTCAAAGAAATTAATTATAATTGTAGGTTTCGTAATTTCAGTGAATCTCTTTCTGAAGGGAAATACTATTACAAAATGTGTTTTTAGTGGCATGTTCTGTATTTTATTTTAACTGATAATCTAAAGATTTAAAAAAGTTAAATAAGATAACATATTCTTGTTTTAAAATTCCTAAATACTGTTTATTAATACATTTTGCAAAAAATGAACTGAATTTCTTTATTTTTTTTAAAAAATCTTAAAACAAATAACTTGTGCATTTAAAACTTTCACGTTGTGCAAAACATATAAAAAATATACAATCATAATATTTATTATATTTATTTATAGTGATTTTCAGAAATTTATAATGTAGCATTTTTTGAAATGATAGTTTCAAAATGATATATATAAATTTCGAGGTATAATAGCATGCATGGTCTGTGCTCTACTCTTCATGTACTTCATTTCCACTTTTAGCTATATCGTTTAGTGTAATTTAGATCTATAAATGATTGCAAACGAATCAAATTAATTCTAGTTTGTGCAAATGTAGCTATCAAAAGCTTAATTAACCTGATGTTGAAGAAAAACTAAAATAATTGGCGTAGACATAAATACCGGCTATATTTAACTTGCTACATCCTATTATGATGTTTAATGTCTAAAAATCTTACCGAATTTGATCAGAAAATAGAATTCGTAAACTAGTGATCTTATTTGACTTTTGATTTTTCTATTACGAAAATATGCTCGCGTGTGTTTATTTTTTTTATGTACATTTTTTTTTATTTCCTACTTTTATTAAGTTTGGAAAATGAAAATTTATTTCTAAATTGTTTATCTTCTTGGCCTTTGAAATAATACTTTACTGTTATCAATTTATTCTTCACAGTAAAATTTAAATTGGAGCCTTGAGAAACTTGCTATAAAGCATTTCATTACTTGTGAGATATTACTCTTCTCTGTCGTCTATTTAGACAATTTGTGTCGCAAATCGTCCAAAGTATTTACTTGGCCATAAACACTAAATCCGGAGTTTGATAAATCGACTCTCAAGCCACTATATTTTAGAAATTGAATGTATTCTTTCGCGACTTGTGGAATCTATTTAGCTAGGAGAGAAAAAGCTTAAGAGCTTTATGTCCAAAAAATTTCAATTCAACCTTAGAAAATCGAATAAACTGAGAGCGAGGAGGAAGATGATGAAATTCTGTTGTTTGACTCTTATTCCTTAACGCAAAACTTATTTATCTTCCCTCTCAATCCCTGTTTGATATTCCCTCCTTTTGTGTCGGCAGTTGGATGTGGAAACGCTGGAAAATACGCAGCGAATGTTCATTTCCTTTGAGGCACGTGAAGCTCCCAATATCTTTTTCCTCCTGCAGGGATTTTTCCCCCCAACTTTTTGCTTGGTGTAAACTGGGTATGCACGCTTATTGCCATGGTCACGTCTGCATATTTGCGGGTCAACAAACTTTTTCTACAATGCTTAATATGTTGTGTCTATTACATCGTCTAGTTAAATACTGTAAAAACGTTTTCTGCTCTTAAATTTTTATTAAAATTGGTAGATGTGTATTGTTTCATTAACAGTTTGTAAGCCTTGTAGTTTTCTTTTGTTAGCAAATTGCATATTTAGCTATATGTAGACAGCATTGTTTAGTTTTCCCCATTATTGACCGAAAAAGATTGTATTAAAATTATAGTTAAAAATAATAAAAAACATTTTTATACTTTTATAATAATTGAAGTTTTGTATGTGTGTTTTTTTAAATATATTTATGCTGTGTTATAAATTCTACACGCATTTCTTATTTATCAGTATGATCATTTGTGTTATAATTAATACCACATGTGCTTCATTTTTATTTTTTAAGCGATATTTTTAGTACATTTTTATAAGGAATCAACTTTTTTTTCAATTTTTTAAATGCCTCCTAAAAGCAAAGAATAAAAAATTGTTATG
>CM057822.1:76364803-76409803 GCA_030067965.1 Latrodectus elegans
ATGCATATTTTTTTATAACTTGCTCTATAATTAAGGTAAATTTTTAAATGGATTATAATGCTATAAAATAAGGACACAAGCGAATGTAAAAGAAATCTAAAATCAAATTTTCCTTTTAAGAGAAGTATTGCGTAGAAAAAACTTATTTTCTAGGTATTTTTTTCTCACACACATGACACATTTTTTTCCTACCTTGTTTGCTATTCAGATTTGAGAATGTTTACTTAATTTTGTACAACAATGCTTTATATATAATTGCAGACTGAAATCTGCTTCAGTAGAGGCATGAATTGTTTCCCGATTAACAGTAATTTTTGCAGACCTAGTTCGAAGTGCATTACAAACATTCAAGCCGTTATAATGCGGATTACGGTCCATCACAGATATTTAACCCAAGGTGGTATTTAAACCTATAAACTGTTGAACCGGAGACAAGAGGACTGGCCATTCGGTACAAGATCGGCTTTGTACATGGGGACAAGTGAAAAATCATATTTACAACCTCTAAATTGAAAGCCACTGTGCTAGCTATTCAGCTTCAAAGATACTTATGGAATGAACAATTTCTCTTCTATTCTTAATCTGTTCTTTCTGGAGCTCTTCTAGAAGTTTATTGTCAATTTTTTCGAATATGTTATTTGCAAATGAAATTTTGATCTGATAAATTTTAAGGAATAAAGGTTGGTGAAATCTTAGCACTGTTTTGCGCAAGCAGACAATTTTATCAAAAATTTCATCTCCAAAAATTCCAAGCAAGCAATGGAAAATACATTGAAGTCAAGAAATTTCTTTAACTATTTGCATAGTTGAAAATACTCATTGATATATAAGATAATCCATAATAAATAAAAGATAGAATCGATGTGTTTCTGATCAAGTCTTAAGTATTTTCAGTTTCAGAATTTATTTCCAAATATGCACTAATTCAAATATTTCTTTCGTCCACAAGTGGAAAATAAACCATTAGCAAAAGAATAGTGTTTACTATGAATAATTATCTTTGATCCTTTTTGTTTTCTCAAGATTGGTCATAAAAATTTATCACCCCTCTTGCCAAATATCAATTTTCTTTCGCTGTTTTTTCACAAGAGATTAAGGGGTTCTGGTTCTAACAGTGTGTGACATTAATCTTTCTTAGTGTCAGCGAAAGTTTGACGCAAGACACCTGCTTCGTAATTTCTGGTTCATGTTACCCAAGTCCTGTGTGCCCATTAGCGCCTGGTGCTCCGAATCATTCGACAAAGCCAGTAGTGCAAACTCTTTCTATTAATTTTACTTAAATTTAATCTAGAAATAATTTCTTTAATTTACTTTAGACCTGAAATATTTTTTTATCGCTACTATCTATCGTTAGCTCAGAGTTCCTCCGAAACTTGGTAAATATTTTTAATCTAATTTTATTTAGTTAAATTTTCTAGTAGTTATTAACGTTTAGATTGTTTTATTATTACGTATGAAGTGGTTATTTTTTTTAATAACGTAACACTTTTTGCTATTATTAGACTTTTTGTAGGAAATATAGAGAAAGAAGCAATTTATTGTACATGTATTTCCATTAGAATGAAAAAATCGTGCATTGTTGAATTTCCCGATTAATTTCGGTAAAACTAATATTAACTGATTTTAATGATTTAATTCATTATTAAAGTGCTTAAATATTTAGAATTCATTAAAATTACTCGTTATTATATTTTTTTGAAGAAATTTTAATTTCGAATTCTGTTTTTATTACTATGACTTATATTCAGTTTTCATATGTAACTCATAACCTGTAATTGAAAAATATTCTCAGATAAAATATTCTTTTCTCCATTGCATTTTTAACTACAATATTTTAATTTTTTTAAACTAATATATTTGTAATATGTTATAGTTCCGTCAATAACAGAAGAAATGACACGCACTGAGTAAATAATGTAAAATCACTAACTCAGAATTTATTTTAATAAATGCTTCTTATCTATTGAATTTTTCAAGAAGTTTCACGCTTAGAAAATTATGGATATGTTAAAGTATAGAATCATTATGAATATAAAATATATGGGAATAAAATTTTTTTCTGCGGTAAATTATTCTAAAACTTTTTTATTCTAGGTAAGTTTTTTCATGCAGAAGAATTACTTTGATAGCAATATTTTAAGAATCCCTAAAAAGTTTAAAATCAGTTAATTGTAAGTATATATCAGAATGTTGTAAATTTAATGCATTTACTGCTTTGAAATATAAATTTATATATAAAGTTCATAGTAAACAACTTGTGATTCGATATAGGATTTCGGAAATTTGTCATTTTTCATCTTGAGGTTTACTCAAGAGAGTTATGGTTTCCAGAAACAGAAACAAAAATTCTGCAAGTTGTTCTCAAAGCGGTTTATCGAATGTATATATATTGTAGTTTGCGCCGCCGCTTTTTAGAAATAGGGGAAAGAAATTTTCATCTATTTTTAAAATATCGCCAAAATGCGAAAATTTTTTGATTTTGTAAACATTTTTTTTTACTGCTTTCTATAATATTAAACATAGACTGCATTTAGGTTTTGTGCTTGCTATAGGTGACGGACATTTTAAATTATTCTCTTTAACACAGAAAGATGCATTTTTTCGCCTTATTAAACATTTTAATGAAAGCACAAAGTTTTAAAAAATAGTAAATGATCGTGTTTATCATAATACTTGTGTATTTCTATTTGTAAAATATTCTTTGGAGTATTTGTGCTCTTAAACAAAAAATAAAAACATTAATATATGTTCCGCAAAATTCATCACTAGTAGTTTTAGATTTAGATAAATTGCATTTGAAAACTTTTGATGATCCTTGCTAATAGTTAGTTAATCGTATAACTATACTTAAGCCATTTTTACGACAGAAGGAAAATAGTTTGATTTCTGTTTTAAAATCTGAAAAGGTTTCTTATGGATTTTGATTTCCTGCTTCAAAATGATAATGAAGCAAAAGCGGTATCTGATTGTTGATTTTCAATGACATGTCATTATGGCATCATTAATTGAAAGAACATAAAACTGTCTACCTTTGAACCACTTGTAAAATTATCAAAATGGACACATACTATTAAAAATGTAACAGAATTTTCTGAAGTTACTGGTAGTCATCATATCTGGCTAATGTATCTACAACCCGCATATAATTCAATTGTTCTATCTTTGTTCGCTTGCTATGTTATAAATAGAAAGCAGTATATGGTGATAACTTCAGAGACGGTTGTGCAAACATTTCATATTTGCTTAAAAATTCAGTTATGTAGAGTTCAAACTTCCTAATTAAATATTTGCGAACCCTATAAACAATAGATATGATTGAATATTTGATTACATCAAAGAATTTTTTGTCACACCATGCAAACATTCACGAGAACATACATTTACAAGCATTTGTAACGATTTGAGCTATTGTATTAATATCATTCATTAATTTATCGGTCTTAATCGAAATTAAAAATAAATTATCTAAGTATACTACTAGAATGGTAATTTTTCGTAATATAAGAACATGTTAATAAAATGCCTACTAGAATAAATTTTTCTGTAAAGAGAATATGCACACATTTGTCAGATCATTAAATTGTGATACTTTATTAGGACAAAAATTTATAACACAAATATTTTTAAAGCCACCAATTGCACAAGTAATTATATACATCTGAAAAAATTAATTCAAAATTTCATTTATAGTTTGCAACATGATATTTATATAAACACGAAAATTTTATTTTTAAATTACTCAACCATAAATAATAAAATTTCAAATTTTTAAATTATTCAGTTAGTAAAATTTGAATTCTCTCTCTCATTAATAAGAGTTAATAAAATTTTGTTCATTATTTCCTACTAATATCGGAGGCTTACTTCTACTCAAATTTGCTATAAAATTTCATCGCCATTCATTATTTAAATAATAATAATAATAATAAAAAAAAAAATAAAAAAAAAAACTCAACTTGCATATTGCTTTTGGGAAAAAGTTAATTTCGATTATGAAATGTTAAAAAAAATTTTTTAGATAAATTCTAAAAAAGGCCAAAGTGATCAGGATTGCTGGAATTTTATTATAATCCTATTAGCTAAAAGTTGAGAAATTGTGAAATACGAGTATTTCTTTTTAAATTTCCTTACCATAAACGAGTTATTCTTGAAGGATTCATCTGACTTATTACCTTTCAGTAAAATTTTTTCATATCGATATTATTTTCAATTACAATGTTTTCTCTATGTTTTCTAATTATTTATAATACTTCTTATTATCTTATTCCAGACTATATTTTATACAGTTCATTCGGGTATTATAAATTCGAAATCCTTTATTACATAACACAAAAGTAAAACTTGTTTTTATTTGTGTTGCATACTTATCTTAAACGAATAATCTAATTTCTTTATTTGACTTCATATGATAATATATTTATTAACTCTTATTATAAAAAAAAAAAAAATCCTCAGTAGATTTAATATTTCCGCAGTGAAATCTTATAATAGGGTGATTAACTTTACTGAGGCTATTGTTCAACTAGAATTCTTTGTTCACGCGATAGTTTTACTTGGCACTCCCCTTGGAATGATAGGGGAAACAATTTCTAATACCAAACCAATTATTTATGTTTGATAAAATTAATTCATAAAATTTTCATAGTGCCAAGACATAAGTATATGTATTACACGGAGTTTTGGAAAAGGAAATTTTAAATTGAAGCTCTGTATAAAGAAATTCATTAAAAAATCCTTTTCGATTAATTGAAACTTAAAAAGCTGACGTAAATGCTTAAAATAACAACTGCATAACGAGATGACTTATAACGAAAATATCATATAATAAGTGAATAATGATGATATACACTCTTCTCGTTAGTTTGAAAATTTATTTCAAGTTGCCAAAGAGAAAGTTTAGGTAAATAAAAAAGTATACCTGCCACGAATAAAAATAAAAGCATACTATAAACGTTGTGAATTTATAGTCAGCGAAATTTATTCTTCAAACTATGTAAATGTGGAAGCAATAAAACGTGCTGTATGTTTTGGAATCCAGACAAGCTGTCGAACGGAAAAAAGAATTTCATGTAAATGTCTTTCTTAGTTTAAAATGACGTAAACATTTTTCATGAAAAAGACATTGATTGTGGAAAGCATTTGCGGGCATAAACTTATTAATTTTCAAAAAAGAAAAAAATGATATAATTTTGTTACGTTTCAAGTGCCATCTTTCGAAAAGTATCCTATAATAATAAAAGGAAACAAACTTATTTAAAATATGTTTTAAAAGAATTACTGAAAGCAACATCATTTTGTCCGTTTATGTCATTTATACTTTTTTTTTATTTCGTTAACATATAATGACAGTTAAAAATTTAGAAATTAAATTTATGTAATCAAGTGGATAAGTTTTAGCTACAAGTATATTGCAGCATTATGTGTAAGTTAAAAATATTTGTATAGAAACATAGGAAACGCGTTTGCTTAATTTCGTCCTTAAAAATAGTTTCAAATAATTTTTGAAAGTTAAAAAAAAAATGGTCTCGTTTGTGAAATATGTCAATGATAACTTTAAAAATAAATCATTTAATTTAATCTAGCTGAAATGTTATTAATTTTCTTAAATTAGTTGTTAAATGTCTTATGTGTTAAATGAGATTTTTTGAATTAGATGAAACACATTTTCAAACTATCCGATTAAAATTCTGTTCCCTTTTCATGTATGTATGTAATTTACTAGAAAATAATCTGTTAAAGATCAACTTTGCTTATGTTGAATTTTTATTTCAGAATTTAACGTATCATAATTCGTACATTTGTTCTGCGCTTCATTCAAGTAATTTTGTATTGAATTTACAAATGAATTATTTCGTTTTCTTTGAAGACTAAAAAATATTTAAAATATATTCCTAAAATAAATTATTTTATTTTAATTACCTATAAAATGAAAAGTTAATTGTTTCTTTGAAACAGATTATGTTTTGGAAAATTTTCTTGAAACGTAACATTTTGAAGTCACCGTTAAAGATTCAAAATTTTATTTACTTTTTTCTTCGGACAAGCTGTTTACTAAGAAACCAACCTATTTTAGAGTTGTTTAAAAAGTTTTTCATTGAAAATAGATCACACACACACACGGAAAAAAAGATAGAGAAATTAAAGAACAGGTTGACAGGATGGATTTTGAAACTAGATGCTTTTACTTACGACACTTAAAGGTACAAAAACCGAACGGTCGGTGGCAGAAATTAATCATCACAGATACGAAACTATTGCTCGATTGAATAAATTTTCATATCCGTTATGAGCGATAGTTTTGTTAGAAGAAGCATCTGGACTTTGAATTGTTAAACTTCGTCACAGCGACTTTAATTCGTTATGGTTTGAGGAGAAATGCATGGAAAAATGACATTTATTTTTATGTCAATAAAATGTATGAATATTGGGTTGTTATTTAACAAAATGACATACTTATTTTTTATGCTGATTATGTGGTAAAAATTAATCAACTACCGCAAATTTATTTTAGAAGTTATCGGGCTTCCTTGATTGCAAAAGTTCTTTGGAACAAAAGTAGACATTCTAATAAAATTCCGCGCCTCTACGCAAAATAACATTCAAGATTGATGGCGGCGAATTTTTCTGATCCCCTTAGACTACAAGATGGTCACTTGTATTTTTCAGATTTGAGCTCAACGAATTATTTGGATTGTTCCATCTTGACGGCTGGAAATTTGTGATTTTCATGAAACTTTGTCATTTCCTTTCAAAAATGCATGCGCAAGTAATGGTACAAAATATGAGGTGAGCTGCAACACTTCGTCGAAAATTTTGTGACATTTTTACAGTTCTGCATTAAAAATCTAAAGATAACTAATACAGTTGATATCGTAATGCATTCGTGTTTGTCTGAAGTTCAGTGCTAATTGAATGAAGCTATTAAAACCCAATTTATAATGTATTATGTGAGTATAGTATACGAGTGAATTTTTTGTCATATATATCTATTATTTTAATTGGTTATGATAAGAAGAAAATTGGTCGACATCTTTATGACCTCAGTATTTTTTTGGTGACAACAATTACCAAACACTTTAGATTTGACCGGCTTTGTATCACTATGAATAAATCATAAAAGTTAAAAAAATAAATACTGGAAGCTATGTCGGAAAAACTGCTTAAAAAATTCTCCCAAGAAAAGCTATAATAGTACTTATAAAAATGAATACTATTATAAGATAATATATATATTCATTTTTGTATACAGCGAAGAAGTGATATAATATTAAAACCTTCAAAAGAAAGTTAAGATAGCGAAAAATAGTCTATATTCAAGAGATTTTCCCTTTCCTAAATACTGTTTTGGAAAATTGATCAAAACAATTGATGTATAGTAAAGTGTTACATGAGGTATTGCAAGAATTAATTTATATTTTTGTTGGATCTACAATAATAAATATCTTCAAGCGCTGTCAAACATTGAGTGTAAAAAATATTCTGACAAACACCTGGCCATTGGTGACTGATGTCATTCACTTTTTATTTAAAGAACAAATAAAGCAGAAATTTAAAGTCGGCGTGCATCAATGCCCATTTGAAAGAAGCCTAATTCTTTTCAACCGTGACTGATATTGTTGTCAACACGACAAACGTAATGAACAGTAAGTTATAAGATTTGGTTATCAAAATTACCGTCCATCTATCTTGAGCTCTACAAAAGTAAAATGTACGAGGCTTTGGATGTGGTAGAGCTACTTTGCTATTCAGTGATAACATTTCCTTAAAATGAAAGGGTATAACCAAGCATTTTTTAAAGTTTGGTGAATAAGGTTAAGTTCTATGCACGTCGTTTGACTAATTGTTTAAAAATGAATCTTGTATTCATTCCAAATGGAATACAATTAGAGCTACTTCATAAATAATAAATTCTTCTGATACGTTCATTTGAGTTTATCATTGCTCTGTGACTGAAATACCTTCAGCGGACGCAGAAAGAGGTCCAATCTCCTCGGAGGCAATGGCAACCATTTTTCCACTTCTTTACTGCCCCGCCATTTTAAGATATCTGGCTCAGCTCTGAGAATGTAACTCCCGACATAGAAAAGAGTATACTTTGAAATCAACAAGAAAATAGCCACCTGTATGCTGCACACGCATGGTCATCTGTATGGACACCTCACCAACCAACCATTACTCCATCAGCTTTAACCGAGCTGGTAGTCCAATGGTGAACACTCTTGCCTTCGATTCAGCAGTTCGTAGGTTCGAATCCCACCTCGGGATGGGTGCTCATTGAGACTAGGAATCCACTTTAAACCTTAGGTCCCGATCTAATTAGCCCTCTTGTGCGAAAGATAATGGTTGTGCTACCAACATAACAAACTGATTCTATTGGCTTATTTTAAAATCTTATGTTTTGAAAAATATTCTTAGATGTTGAGATAATTGCAAGAATAAAATTTATCCTTTTCTATACTATTTAAATTGATATAATTATGCTGAGATTGAATTTTTTTTTTTAAATTTATAAATTGAAAACATAATATTTAAGAATTAGGGAAAGAAAATTATTTTCTTAGTTAAGAATTGAGAAAAAGTAACTTAGACATTTAGGCTGAGGAAATTCTTACATGTATGTAATAATGCATAATTATTCAGCCATGTATGTTATAATTATGCATTATTACATATATGGCTGGGACATAATAATGCATAATTTTATTAGGAAATTTTCATGTTGCTATTTGTGAATGATAGGCACAAATTATTAAGATAACATTAATGTATATATAGTCTACGATTGTTGATACACTTAAATACACTCTATAACCGCTGCTCTAAGATTTTTTAAACATATTAATATATTAAAAACTTGTACATGTTTAGTATTTATTCATTTGAGAATTTTAGAAATTGATAATTGCTTATAGGAAATTTTCTCAAATGATTTAAACTTGTAGATTTAATTTGTTTTATTTATTTACCTCTACTTTGAGTAATTTCATAATTGGTTCGATAAAGGTGTTACAGAAGCGATATTGCACGAAGTCTATGAATTATGTTGATTTGTCCCGATTGGATTATTCTGAGAAACCCGAAATATTGTGTGAAATGTGTTCAGATTAATATTAAACTGATTTTCTGTAAGGAAATGAGTCTACTAAATTAGTTATTCAAGTGGATGTTTTTATAATTAAATTAGTGTTGTAAGACTTCTCAGAAAATGGAAATGTATAAATTCAAATGGAAATATACATGCATATGAATTAGCTGAAGTATTCTTATGAACTAAATGAGTTTAACTAATGAAATATATAAATGTGCTAACACCTACATTTGTTTATAAGATTCAAAAATATAAATAATTGCAAATTCAGTTTGTTAAAGAAATAAATTGTCTTTCATATTATTATAAATTGCAGAATATAATCTGAGCATAAGTTGAATGGGATAAGTAAACAAAATCACTAGAATTGTGACAGTTTTTTCTTTTAGAATAAGATTTAATGACAAAATATGATACTTTTTTTTATATTCAAATAATTATTCATGCAATTCGAAAATTTTAAATTATTGCTGTTTTAGCATTAAAATATGCTATGTAATGTTTTGTAGTAATGCAGTTTAAATGGGACGACTGCATATATGAAATGATGCATAATTTAAAAATGGATCCCATTACGCTATTTGTAATGCAAGAGCGTTTTACGAGTATAAATGATTAATTTTTAATATGCACATTATGTTGAAGATAATTCCACGAAATCTACAAAGAATTTCGTTTATTATGAATACACATAATATAGTCTTTAAACGCTGACTGATTCTCTGTTTTTGTGCTGTCAAATCGTTGTGAAACTGATTTCACTCTAATAAAATGATTCCTTTATTCAAAAATATAATTATACTCAAATTAATTGCATTTAATTCTGTATCATTAACTAAATTAATGTATTAACTAAAATTAATAGTGGGATATTTTATTAATGAATTCTGACCACATAATACAATGTAAGAACTAGAAATGCATACTTTGAAATGAAATACGTGTAGTATGGTATGGTAGCATTAATTTAGTTTATTAATCACTTTAAATTTGTAGTCTACTAATTTATTTTTCAAAATAAGTTTTACAACTTGAAAAAATTTTTATTTGCTGGAAAATTTTTAAGGTCTCCCTTTTTTCGAACATGTAAGATTATTAATTTCTAAGTACATAAAATATTGTCAAAAATGTTTCTTAGATGAAATAAAGGAAACCGAATATTTAGAAAGAAAATATTTTCAAAATTGAACTGTTTTTAAAGTATATATTTTATGAATAAAACATGTTTTTTTTTATTGGGAATTAAAACTCAAAGTCATTTTAAGAAAATATTTTAAAAGAAAAATCTAAATTTCCTTTTGTGACTATAATGAAAACATTGATAATGTATCCGAAAATATATCAGTCTGGAAAAAATGAGTATAGTTTGGGTATTGCAAACAAATGGACTATATTATTTTAAGTTCACTTTTAATATATAATTTGTTAAAAAGCCTCCATATCATGAAGAATAAAGATTCGTTTTCAGTATTTTCATTATTCGATTTAAAATGTACATTCATTAAAAAAATACATTTAATTTTAGTTTCATTTGTAATACTGCTTACATATTGTTATTCAATTTGAATGAAGTAATTGTGTTAGTTACTAACCAAGATATATCTTAAGAATTTGTATTTTTGTGAAATTTATTCTTGAGATTTTATCATTAGAATGAGTTATAATTTTCATATTTTGTATTTTTGTTCTGACGAATTTTAGGCGATTGTTTTTAATGGAATGTGAGTTTTAGTTTTTTTCACCTAAAGTCACAAAACACAAAGAACTGTTTTAATGAGCGAAAACTTCTCATTTATTATTTATTACATATTCTCCTATGCAAGCATAAAATATTTAAATGGAATGCATAGATATATTGCGAATATTTAGCTTGCTGCTTAAAATAAAAAAAAGAAAATATTACAAGTAAACTAAAACAAAAGGTACAACAGGGATTTCAAATCTTTATCTGTATTCAACAGTGCTCCACAGCATTCAATCTTCATTGTGCGTACTGGGATCAGGTGTTTCAAAAGACAAAGGATTCCTTCCCCTCCCGCTCAGTTTCTTTGGAACGTTTGTATAGCTACTATCCAATGCATTTGCGAATAGGAAATTCAAATAACAAGTAGAAATGCCATAAGGAAGTACTAATAAATAGACATTATTTATCTAAATATTTCTTAGACTTTAATTTTTGCCTCTTAAAATACCTTTTGTAGTGGAAATAATGTCCATGACGAATTTTATACGTATTTGCTGTTGTTTTTGAAAGAATATTTTTGGTCGCTAAATAGTTACAATTTCTGAAATAGTTTTGCCTTTGTTATTTTTTTCGTCTAATTGTATTAATGTTTACATTCAATTACATTCGTCTAGTTTTATCGGCAGGTTTTTCATTTCACAGAAAATTGTTCTTGCTGAAGAAAGTATAATGGTTCATATTATTTATAAGTGTGTATTCATATAAATATAAAACATGCATTTTCTTTTCTTTTTTTTTTTATCAATTTCTTTTCCTTTATCAATACCAAATAATGCATTTATTTAATGGTACTAAATATATTAGTACTTTATGCGCTTTTTTTTAAAAATCTTTTAATCGCTTAAATATTCATAGCGATATTTATTACCGTAATTCATTTTAAAATTATTTGTACCTGCCTTTACATTCAGTTATTTAAAATTTAATTCTAAATATTATGTGAAAGATATTAGCTATTACTGTTACATTTTTTTATATTTTAAAAGATTTTTCGAAATTAGGAATTTATCTGAGTTTTTTCCCCCAAATCTATCCATTATTTACTAACTATTAACGAATGTGAAATAGGCATTTTTAGATAATGAGATTTGTTTATTTTATTTATTGAAATCTGTTATACACAGCAACTTAAAAAATTGTGTTGCAAGATATTTAGATGTTTAAACATGCATTTTTTGTCTCCTATGAAGATATATATAATAAATTGAAGCTAAATTAACGTGAATTTTTTACTCTTATACTGGAATCCATTGCTGTCTTGAAAACCCAAGAGTTAGCGATTTCCTGAGACCTTTCGTATACTTTGAATAACCCCGTATGGTTCTCTGCTTAAGGTCCATTGAATAAGAAATTAGACGAAGACTGCTAACCACGACGAAGATCACATCTACGCTAAAATTGTTTTTAGAGATTATCTCTGTCTCGTATTGCTTTACCTCTCAATTGCAAGCTGCTTCTCAATTAGATTATCATTATTTATGAATACAATAATTTATGTCTGCCTGACTGCCTTTTCTTGTTTTGTCTGTCTTTTCTATCTTGCTTGCTTGTCTGTCTGTGTATGCATGCAGGCATGCATGCATGTATGTATGTATGTATGTATGTATGTATGCATGCATGTATGTATGTATGTATGTATGTATGCATGCATGCACAGAGAGAGACCCTTAATTGCATATAGCAAGACAAAAATTCATAGAACATCCATCTTTCGGTATTCAACAGAGAATAGACTGAACATGAGACTTAACACTCTAAACCACGTGGTATTTTATTTTATTTTATTTTTTTATTAAATTATGAGATTCATTTAAATAAGAAGATAGAAGACATTAAATAAAATATGTAATCAATATAAACTATATAATTTAACAAGAATTCAAAAGTAAACAATTGTTTCGTAAGGGCTTTTGGCTAACATAATGAATTTTCTGAAATGAAATATAAAAGTAAATTTCTTCATTGTAGAAACAAAATTCTTAAATTATGGTTAAAAGCTTTTTTATCGTATTATTGATTCGATAAATTAAAGATTTTACTATAAAGTGGCTGGTTTCTCATTTTAGGCGCATTGAAAATACAACGAACATTTGAAACGATGTGCGCCCACATAATATATATGGTAGCTAGAAAACATCAAGGAAATATTGTTTAATGGTTTTTCCGCCAATATGAATGCTAGCCGAATACTTTCTCACTTTATTTCTCATTTTTAACGATTTATGTTCAGATCTGACCGAATTGTTCGTATCTCTAACGTTTCTCAAAAATTGACGAAGATAAATGATGCTACGGTTCTTTAAAACAGTACTTAAAGTGTCGAAGCTGATATTTCAAACAAAAAGAAGGCTACTTTCCTAAGTGAGGCGAGGGGTAATATTCGAAGGTACTCTGAAAGATAAACAATCTCTTAAGTACCGCATCAAATATCCTTTCTCCAGGATGAGGAAGATCTAGGAAGAAGTTCCCGTGCAATCAATTAAATCCCGTACCGCACACTCTCTCCGTGAAACTAAATTTGGTATCCTGCATAATTAAAGCGCAAGGAAGCTGCTTCTGGATTTTGTGCAGAAGAATCGGAGGACAACTCTCACGCGAAGGGGCCGTTTACTACGTTCGTTCTCCAACTTAGCAATTGCCTCCTCTAGCCCGAGATTTATTGAGTGGATATCTGTAGTACTCGAATTAAAATTTGTTTCTGAACTTTGGGTTTTGTATCGATTGGATTGAACCCCAAGAACGTAAAACTATGTTGAGACATTTTTATTATAGATATTGTAAAAGGAAGTGATTTCAATTTACTTTATTGGATTTTGTGTCTCATTTTATATTGTTAATCATCTTTAAGTTTACTGATCGAATTATTTTTTTTTTATGTAAGTCTTATATTGGTAATTTTCAATCTCTAAACATATTTCTTATTTTTTGACCTTAACGTCTTGTTATTATGTATATGGTTTTCTGTATTTCATTAGATATAAAAAGTCGAAATTTAAAGATTTTTCTTACAACATGTTTTTAATATATACAAACTTGCACATACTAAATTTTAATTTATTGTATTAACTGCTGCTTAATTTTAAAACGTTTTATGAATAGCAGTTGCATTTTTAATTGTTACAATAATTACTTACTTATTAATTATATGTTTGAAAGATTTTAATCGGCGACCTTATATGTTGTATATATTTTTGATTTTAAATGTTTAAATAAGCTGTTAGTCTTTTTATGTAAACTCTTTTAACTGTGAAATTCAAATCGCACGTTTTTAAAGTTTTATTGGGAATTTATTTAAAATACATTTCTAAAAATGTTAAATAAAAACTAAAAATTAAAAAAAAAAAGTATGCGTTAGCATAAAATAAATATTACACTTACAACTAAACGTAATGGAGTAAAAGGGATTTTAAAATTTATCGTAGTTGAATGTGTTGGAACCAATCGAAAGAACGTGAAAAGATGCGTCAGAGCAACAATTTTGTTACATATAAATCAATAAAAACATAGGAGGAGACCCGTGAGGTGTTCAAAGAGACGTTTTGGTTCTTTGAGCATTTATGATTTCTGTACAAATGTTTTGCTTGGATTATTTGAGGGTACTGACGAAATTTCAGAAAAAATACTGTTCATCACTTGAAGGACACCCAGAGAATGTAAGAGGTCTTTCTCTCAAACAGGCTTGATCGAATTTAAAATGTCCTGGCTACTCCACATGTTGTTTTAGCTTCAAGCATGTTTTACAACACGAATTGTTTGCGACTTGAGTTTATTTTGCATTAAAGAATTTATTCAATAAATAGCAGAAGATCTCATTATCTTTTACTTTTGAGTCAAAAAGTTATGATCCCCAATGATATGCGCCTTCTGTTGCGATTTTAGCCTGTACCATTAACTAGCTAATTTGCAACGTGATCTTTCTCAAGAAAATATGGAGTTATTTCACATGAATCTTTATTTCCATACCAAAATACTTCTGGTGCCTCAGTGGATCGGTTCTCTTTAATAAATTTCATTTGAATATAATTGCTTCTCATATCATTTGTAGCAATTCTGAAAATCACTTTATTCTGCTCATTTGTCAAATATTCAAAAGTCAGCAGAAACATCAAAAAACTTTTGGTCTATGTGTGCATTGAGAAATTTTTGGATTGGTTGGCTTGAGATTCTATGTGTTGTTTCCATACAGAAAATTGTCTATCCAGCAATTGATTTTCTGCTTCGTTTTAAAAATTTGTTTACAATGTATCTATGTCTGAGTTGCTGTAATAATACATGGATGGCTTAATTCTGTTACATGTCTAGCATTCCCCGATTTTTACTACTTTTTCTACAACGCCGAAATGGTGCTTCTTCTATTTTTAACCGCGTCAAATATTTTTAACTTTCTTATTTGCTTTTTTACTTCAATGTTAATATGAAAAAATATTGGATTTTCATGAAGTTGGTGTGATTATATAATTTGATTTCATTTTAAAACTGTTGCTTAAGTTGAGTTCTGAAATAAATGCTGTTTTAAAATTTGAAATCGTAAGAAAATTACAATGGAAAAATACCCAGAAGGTAAAAATATACATGTGTCAATGGCTTCAGTTCAAGTCAACAGTTCAAAGCACGATATTTTACCAATTAAAGTTATTTTCTTAATTGAAATACCTATTAAATTTAATAATCAGACAGATTGATTTATCACACCGCAATAACATGACTGAATTCAGTATCTAAATGCTACTGAATTCAGTGATGAGCTAAATAAATCGGCTCTGCTCGCATTCATGTGCTAAACAAATCGTCTCTGTAATTAGACACGGTATAAATTTTAACAAAACAAAATGTAAAGGTTTTATAAATTCTTATTGCAAAAATCACAACAGTAATTTGATTATGTCAGTTGCTTTCAAAGTTTATTTCGCTCTTTTGATCATTTTAACTATATTACTTTGAAAATAGTCCTTCTTCTAAATTATTTCCTGTGGCATTTTGGTAAACATCTATAATGTTAGTCGAACTTTTGTACTAGCTACTCAGAAAAATATATGTTCCATTTATACTCTATTTTATGCAATCAATCTTGATAAATGATTTTCTGAAGATCGCTGAGTGGATTCCAGAGAATCTTTGGTTTTTTTTTTTTTTTTCCGTCGCCTTTCCAGTCATATTTCCTAATGTTTGGTGAGATACTAAGTGTGTGCCTTAGTTTGAGAAGTTGATGAATCGCTTCCTATTACAACCCTTTTCCATTAATGCCATTTGAAGGAATCCTCGCTTTTGTGACAGGAATTCGAATGTTTACATTTCGGATGTTTCTCAGTTTCCTTAAATAAATTGATTCCAACATCAACGGCTTTCGCGTGGAAATCTTGTTATTGCAGGGGGGAAATTATCAAGCTTCCTCGAAAAATATATTCTGCGGTATAAAGTGTTTTTTTTTTTTTTTTTTTAGTTTCGCATATTTTTATGGTTTTGTGTTTTTCAATAGATTAAGTCTTTAGCATATTTCACGCAATTCAAACACATTTCTGAGGAACATTAGTTTATTTAATATCGTTATGCCTTGAAAGTAGTTCAAAGCTTGAGTTCTGCGATTTGGTATTAATTAGAAAAAATGTGTTTTTATATGTTGTAATTCGTAATCCATTGTGTTTTAGATTTTCTTTTTTATGTGAAAACCGAACTATAGAAGTACTTTAATCCGTCTCGTGAAATAAAAATACAAATTTTCTGATAATATGTATAGTATTTTTATAAAAAAATCATTTTGCTGATGGATCTTAGAAAAATAAAAAAAGGAATTTAGTTAAACTCTAGAAATATTTTAAGGTAAAACTAATGACTTTAAATTTACTTAAAAAAAAGACATAGTTATTTAATTTTATTAATATTCTGTTCCGTGTTTACTTTCCTATCTCTTTTCTTATTGCTTGATCTCACTTTTTCTTTCTTTTGGGATAAATAAAGATTTCTCTTCCTTGAATTTTAGAAGAAAATAAGTTTCGTTTTCCTTTTTAAAACATAATTTATTAAAATCGAACCGTGTAATTCTCTTTTCCAAATAGCGAGAAAATAAAAAAAAATAAATAAAAAAATTTTTAAAAGCTGAATTTGTTTTATAAACATGTATGGTTCTGATTCAATTTATATATTTGAAATTTTCGCTTGTTTAATTTGTTAGCATTTTCAGTGATAATAGTTGCTTAATGATAATCCAAGAATTATCCCTTTAAAAAAAATGTGATTTTTTTCTCATTCGTTTAAAAATTCACTTTCTATCTGTAATTATGTTACTTACTGTTTTTTTTATTCATTGTAAGCTTTCGTATTATCTTTTTATTATCAAAGACACTGCCTACATTTACTTTTTTCTCCTAGTAAATGTTTCATTTAAATCTCACAATTGATTGGCGACACCTTTAATTATTTAATGGCCTTACCTATTACTTTAATGCTTACCATTAATGAATTGAATGGCGGTTGCTATCTATCTGGGCACCTATTAGTTAGAAAACTAAATTTTTTTCAGCCGAACTTTTATTCGGGGAAGCTTCTTCCATTAATTGTCCCTAGTGTTTCCAGTGACTAGGAAGCTTTTTACCGAAAAAAGCTAAATGCGACGAAAAAGCTTAATGCAACACCAATGTTTGCTTTCACTTTTCTGCTATGTATTAGACTTTCGATAGTTTGAACGCTGTCCTAGAAAAATGACGGTGTTGGGGAATACGATAAGCCTCGCCTGCAGGTGATGAGGGACAGTCAAGTCCTTATAAGTAAATATATTACTGCCAGTATTCCGTGTTTTTTTATGACATCACCTGTATATTTTTCTTCAACTGAAAGGAAATTGTCAAAATTTAATTTTTATATTCAAAGTGTAAATTTGTACCAAATATAAAATCTTAACAATATTTTCGATTTAACTCAACATTGGAACTTATTTATTTTTTTGCTTGTTTCTCTGGTCATTCAGTCCGAACTAGCTGCTGAACATTTTTTGTCTATCCATCGGTTCAGTAGTTCAAGGAGTCGATTCCCATATTTCATGTGATTGGTCATAGTGGTTCGGAATCCATTTTAAACTTTAAATGCCTGTCAAGTGAGTGACCGCTTGCAAAAAGTGACTGTATAGCGAATACCGGGAAAAAAAAATGATCAGTTGATTTCGAAAAACTGAGCCCCTTGTGTTTTTTGTCTGTTCTTGTGTATTTCAATGCTTATTATCACACATAAATTGGAACATTTTACTATTTTTGAAAAGATGTTTAATCAATTAAATATTTGTTTTGGGCAGTTTTTAAAGTTAACTAAAGTGTTAGATGTGTGAAATGGTATTTTTCTATATTATAATGTTATAATCACCTATTTTTATACTATTGTTTCATAATTTTACTTCATTATATCGTATATTTAATTTTTATCAATATGCTATTTTTATAAAATTGCAACCATTATTTTAGTTGTTAAAGATGTAAAATTGTGCATTTTTTATCATCAAATTTATAATACCGTATCTCTTTCGTCATTATGCCCATGCCACTGTGGAGATTGAGTAAATGTGCTTTGAGTTAGTCATTAAACTTTAATAAATGACTTGCCAATTTGTTTTTATCTCAAGTTTCCAATTAGCAACATCACTAGTGTAAAACTTAACATTTGTCGACAATTGCAATATAGATTTAGACTGAGGAAAATTAGTTAAGGATTAAAATCTGTTTACTGAAGAATTTAAAGTCAGTGTAAGGCTTTCTGCTTATCTGTAAAAATATTCCTACTGTTTACCGTGCATTATCATAAAACTTTATCGTTTGGTAAACGAATAATTGATTTTTTAAGAATTATTATTTTTTTAAGATACAATAAATATTGTAGTATTTAAAATAACCAAGAATTTAGCCCCAAAGTCGAAGATTCTTCGAGTTTAAAATATTTCTTTCATATAATTATAAAGTAAAAAAAAAAAAAAAAAAAAACTTTTTAAGAATACTTGTTATGGCGATAGCAAAACTTTGGGTTTTTATCAATTAGAATGCTTAATACAAGATGTTTATTGCAAGTAAGGTTTATTCTTTCGATTATTTCCATTTAACTACTTTAGAACATTCGTGATTTCAAATAATTTTTTTATAGAAATTATTAACGAATTTTCGATTAATTTGAAGATTAAACTTACTAACAGGAATACAGCATTCTCTTGTAGCACTACAGCAGGGTGATATTATTCTAAACTATTTAATTTTATGTCGCTGCTTTCTAACTAAAAACATAAAATAGAATTTTTCTAATTAATTATGTAGATATTCAAAGTGTTGTTTTAAAATTAGAAGAAGACTTTTAAGAAATTTTTTTAATTTTGTCCTTTGCTCGATTGCATAAAGATCTATGAATTTTGAATGCCCAATCAAATAAAGTGCTTCCATTGGATTGAAACCATAGTAAAAGCATAGTAATTCGTATTACGAATTGAACTGGCGATACTGAATACTTGTTTAGAATAGGACGGATAATAACCGCTTTAATGCATGCTCTAGTAATTGTGGTGTGCATTGCTCAATCTAAATAGTAATTATTGCAAAATGTAAATGATCGCGGTCTGGTTGGTCCTAATGCCAATGATGAGTGATTACCAGTCTCGGATAATAGCTATAATAATTATCGAAAACTGATGCCCATTTCGTTATTGGCTTGAATTAATGATGGGTTTGCATACCTTCAATGCAATGAAGCATGTCAATGTTTGCAGTGCACATATGCAAAATAAATATTGTTTCTACCACAGCAACAACAAAACAATTGGAGAGTTTGGCTCGTAAAATTTAAGAATGAAAACACTGCCATATTTGTTTTATTAATGTTGCATTTAAGTAAACATAAATTGCTTAGAATATTTACCTTTTCTGGTAATATATATCACGTATCTTTTGTTACGAAGATCTTTTTTTTTAGATTTCATTACTGAATAGAAATTAGAAATTATTTCATTTCGGAAATTGCATTTGTTATTGGACTTCTTTTTTTTTTCAAGCTCTAGTCTTTAAGCATAGAGCCTTTTCATAATCTTACTATCCTCTAAACGCGGCAGAAAATATTGATTTTACATTTAGAGAATCGCACAAAATCTTTCTAAAGACGGCTCATTATAATTTGATATCCATCACAACGAGCTGGAAGCAAGTTTTCCAATTAGTGCACATCCTGATCTCAAATGAGCGGTGCTCGGTTTCTTTGCCTCTATTTTCTGCTTTTAATTGGGCGTATACTCTCTCTCATAAGATGCTTTTATTCATTCGAAAAACTGTAAGATTCATTTTAGTTCCGGAACTATGTTAATGACTACCTCGGCGTCCGAATGTTCAAAACTTATTGCTTTCCTTCATGAATATTGTTAGCCTTGCTTTCAACGCAAAACTCATTGAATGGGCTTGTAAGTTTCTCATTTAAAATTTTGGTGTCCGGAAAACTAGTGTTGTGTATGTTTCAAATAAAAAAAAATTAAATTATCGTAGTCTGTTTTTAATAATTGTGGAATTTTATAATGAATGCAAGAGTATAGTGTATGAAAGTACTGAATTATTATTTAATTATGATGAAAAGCTTTTTTTACATTTTTCTCGGAAGTCTTGCTTCCATTCCATGTAAATTTTAGTCCTAGTAACTTGCAATTTAAATTGTTTTTGTAATTATGTTTAAAGTAATATCGGTATTTTAATAAAACAAAACTATTTTCTAAAAATAATAATTCTTATTTATTAAATTTCAGGTTACTTTGTACTTTACTTACAGGTTACTTTGTACTCAATTCGGATTCTTTTCACTTCCTTATAACTTTATTATCAAGATATTTTTAGAATAAAATTCGAATATCTTTTAACATTGTTCAAATTGTTGGTTTTGACAATGAACAGAACTTTATATTTAACTAAATAATTTATATATTTAAACTGGAATTCCGTCAAATATTAAATGGGATTTACTTCTTTAGGAAAAAAATTCCTTTTTTTTTCTTTTCATTTCTTTTAATTTTTTTCCGTTATAATGTTACGTCAATGTGCTTATTATTTCATAATCATTTTTCGGTAGAAAATCATAGTTGATAATTTTAGTCTGTTTTTGTTTCATATTTTTTAAAATATGTTTTATATTACCTTATCTATGTTTTAATCATTATCATCAGCTTAGTATTAATATTAGTTTTACAATTTTCTTAGTATGTATAGTAGAAAAAGTAAAAAACTATTTGTATATTCTTACTGAAAGTAAATCGTGAAAAGTTTAGTTTTCAATAGTAGATATAAATTCTATGGCTGCATTTTAAACAATATTTTTTTTTTTTTTTTTTTTTTTTTGCTGCGAGAAAATGTGGAAAAGCGCGTACAAATTATAAAAATTTGTTTTCAGACACTTAATCTTTTTAAGTGCATTAGCTTTTAAATTTAATGTTTAAATTAAGCGGACGATAAATTTTCGAAATAAGAATTGAATAAATTGTGTGTAAACAAATATTTATGATTAGAAGCAGTTCTCCGATTAAATTAAATTTTAATATAGACTATGATTTGGTTGTTAACAAAAGAAAAACCTGAATATAATGTATAAATATTGCATTATTGAAAAGCATAACTTGTATACCGAATAGCAGCCTATTTATTATGACACTGTTAGTTGACATAGCAAACCGAATGTAATGTAAGTTTTAGTAGCTTATGTTGCAGTGATTTTTCCTTGCAACGAGACTCAATCTAAATTGCTAAAACATAAAGCTTTAAAATAAGCCATATTTATGTTATTAATTTTGCTTCGTTATATTTTTAAGCGTTGTTTTTATTTATTTATTTTTTTGGACGATTTTTATTTCTGGTTTTAAGTTCGTTTTGTTGAATGTTAAATTAATTCTTTGTTATATAAAACTGATGAAAATATCAACAAACATTTATGATTAGTAAGTAATTGTAAAACTATACCAGGTTTCATATTTGAAATTAATTTTATTTATTATAAGATATAATTGATCAGTTACATTTTTTTTAATACCATTTCCAACGGAAGTTTGCGATTTAATCAAAAAATTATTGATGTTTTTCATTTTAGCTCATCAGTAAAGTCGAGTCCATCATTTAAATTCGAAAAAAGTTCGATTATTTTAAGATGAAAACGTCACCCAGTGCTTGAAACTAATCACTGTTGTTTAACAATAATGTTGATTTACTTAACTAAATCACGTCTGTTAAAGAAATTATCTGGGAACGCGAGTTAACCAATAATTAGAGGTTTCTTTTCTTAACTGCTTGGCTTATAATTAATGCCTGGTTTCTCGAGTAATATTTTTCTGCTGCGATCATCAGTTAATAATAATACTCTTAGTTATCTTATCATAATTCATGAGTACGAGTATCTGAAATATTGTATAAGAGTGTTCTAGTACACTTCTAGTTTTACTGAGGACTTTTCTTTTTATAAATTCTTTGATTAGTGGGAAACTTTTCAAGATTCTCAAACACATTTCTTTTTTACTTATGAAGTGTTTTTACTGTAATGAATAAATATTAACTTTTTGTGGCGTAAGTAAAGGCCATCACACTTGGTATTTGTTTTTCACATGCATAATTTTTTTTTTTTTTTTTTTTTAAGATTGTTTGGACAGACGTATGTTTTTGGTCTTTTAACTTAATTTCAGTAATTTTGTAGATTATTCAATCGAATCTTTTGAATTTTACTGCTTCAATTTTTTTTTTTCATTTTAGCAATATTAATATTTAGTTGCATTGCATATAAATAGCGATTAGAATATAAGAGCCGCATTCGTTAAACTCATTGATATTACATCTAAATATAGATTATCACGCTGCTACGTATTTATTACTTATTTATGTAGTTTTTGCATAATCATTAAAGATATTTGATGTTTCATTGCGATCTGATATTTAGAAGAAAATGATTTTCATGGCGATTATGATATTTACTCTGTAATTTAATGCAATAATCTCTCTTTAAAGTTACATGAGGGTTTTCTTTCGCTCTTTATCACAGATTAACAGTTTTCCATTGCTGATTTTAGCCGTTGAAAGTAAATAATCTGGATAATAATAGTAATTTTCCCGTGCTATTTAGTAAATTACTTAGTTATAGAATGCTAAATATGTACTCCTTATTTTGAGCTAGAATAATATAAAGAAAATCTTATAATCGGTGGTAATTAAAATATATTTTAAGTACGGCATTATAGCTGGGGGAAAGTAATACGATGAATGCAATTATGAGAATTGGTGGTGCTCCTCTATTTTGCGAAAGATGATGTAATATAGAATCTCCTATCATGAAGAATAGAGGAACTTATTCGGATTTTAAAGCTGATTTCTGAAAATGTAATTCTCGGATTTGTAAAAAAAATAAAAATAAATAAAAATAAATTCAGAATGTGATTTTCTATGTTATATCGAATGAAATATATTTTCAATTACATTTTTGATTGGATGGGATCGTAAAATATTCGATTCACTTGTAGAATATTTTATTATATATGCAACGGTTTGAAAAAAATTAAAAAATAGTTTTATTGTAAAATAGGAATTTTACGCAATTTTATTATTTCAAAATTTCCTATTTATTTTATTAACATTGTTTAACAATTATTTTTATATTGAATTAGACACTTGTGACAGGTAGTTGTGAGCCAGAAATGAATATCAGCTCTTTCGTCATTCGCCTTTTCAATCGGATGCTTGCTGTTTAGACATGTACACGATTAGGCTTTTAATATTTCGTCATATATTGACCTGTGGTGATTATGGAACATTCTTTCAGAACAGAAAATTGATTACGACAAACTTTGCATTTTTCTCTTGTAAAGTTACTTTAAGGAACATTATTAATAGTTTATTGTGGGTGTTCGTGAAATAATCTGCAACAACATATCCATCCATTTTTTTTATGTCCCTATTTTATAGCTTCTTAGGAAGAATGTGTACACAGTGCTCTGCATTATAAATGTGGAATGTATGTGCTGTCTTGATGTACTTTGGCTTGCAAACTAGAATAACTATCAAGTGCTGCATTTGCAAATTCGTTTACTGATTTATATTTTGTCCACACAATACACCATCAATCATTGCCGAACGCATTAAATTTGTATCCACTGCTTATTTTCTCCATCTTCTGAGTGTGCTAATTTCGCAAATTATAAGACTTTGTTTGGTTAGTCAGATCGATGGAATTTCTGGTTATCTATTCATTGTAATTAGTGTATGAGAAGTATTAGTTTCAGAAGAAATTGAACTCATTAGTCTATTAGTCTGGAAAAATCACTATGTGTAGAAATAAAATAGAACCGAAGACAATGGTATAACTCTTTTAACATTTTTCGAAGAGTCAAGAAATTTCTTTAACTGTTTGCCAGTAGCTTTATAGATTTTTCTTCGGGGGGGAGATACCCTATTATATCTCATAGTGATTAGTAAATAAGACATTTTTAAAAAATAATTTATTGTTGACATTACATATTGCGCAAACAACGAGTTTTTTTTTTCTTCTTTTTTTCGCAAATATAAAATGATCGATTTGCATTCCTTTGTTAGTGTAAAAACATATCTTTATCAAGGTATTATTTTTTTTATCCAGAAAAGCCAAAGAATAAATCTTGAAATATAACATTCTATTTTTGTCTTATGAAAAAGTAAAGATCAAACGAGCGCGTTGACCTTTTCTCAATAATACCAATTCATTTTAACTCGGAGAACGCAGAGTTCTCTAATACGCTTCTTCAATATATTCATGCAATTTATATAAGACAGGTGGTTTCATTTTTTTTTCTTAAACCTACAATGATCTTTTTTATTCTGACTGAATTTTTCTCTTATCAAATATCGAAATTATCAGCTTGAATTTATGTCCTTACCTGAAATATTTATATTTCTTTTTTCTCCTCTTGGATTTACTAGCATACGCTTTGCAAGATTGTTGTCACGGGGAGATTTTCTTGGATAGAACTTTATTGAAACGGTCTTGACATTTTTTCTCCCATCTTTTCTTTCTTTTCCTTTGTACCTAATATATTGTACAAGCATAAAGTTGGCTTCCCTTGCATCGTTTATAAAAGTACTTTCCGCCTTGTCAATTCTTATTATGTCTATAGTCTGACTTGAGCTTGAAAAAAGAACAGAAAACTGTTCTGGCTAAATTGTGTGTGTGTGTGTGTGTGTGTGAATATGAGAGAGATAGAAAAAATAGAGTGTTAGAAAAGAAAGAAAGATAAATAAATAGAAAAGAAAGATAGAAAAAATAGATAAATTAATAGAAAAGATTGATAGAAAAGATAGATAGATAGGTAGATTGATAGAAAAGAAAGAAATATAGATAGAAAGAAAAGAAAGAACATAGTTTTCCCCCGAGAATTAAAATTTGACTTCAAAAATTGTTTTAGATCATATTATGTCAGCTAATAAAGAAGCATTAAGTTCAATAGCATTTTAAAATATGGACAATGGATAGGTGTTACAATGCTAAGTGTTTTTTTATTGCTAATTGTATTCTGAATTCCTTAAAATTTGGAAGAGAAATATCCTAAATAGAAATTAAAATAAACCATAGCATTTTTCGACAATAGCTTAGAATAGAATGTTTACTTATTTCGCAAACTTACTGAGAAATTTAATTTAAAATAATATATATATATATATTAAAATTTCAAAGTATATTTTAAATGTTAAAAATATTTTTTGAAAAAAATATCAATTTGAAAAGTATATCTTTTCCAAATTGATTTGCTACTGTATTTTTCATATTTCATACTTTTTGTTTATTTCATTCGAAAGAGTGTTTTTCTTTTAAATATAAAAAAACTGCTTAACTTAAATTTGCTGTAAAAATTTGTTATTCTTTTTTTTTTATTTTTTAAAATCACCGTCTGTCAGTGGAGTTCCATTGCCCCAAATTAGATCTATAAATAATAGAAAATCGAATTTAAATTTAAAATAGACTTAAAAGATAAAGACTATATCGTCAAAAGTAGATTTTTCTGATATTTTCTAATGTGTGTGTGTTATCTGTAATCTTCAATAACAATAATGAAAGCTAAACGGTTCAAAACATTTTCCTCGGAAAAAAGTTATTCATATTTTTTCGAACATAAGTGCGCGTAATTGATTGTTTGCGCATAATTTAAATTCAATTATTTACTTATATTTTATGGATTTAACATAGAAATCATTCTAGTATTCTTGCTTTGAACAAGCAGTATTTTTTTCTATCTATCTATGATTATTTCTTTTAAAATATTCATTTTCCTATTTAGTGTTTTTAAAATAACAATGATATGTAAAGTATCGTTTTTATTTCTTTTTACATTTAAAATATATTTATTTAAATGCATAAAAGTCGAAAGGCTAAGAGGAAAGTTCTTTTGGTTTTACTTAAATTGCTGCTTTTTAGTTATTTTTTATTTTTGACTAATGATTAAATAATTATGTATTATTCTCTTTCCAAATATATTTTATATCCGAATGAAAATAATTCTTAAAAGTGTAATTTTTAACCGAAAAATCATTAAAACTCTATTTACTTATTCATATACTTAGTGGAACCATAAAGCACATATGGTTTACTAATATGAAAAAAATATTCTTATGTTTTTTTGTTGTAAAAATGTTTTTTAAAATTTTTAACGGAATCTTTATCACCCAAAGAATTTAATATTTGAGTAAAGTCTAAACTAAGTGTTGAATCGAGTTTGTTGAATATCTCCTTATCGATTTAGGGGTTTTTCGAGAAAGTGAAATTAGTTCTGGCTATGAACTGAGGTTGAGGTTAGATGTAGTTACTAACTCATACAACCGTGAAATACTGCGACAAGCTTTTGTGTTCTTCTTTCATGTTAGATTTTTTTTTAATTAACCTACAAATGCTTAGTAAAAATTTTGCTCACGAAAAGTCTATTGCAGAGCAAATGCACTAATTTATTAGTAATTCGGATGATATGACTTTGATTGTTGAGTTTTCTATGTAAGTGCATGCCAACAAACTTTCCAGTATGTGACTTGTACTCAATGAGTTATCGTATACCCATATTAATGCTATTTTATTTAATGAATGAGTGAAATTATACTCAGATTTTAATTATGTATTTTGTAATTTTACGAATGTTAAAAATTAATGTTTCCCAAATTCAATGTTTATTTTTATATTTAAAAAAATTTTGTGGAATTAAATTATATTGCCAGACATGAGAAATATTTCATCATGGGAAATAATTTGTAACCTATATTTAGTTTATATGAAAGACTGTGTACATCGGTAAAAATAATACTCAAAGTGTGCACGCAAAATACAGAACAATCAGGCTAGTTACGTTGTTCCTAAAAGAAATATTTACAGGGTGGCTTTCCAACTTTTGAGAACCGCATTTGATCACATTGATTGTGATCTTTTGCCAATAAATCTCGGAATTCAACTGGGCAAAGATCTTGTTTCAAAAGGACTTGTAGTATAGTTTAAATTCGATTAGGAATCGATTCGAATGAATGTGACACATCTGTAGAAGACATTTGCTATTAACATCTGTAAAAAGTGGTCTGACATTTGCTGTTCTGCCTTTTAAATTCTGTGTAAAATTATATTCTGTGTAAAAAGGCCTTTTAAGTGTCATTATTGACACTGGAGACATCAGATGCGGAATGAGCTCTAAGGTCACTTTTGCTGCAATTAACTTATTAGACATTGCATTCCGTTTTAATACTTGCCTGCCTTTCACGGAGATTTTCACCCCCACTGTTTTGCTTTGTCGTACTGTGTATGCTGTCATTTCATTGGACATAGTACCTCTATAAATATACAGGAACAGGGTTGCTGGCAAACCATATTTAATTTTGAATTGTATAGGCTGGTTAATCAGCTCTAGACTACATAAGTTATCAGCAGCAACAGGCTAAGGTGACTTGGCCATGTCTGGAGAAGCCGGGAAAACAACTCTACTAGAATATATCAACGTTTAAGAACCCCGAAGGTTCCGTGCCCGAGGAAGACCACAAACAAGATGGCTCGTTGACACTGAAAATGACCTCATGATACTGAAAATTAGGAACTGGCAAAGTGTCACACTGGACAGACTGGGCTAGAAAAGGCGTGCTATTGAGGCATCTTAGACTTATAATAAGCTGTTACGCTATTAAAGAAGAAATACCTCTATAAATGCTTAAAAATTGGAATATTTCTTTCGCACTTGCTCCTGTAAAAATTAGTTCCTACAATTATCTTTTTAAATCTGTGATATTCGAATTTTAGGCTTTTTGGAAAAAATAGAAGATTTACAGAACTTTTATAGGGTTACCACAGTTAGTAACTAACTAGTACTAACTGTGAAATTTAATTGGTAGCTATTATATTTTAATGCTTACGAAGTGCATTAAAAAATGTTACTTGTGATAACATTATTTTGATAACCTACCGTACTTTGTCTATACATGTAGCAAAATGTAAACGTTTTTCATTATAGTTTATTTTTCATATACAGTGAGTGAATTGGTTTGGAGAAAAAATTCTGCAAAAAATCTTGTGATTATTACATGACAGTTAAATAAAATATAGTTTGAAGTTGCTGAATTCAGGTCCCGTATTTAATTTAAAACTTTTTTTCAGAGTTTTACTGCTTTGCTTGTTTTATCGATTTGACAAGTCAAAAAAAAAAACTTATAATACGGTATTAAACATTTTAAGAATTTTTTTATACATCTATAAATCAAAAATAGATTCTTGACAATTTCCTTTTAAATTGAATTATCTTCAAAATGAGTCGAAATTCATTTTAGTTTTAAACATTTCTATAAAGATTTAGGATTCATTGAATTTAATTGCGATGATTCAAAATTTATCTTTTATTCATCAGTGACTCGGAATAATTTGATTTTTCATGCCAATAATTATTTTTCGAGTCCAATATCCTGCACACCTTTTATAAACGATTTGATTTTTAAAATTATTTGTATATTTGTGAACTTTCCTGAAATTTGAGCCTACCGCATTTGAAGATGATATAACGCTATTTAATAAAATTCTTTTAATCGAACTATTCTTAAAATAATCGACTAATCCAACTTTCCATTGATGCACCCTGAGCAGCGTATTAAGTTGAAATCGTGGCACTTTTCCAAGTTTACTAATTCGCGATCGTGCCTTAACACTGATGGTAATTTCGACTCGGGACTTTCTTCCCCCCCCCATCCCCTTCTATTGAAGAGGTGCCTGCCCAAGTTTCAGCGTTATCTCCCCGAGGTTAAAATCCATTTATCAGAGTTCACCCGGAAATCACTTTCCTTGGATATTCTCCCGGGAGTCTTCCTCAGGTTCAGGCTCAGTGACTGGAAGCCGTTACTTAACTAGTCCTGACGGTATTAAAGATTACTTTTCAGAGCCCCGCCAGTGTTATTGTCGCTGAAAGTTTTTCATTGTTGTTGCTCTGACGAAGTGCCTGACATTGTGATTTGTGGAGGCGAAAAGAAATTGGTGGATGTATTGAATGATGTGTATTAGCTTCCACTGAAATATCCCGAATGCAATTTCTCTCCATCGAAAGATAAGAATTGAAATCGTCTTTTTTATTTCGTGCATCGTTACGATTGCTCGTTAATTTGTTTTATTTGTAAATTATGAAGCTTCAGAGAATGTTCCCATGAAAGCACTGGGGGTTTTCTTTGTTATTTTTTATCATCTATTAATATTAAATCTGCTTCACAATTTTTGATAGTAAGGCATAATTATTCGAGGATGGATTTCTGTAAATGTACGTTCTAATGCCAGCTTCATTTACCAGGCCTTTTAATTTTCATATACGTTTATTCATTTCCTAACTTTCAATACATAATATGCTGAATTGTAAAGTCTTGGCAATAATTCAAACATTAAATTTCTATTTAAAGTCTTATTCTAATACAGCGAAGAAAATTTCATTTGTTTCCATTTAAACGCTGGATGCGACATGCTGGAATCTTATTATGGAAGTTTGGTTTCAATGAAGGCAATATTGTATATAAAATAATGCTATTGTATCTGTGCTAATATTTGATTGAATAGAAATCCGAACACTTTGCTCAAAATTTTCAAAATAATCGCTGCCACTGTCCCCATAAAGCTCATCATTTCTATGAAATGCTTTTGATCTTCAATAAATCGAAACAGTTAACTGCACTACCGTTTGAAGCAGTTCTCTAATTTCTTTCTTTTTTTTTTTTTCTTTTTCTTTTTTTTTTTTTTAATAACAATGTGATTGAATTTACTTGTTAAGAAGATGCAATAAAATTACCATATTAAGATTTGTGACTGTATTCCATATAAGATTATTAATGTTAAGGAAAATATAAATACTTTTTTTGAGCGGTTTTTGGATATTTTTGAATATTTAAAATGAATTATATTTTTTAAAACTTAAGTTTTTTACTCGGGTTTTCAAATAACAGGATAGAAAGGTTCAAACCATGCCTTATCGCTTACATTTAGAACCGAATGACTATGAAAAATTAATTATTAAAGTTTTTGAAAACCGTGCTTCCACAGTTACCTTTAATAAACTTAGTTTAAACGCTAATAACTTATTAGCTTATCTTTAATTCAACGTATTCTCTAATAAGCTGTATTATGTAAAATGTATTCATTTAGTCATAGTGTAAAACTATCCTCCGTGCAAATATTTTCCCTTTGATTTGAATAAAGTGTTTTTATTTATTTTTTTACATACGCGTTGGATCTATTTCGACAACCTGAAAAAGCTGAAACACTAATAAAGGAGTCGATTTTTTAAAATACAATTTCTACGAAAGTGAGCTACAGCTCATTAATGTGATACTTCTGATATGGCAAAACAAATATTGAGTGTTCTGCTTGATCCCTATTTCTAAATTACTATCCGATTACTTTCACCTAACTTGTAGAGCCATACTTGGGCTAGGTACAGGGAAGTGTGCTCTTCCAGCAGTAGTTCATTAATATATGTAATGGGTTGTAAAGCTGTTATTTCTGATAAATTATGAAAATGATGTGTTAAATATGAAATCATTTTTTTAATGTATCACCGATTAGAGAACTAAATCAAATTGCTTACTTATGAAGTATGGAAAATTCGTGCAACAAGATTAATTTTATGTAGATATTATCATGCAAACTCTTCTCGATAAATTTAAATGATTTTATTTGTTTTCCTTTACAAAAAAAAAAAAAAAAAAAAAAAAAATGGGGTGAGATTTTGATGCCATGTCGTAATAAATTTAAGAACATCTGCAGTTGTTTGAAAAGTGCATTCCGAATTGCTCCTGTTAAAAAAGTCATGAAGCATTTGTTAAATCTCTCTAAGAATGTATTTAATTGCACAGCGAATAAATTAAGGATAATGCCGGAACAGGTGCTGAAGCACAACAAATGAGATTTATTCATTAAGTCCAAGTATTAGACAAATGAGAAAGAACCTAAACGATGGTGTATCTATGATACCAGGCATGCAAACGATTATACTTCCCTGGAGCACTTGCATTGCATATCGCTCATACTAGAATTAAACAATAAGTTGTTGGTATGATGGTTAATATATCTTCCATATGAGGATATATAACCCGTACACAACAACAATGCGTGCTCAGGATCACATTATCGAGCTGCGCTTGAGGCAGAGAATTCCACTCAGCAAGTAATGCACTCCGAAGGTCTAAGTAATGAGCTAGTTGTCGGAGTATGTTTCACTCGTGGTGTGTCGGATTGAAGTCCGGTGAAAATGCTGACCATTCCATACGGGTGATACCTTCCGATGGAAGACAGTCATTGATGATGTTCGAACGGTGAGGACCGCGTTGTCATCCACTAACGCTAATATTTCAATATTAAGATGTTAAAGTGATAAGATGTCTAAATATAAGATGACTAAATATGTCAATATTAAGATGTTTCTAAAAGAATTACGAGACTTTCAATACAAGTGTCTCTTAAGTAATTTAAAATATGTTACCGACTTGTAATTCTCATTCCTGAAAAATTATAAATTGATGAAATTTTTATATTACTGCAGTAGATGATTACCTGAATTCCTAATTTGAAATTACTTCGTTTAAATAAATTTGTGTTTCGGCTCAAAATGCATCCATTCATTTCAGAGTATTTTCAAAAATTAATATTTTTTATTGAAAAATATTTATTTAAAGTTTATGAAAGTGTAAGTTATTTTATATTAAAAATTCGTTCCTCTTTCGAAGGTGTCCACAATATATTCAGTCCTTTTAGAAATATCATATTTTAAACAATATTTCGAGTTCACAGAAATTATTATAGTGCTCTTATGAAATAAATAATTAGATTTTTATTTTATATATTTTGAATTTTAATAGTGTTACTTTTATGCGATATGTAGTTATTTTTATCGTTATATTTAATTTCATGTTTATACGAAATGTATATCCTGTAGAGAAAATATTTTTTAACTTCTAAAAAAATAAATTGAAATTTCGTATGATATTTTAGTAATCTTGCGTGTGAATTAAAATATTAAAAACCATGAATCCTTATTAATTGAATAATAATTAAGAGCCAAAAATTCTTGACGGAAAAAAAAACAACTTTTATTATAAATAATAATTTCGAAGGTGTAAACTGCTTCGTTAAATTTTGTTCTGTTATAATAAAAATTCAATATTTTAAGTTGGCTCTATATCAAAGAACACACACAATCGATGATTGTAATTTTAATATCTCAAAAATCTATGTATTCTATTCTCTAAATGGGCGTTGTTTCAATAGTTTGTTTTAGATTAAGTTCACATAGTTCAGATAATTAAGTTAATGAAGGGGAGAAGGAATACCCCACTTAACTTAAAAGCATTGTCTGAAGCAGTGTCTGAGTAATTTTATAGTACTACTTGATTAAGTGAAAGTTTTTGAGTAAGGTGTATGATTATCCGTTAGCTGTGATAGGAGGATGGATTTTATTTTTATTTTAAAAAGGTCGATAAATGATGCTGTCTACATTTAGCTATTAGAAGAATTAGAAGCCTTGTGAAGTATACCACTGTATTCATAGCTGAAACTGTTTCCATTATTGACTGTCTCTTATTAAATATTAGAAAAGACTACAATGGGAATCGGATTCTAATTTGTGTATTGACAGTCAAGCTGCCTTAAAGGCCACTTTCCAAGTCAAATCTAGGATTGTCCTGGAATGTAGAAACCTTCTCAAGGAGCTGGCAACCAATGATAAGGTTTTCCTTTTTTTTTTAATGCCAGGACACGTAATGAAAAAGCGAATGAATGTAATGAAAAAGCGAATGAAATGACAAATCAGGGCTAGTCTTCTAACCCTATTGGTGCGGAATCTTTTTGTAGCATCAACATGAAGACTATAAAGGGTATCCTACTCAAATGGGAAAAGCAGAAAAATGAATGAATCTTTGTTTAACACTTCTGGTCAAAAGCACGCCAAAAGTATGATTGCTAGATCATCGGCGAATACTGCCTCTGAAATTGTCAGTTGCTCTAGGGTGAAGATACGATCCATCGTAGGCTTCATCACTGGACACTATCATTTCAGGAAACATCTCCATACTGTGGGACTCGTTCAAGACCCTAATTGTAGGGAATGTCTTAAGGATGATGAGTCGGTGTATCACATCATTTTTAAATGTTGTGCTCTAGCCTCCCTTCGTTTTAATACTTTAGGAATCAATACTAAAAAGAGTTACATCGTAGCTCCATAAAGAATTTGTCTGACTTTATAAATAAAGTGGACGATCCTATTTATTGGAACTAAGAGCTCATGGGTTTGAGGTTATGACACAAAATGCTATCGAGCAGAGGTGCCTAGTGCCGTGCAAGCCCATTAAGAAGAAGATTATAAGAAGAAATTCTACTTGATAACTTTCATCAAGAGAAGCGGTTACTAACTACATGGAACATCTATTCGTTCTACCGCAGCAATAAACCAACATGAATAAAACATCACTAATCATGTTTTATCGCGAGTAATATAAAGCTTATATATGAGCATTGCTGGAAACAAATCAAAGTCGTACAGCTGGTAAACAAAGGAAAAAGATAACTTTGTTCTGTAGAGGAATTCGGAGAACTCTTGTATCAATGTAAAACAAATTTTACCTGTTGGGTATTTAAAAATGTTCGATATTAAAGGTTGTATTTGAATTTTTTTAAATAAATTAAAAAAAAATTTAAAAAAATTCCCGGTTATAAATGTTTGTGATTATTTAAAAAAAATTAAATATTTACTTCGATCATGATCTGAAGAATTCTTGAGATACATCTAGTGTTAACACCAGTTTTGCAAACACTAATTTTTAAATTAACCTAGAAACTTTGGTGGCATTCAAAGTAATATCCATCATCGTTACATTTTATGCAAATTTTGCAAAAATTAATCACTTCAAACTATCCATTTCTTGAAACCGATAAAAATAAAATGCACCTATAGTCTCATCAATTTCAGAAGGAAAACAACTTCCTCATAAACTTTCTGAATTTGAAAAATAATCTAAAACCACTCGTTGTTTGATCAGGTGGATGGAGCTCGATTGTCAGTTTTATAATATGAGAATATCCATCATCATGAGAAGATCCATTACGTGGTTGAGTACGAATCTTTGAATATTCCCTTCATTAAGAATATTCGGAAGACATTTAACAAGGTAGAATACCAGATATCGGAGGCTGTCTTAAGTCTTTCAAGTTTGATGCCTTTGGTCAGTCTTTTACTTTTAAAGAACATAACCCATATCACTTTTTAATGCCCTATTTTTTATCTTTTTTCGATGTAGAATCATTTTGAAACACGTGTATTTTATTTTCTTGACGCGAGGAAACGTCAAAAAATGATACAAAAACGTGTCATCATCCGTTTACGATTTTAAGTGGCCAGGATCTTTAAATAATTTGTCGTTGTTGATAGTGACGTTCTGTTTTTAATGTGCAGCTAAATTATGTGGAACCTTTAATCATGTTATCTGTAAACCATGGGAAATATCTTGAAAATCCTTTTCTAAGCATATGATGGTAAGTATTAAACACATTCTTGAGTGATTTACTCTTATTTCAAGATCATGAAAATTGTGGCACATAAGCGTTCATGCTTCTGTCATATTTCATTCTTCCCAGTATTTCTACATTAACTTACGTGTAATTTAGTCAATAGAAAGTGGATTGCTGGGATAAAAAGAAAAGTGTTAATACATTTAAGTCTCACTTTTTTAATTTTTGGTTACGATTCTTTGCGCATACATCAAAAATGTTGCTGTAACCCCATTATGTGATCAAATTTATACAATATCGCATTTAAAAAGATTATTTTTATTAACTTTTTTTAGATTATTAACAAATGCTTGTATAAAAATTTGATTTTTCTCCTTTTTTAAATTTTTATATTATGTTTTTTATATTTATAGAATATTTATCAAAAAAAAAAATCACACATGAAGTTAAATTAAATTTGCTCTCGAAAAATTCAAGTTTTATTCTTAGTTATATTCTAATGTTTAAAATAATTTATCTGGCTTGTTGAATAGTATTTTAATATTGATATCTCATAAAATGAAAACAAATATTGCATTTCTTTTCTTATTTTATTCATAGCCAAGGTGAATAAATTGTTGAATAAATATTTATATAATGTATACCTCATAATTACTTGTTTCGGCTATCAGACTTCCATCGACCTAAAATTTAAACTCACGGATAAATCACATTCAAGGCTGGGCGAACAATCTCGAACGCGGCGAAATTTTGAATGGAATAGCAATAGCTGCATCATCAAAACAGAATAAATTGAGGGACGCAGGTGTTATGGAAGCATTTTAGAGAAGGGCATGGGGTGAAATAAACTCCAAGGATTACTTTGCAGAGTCACCCAAGCATGGATTCAAATTTCGCCTCTGTCTTTTAGCTTATGTAAATGATAGACTTCCGTCTAAGTTTTCGGCTGCATTTTCATATCCGAATTTGTATTGGACTCTATTTCGGTTTCTTTTTTTTTAAGTTGCATTAATTATGTTTCGATGTAAGAGACTGTTCTCTTGTTAATGCTAATTCATACCTAGACGTTATTATGCTAATTTTTATACGGAATTAATGTTTTTATTTTATTGATCATTTGTTGCGCAATAAATTAGAAAAATAAATTTTAATATCTAAGTTAATATAAAAAAATATTAATCTTGTATTCAGAATTGAGATATTATATAACAGAATTTTTTCAATTATGTTTGCATTTGTTATCAAATACTATAAAAAAAAAAATAAAAAAAAAAAAAAAAAAAAAAAAAAAAAACTCTTAACCGAATAAGTCTATCTATTGATTAATCTAACAATTTAAATTAATCACTAGAACAATTTTAGCAATGAAGTTAAAAGGTTTGTATTGGGGATATATAATTAGAATATCCATTGCAATACAGATTTAATTAAAATACTCATTACCTTGGCATTTCCCAATACAATCACCTTACATTTGTTACTGCATGATTTTCGGCCAAGAAAATATTTGAAATACAAAATGTGATCCGTTTTTCCATATCTCTCTGACTGCGGTATACATAGTAAGAAATCACTTTGAATGATAAAAGGCAATTGTTGAATTTCTGATTTTTATTCATACATTTCTCTAAATAAATGCTTGGAAAATTTTCAAGTTGTCTTCCTTTTTTCTTCTAATTGACGCACAAATACAGACTTTCATAATCTAAGTTCTCTTGGAAAGCAATATACCGTGGATGTGTTAAAAAAAACAACCTTTAGATGTTTCGCTATGCATGATGCATAAAATAATGCCTCGTCATCTTGATTGACTACGCTCAGTTTGATAGAATGTTTGTTTCATCATTGGATATGGTTTTAAGCAATACATTATAAATTCCCCTCCAGATCAAAATTAAGGTAATGGATCTTCTGGTGGTGCCATCTATTAGAGGAGTTTAAAGCTAAGTCGTAATTTCATCTTTGTTGTACTCTGGTTAAACGGAAGACGAACCCTACTGACTTAAATTGGCATAGTGATCTTGGCTTTTCAAGAGCCATAAGTAACAACAACGGAGTTAGAAATAACTCCCACTGATTGTTTAAAATCAGAATAAAATATACGATTAAGTTACATTTTTTTATAAAGTTTGTCCCATGTTATGCGCATATTATATCACTGTGATCTTAACCGAAATCGAATGCTGAATGCATGCTAAGTGGTCTTAGTTTTGAGATTTACTTCAAGTGCGGTTTCATATTGTTTCGAACTTCATATTAAATGTACCCTGGTCGATTTAATTCTCGTATGCTAATAGGGATTACCGAATGACAAACTAACGCTATTGTTTGGCAATCTTTGTATTTTGCTTTGAAGTTTCTATTAAAATGATGCACTTCTAACAAATTTTTATTATTCTTAAATTCCTTCTATTCTTAAATTTTATCGCATGTTTAGATTGTCGTCTTTTTCTTTTGAAATGTTTAGAATTATCTGTTAAATCGAATTCTTTTATTACTTTCACTGTACTTACTGACGTTTCGATAATTATATTCTCTTTTTGTAAATTAAAAGGTGTTTTGTGATTATTAATAAATGGATAACCAAAAATAATGACATTTCCATAAGCGAGAAGCTCTTGTGTTCCGCCCCTATGTGTTTTTTAAATCACATTTACAATTTTACAAAACGACTCATATTTTGCAGAAACTTGATGTACTGGCTTACAGTAGTTCGATTTTAATCTATTTCCAGGTCTAAATTCTGGTCATAAAGAGCTTTCTTGTGCAAAAATAATTATAAACATTTCATTTTCAAAGTTTAAGTACTTTCAGTGAATTTATAAAAATATTGCATGACGTGAGTTAAAACTTGGAAATTTTAAAATTTTTGAAATTTATTAATTTAATTATTTAATAAATAAATATGAATTTATAGTTGCATATCTTTTAGATAAATCTCTCATTTGATATAATTCTTTTATATACATGTATTTTAGTTTCAGCGATTGGGGAGAGTAATGCTTGTTTTTCATTTAAAATATTTATAAAAGTAAATTCATGACCGGCATATTTTATCTTTTTTTCCTTCTTTGTATGCAAATAAGAGATACTAAAATAATTCATTCCTTGTAATAGAATCCATGCTTTTGGGGAGTTTACGTGAGAATACATCTTGGAAAATAGATTCACGATATATATCATTCCTTAAAATTGTTTGAATCTTTTCTCCTAAAAATTGTTCCGTGTCTAGAATGATAGTATTTTTCTCTGTGCTGCTTTTGAAATATGCAAAAAGTTTAATGCAATAAAAAAAAAAGATCAAAGTAAAATCTATTGTTTTTCGCAGGCTAGTACATTTTCATTTCCCTAAAAGGAAAAAAATGCGAAATCGAATGTTTTGATTCTAAAATTGGATCGAATGTTTTGGTATCATTGGAGATGTGACAAGAAAATTTTTGTCGATTTATGACACATCTGCACGCACAACTTACGTCTTTAGTTATTATGTATAGGCATCTTCAGAATAGCAAGGAAGTTCCTCGCTAATTTTTTTTTTTTTTAATAATTGGGACTTTTGTATTTTTAGATTAAAATATTAAATTATGATGGTTGTTTACGTAAACACATTACAAAATGCAGTTTCAAAATTGGAGATAAAAGAAATGAAGAAATCATTTAATGAGATTGCTTGAAACTATCAAGAAATTTATAATGCAGTTTGCAATTTTGCATTGTGACATTGCAATTTTCTTTGCATTTTCGCCTTATTTTTATCAATTTTTTTTATTGTATGTTTTGTACTAGTCTTGTGTTAAAAATAGCAATCATGTAGAACTACATAAGAAATGTTTTAAAAAGTACATCAAATTAAGTTTTTTAGGATAACAAAATATCTGATAAGCTTTTTTTTAAATGTTTAGAAATATAACCTTAAAATATTGGTTTTTGTGAGCGAATATAATAGTCCTTCACAAGAATAGGCTAGTATCCTGAACCTATATTAAATTTCATATAACTTCTTGAGAATGTAGTTTTTATCATTTTTATATCAGTTCTTGCAGCTCCTGATGTCAATTTCCTTTATGTTTTTTGTTTATATGTTGTGAGTTCCAGATTTTTATATTTATACTAAACACTAATCTAAATTATGAATCTGAACACTATATTTTTATTTGCTAAATGAATTTTAATTGAACAAAAATATTGATACTCCACGTTCTTCGTCCTTAATCTGTTTAAGGGTCTCTTAACGTTTCTATTCATCAGTTCTTTATTTCGAACTGTAAATCCCACTTTGATCGGAAATACTTCTAATGATATTATAGGCCTTATGAGTGACCACAGCTTTTAGCCTCGCAACCGAAAGCGAATGTATAATATTTGAATATATTTTGCGTGCTCCGAGGATTTTTTCAAATAGTGAGACTTGCTTACCTGTTTTTAATTTCTTTCTTTTCTTTTTTTTTCCCCCTTAAATAGCGAGACGTATTTTTGAAAACTTCCTCAAGTGCACATCTAGACAGGCGTACACGCAGGAAGCATAAATGCATCATTCAGCAGCATTGGCTGAGATTGAACCTAAAACTTCCTTCTTCTAATAGTGCTTTATCACTACATTTTATAATAAATTCTTCGTTAAAAATGTTTATAAGAGAAATTATATAATTACTTCTAGCTTCTTGAAATCACATTAAATAATTCGAATAAATCTATAGCTAATTTATTCGAAAGAATTTGATGTACTCTTAACATTTGTACAGTATTTCCATGCTATTATAGTGTTACACTTCAGCGTAAATATTTTAGATATTATTTGAATTTATTTTTATAATGTATGAGTACATTTACTTAGTGATGTTTTTAGTTTTTATATGTTTTGAAGAATATCACATTCGATCCCTAAATATAGTTTCATTAAAAGGAAACTATGTTTAGGAGATGTATTACACACACTTATTATAATTAACACACATGCACAACGAACTAATAAATTTAAAAATAATAATCAAACGAATGACAGATTCTGAATTTAATTATTAAATTTAGTTTTTTTTCTCATCAGGAATTCAACTATTATTGATTGTGTTTAACTGATCGGGTACAGATAATGACATTGTTCAGTTTTCCGAATTACAATTCGTGAATTCGATTTCTACTTTGTACGTTTCTAATAGCTTTCTATATTTTGAAAATTTTTAATGTTATCATTTTTCTGATTTGCAAAATTTTCTCCCGAAGTGTTCTTAATTATTATGTTGTCATGTAAGTAAAGCACATGGAACTGAACTCGTACATTACTCGTGAATAGATTTTACGTTTGTAAAGTTTAAGTTTTACTCATTTATGATTTATGTTTTTTTTCCCTTGTAATCTTCTGAAATTATGTTGGACACTCCTTTCTTGACCACTTATGCGATTCCTTTCCCGCTTGCAGAGATGGCCGCCTTCAGGAGGGCGATCAGATACTGGCAATCGACGGTCAGCCGCTGGACAGCAACATCTCCCATCAGCAGGCCATAAGCATTCTGCAGCAGGCCCGGGGCCTGGTCGAACTGATCGTGGCCCGGGGCGGCATCCCAAACACAGAATCTGTGACCGCCGCCGTGTCCCTGGAGCGGTCACCTTCAGCCGTCAGTGACGCGTCCAAGGCATCCGATATGGTAGTAAGTACCTTCCTTACTCTTTTCGTAAGTTGTTGAGTGCGCCAAAAGCTACCAATTTTATTATAATTTTAACAATATAATTTCTGAATTGAATTTAATAAGAAGGAAATGCAACTGCTTATCTTATCCGAATTTTGAAGGAAAAATAGAAGTTGAAAATGTTTCCAACCATATTAAAAGTTATTCATTTTAGGACATGCATAGGTAACCTGATTTTCTTAGTTCTTTGATAATGGTAAAAATTAGCAAAAGGTAAACTAAATCAGACACTAGAATTTGCCAATTAGATAAGTAGCTGTTATACAAATCTACCCTAATCATATTTTAAACATTATGGGTGGTTTAGTATAGTAGAAGTGATTGCAACATTTTATATAGATTAAATGTAAAATATTATTTGAATATAAGTATTCAAATTTCACAAAAAAGTAATAAGTATTATTTTTTAAATCTTAAGATTTAAAATATATAGATAGGACTTGATCTGTTACGAAAAAGGAAAAATATATACCTATTCCATGCTATATGTGGGACTGTTATAAACTTTCTTCTCTTTATCCATGAAGAAAGTAAGAAGATGCTCTTAATGACTAGTATTATAGAAGTATTTTTAGAGAAACATTGTGTAACATTGTTTCTTAGCTAAACTTATGACTGAAATGCATATTACAAATGCAAATAAAACTTATTTACAATGTATTTGTTATGAAAAGTGCATTCATTCTGCCTCTTATGTTTCATTAATACGCCAATATCATTTATTTCCTGGAATTAACATACTTCAATTCTGTTCAGTGCATGATGCAAAATAGTCGATTTTTTCAACAATCAGTTCCTGTTTCAACTTTTAGAATTGTTGATAAATCATTCTGATAGTACAATAAGTCTAGTTGAAAAATAGTTTTGGCGGCTTAAGATATGTATATTTCCACTTCCGGTGAAACTTTGTCATTTCTGCTACTAGCCATCGAAGAAATGTTCATCAATCAAATAGAACTATAGAAAAAGATCAAATGCTATTTACTTGAAAAAAAAAAATACATTCATTGTTGCCAAGAATTACGGCTGCATTTCATTTTCTTGTTGAGCTCTTTGAATAGTCTTAAACATAAATTCAAGTTTGGACCTATTACAAAAATTCTTCTGCAGTTATATTTAATGTGCGAATCAAAACCTTTCGTTGTTATTTGCAGTCATGTTATTAAACTTAGTCACAAGGACTACAATAATTTCATCTTAAAGCTTACCCGAAGACAAAACAACAGTATGATACAGAAATTAACATCGCGGCTTTCATAGCGGATCGCTCTGGCGCCTGACTTCTTGTTTTACTACCAACTAGACCATAGGTTCCTAAAGTGGTCCAGGTGGACTCCCAGGGGTCCATAGGAGACCATACAGGGTTTCACAAGTTGTAAATGGGGGTTCAAGAAAAATTTTCTGCTTTTCTTTATAAAGAATAAAACTTTAGTCTTGGATTTACCTATCAAGGTAGTCAGGTAGCATCACTTACTAGGTTGGTACACAAAAATATTCGAGACTCAGTTAAAACACAGAATTGAATAGAATAATAAATAATAGTACAATTGTAAACCACATGTCGAGACTTGAAAAGTGCCACCCGTGCGCCCGCTCCTCCGGGATGCTTGTTTAGACCTGCAAAGGGATGAAATGCGACTTGCGCTGTGCTTGCAATCTACATTTGTATAAATATGAATGTCGAGAATAAAACGTATGACTATTTTTTTATTTAAATTTCAGAGTTCATTGTTGATTTTTTGTCAATTGTTTATTGTTTGTATTAATAAATGTTTATAATTTTGTAGAACCACAAGTATAATTTTAATAAATAAGACACAAGAAAATGTGCTCTCTCTTTCTTAACCTAACTTAATATGATATATTTTAGGAGTTTTGGGAATATAGTAGAAATGTAGCAGCAGGGGGTCTACCGAAAATAGTAAAACTTTGAAAGTGGTCCACGAGAAAAAAAGTTTGGGAACCCATGAACTAGACGATAAGACAGTATTTATGCAGGTCCAGAACAAAGGTTCAATCTCCTGAAGGATAAAATGAACTTGAAAACTTAAGAAAAAAGTTTTTATATAAATCAACTCGAAAAATTTACTTATTAGTCATGATTATAATCACTTTCGACAAATTTACTGCTTGGCTGAGACTTCTTCGTGTAAGTTTTATAGTAAGGCTATGGTAACTCAGCTCCTGCTGATCATATCTTCTCGTGCTTCCGAAATTGTTGATTTTTGTTTTGTCTCCAAAAATATAACTAAATATCTCCAAGCTGTATTAGACTTCACGTATTAATTTCTCAGCTCTGAAAACCGCTATTTATATTGAACAAACGCTCAGACAATTCCTCAAATTAAACGACAGTAACACATTTAAATATGTAATTAAATGGCATTCACGGTAATATTTACAGTATTTACTTTTTCGCAACAATGTATGTGCAATAAAAAAAAGCAGATACTTTAAAGTGGGAGCTTCATCGAAGGATGTTGCCAATGGTTTTCAACCATTAGTCTGTTCGACGAAGACGAAACCAAAATCGGGCATAGGATTTATAAACTTTTTTTAATGAATGCGTTTTTATTTTTTCCAATACGTCACCCTATGGATATACATTAGAATGCGCATGAAAATAATTTCATCTTAAATTACTTTGTAACACAAAGAATTTTCAAGCATTGTTGACAATCGATTTTTTTCTTAGCTAATCTATATATGCAACTTGTTTTTACGCTTAAACTAAAACTTCATTAATTTTATTTATTTATTTATTTATTTTAAATTATTTCTTTTTTGCTCATTTCAGTACACTGTGTCCCTAAAACATTTAATGCATGTTCTGCTGTTAGTTTCCCAGCATTAATAAAATGTTTGTCTTTGCAGTTATAAATAAATAGTTTCCCGCTGAAACTTATTTCACTATTGTTATATTAGTAAATACAAACTTGAGAGTAAAATAATGATTATATAAAATGTGACTTAAAATGCTTTTTGTTTCATGTTATATTATTTTAGTTTAGCGATATAGATTTAAATTCCTTTATAGTAGTATGAAAAAAAATGATTTGGGAGGGTAACCTTCACAGGTGTCCGCTACAAAATATAGAAAGCATTAGAACAAGCCTTATAAGTTATTTGTAATTCAGGTTTTACATTTCCTAACTTCATTCCGACATCTCAATGGCATGCATTTATCTAAGTAGAATGGCTAAAGGCTGTGCAATCGGTTGCCAGTACAATAAATCCGAAATAATACACCCTAAAATACTTTTTGACTCTATTGGGAAAAATACAGTACCGAGCAATATCCGTGTCCTTCATCTGTTACTCGAATATAGATCGATTGGGTGAGAAAGCGAAACAGCGCTACCGTTCTGTATCGAAAAATTTATTCCATGGAAAAATTGATATTGGAAAGTGTAAGAAATGCAGTTTTATTTGATTATAGTGCTCCTGGTGTTAAAGCTTTATCAGTTTTGGTTGCTGTAAAATATTGTGATCTGCAACGAGACATTAGTCTGCTGTATTCATAATTGTAATCTTTTATGCTGTTTTGAGAGTTGAAAACTCTTCTTATCAAACATTTGCATTGATATTTGTTCGGATACGATTTAAAAAAATATTATATATATTCATTTTTGGAATCAGCTATTTTATGAATCATTATATATCTATATATGTATACAATATATACTTATTTTCAATTTTTCAGTGATGATTATAGAAGATGCAAGTAAAAATGAATTAAATATATGCATCGATACAAAACAATTTCACATTCAGAAAAGAACTATATATTTTTTGCTTTTAAAAGATCATTTCTTACACATAAATAAATACTTGAAATTATGAAAAGTTTGATTCAACTTCAAAATGTACATTTTGAATTTTCATTGGTAGTGAAATATTTACATGTTCTGGTTTTTACTTCTATATTTTATATATTGTTACATTTTCTTCAAAACATTCACTGCTTATTATCCAGGAGAACGATTTTAGCTAGTAAAATTGTGTTTACAAAATAAAAAAGTTTTCCGCTTCTCAAAAAGAGATAATTTTTGATGTTATTTTCCTCAAAGTTAATTAAGATTTGAAATAGGGTCTTTTAGCTGGAAAACAATAAATGTTAAAAAAAATATTTTCGACTAAAGATTAGTTTGCATTTGTAAGAGTAAAGTACAGTTTGTTATGAGTATTGATTTTTAATAGTTTTTGGTTTTATTACTCTTAGTAAAAAATATAAACGTGGGAAGAAACTCATACGCGCGAGCAATATTTTAATAATTTATTGCTTCTCCTTGTATAATCATTGTTAGTAATTTCGAACAGATTTTCCTATTTATTTGTGGTGTTCTTTCTACTTTTATGGGTATCATGTTGTTAAAATTCTTAATAAAGATTTTTTTTTGTTTATTTTCATGCTCTCTCTTTAATTAGAGATCACCGTATTGGGAAATATGTATGTACTTAAATAATTCAGCGGCAAATTTTCTGTTAGTGGCATAGAAAGG